>QEPC01000801.1:4886080-4915345 GCA_003113815.1 Sphenodon punctatus | reverse complement strand
CCCTAGAGCAGGAGTGGGGAACCTCAGGCTCAGGGGCCAAATACAACCCGTAGCTAGTTTTTATTTGGCCCTTTTCCAGTGCCTGGATCTGATCCCTTGATCCAGTTCCTACTCCCAAGCACTGAAAAATTCAGCTCAGGGGAAGAGATCAGAGATGAGGACATGCACACAAGGATAGGGGACAGATCCATGGCACAAATCCATGATCTGGACCCTCCTCTTTTGAAGTACACCCCCACTCCCAACTTCTGTGTTGCCCTCCGATCCAGTACTAATTTTCAAAATGACCCCCATGAGAGAAATGGTTCCCCACCTCTGCCCTAGAGTCTTGTCTGGCTATTGCTGAGAAGGAAGTTGAAATAGCAATCATAGGCAGGGTCCTGTGAAAAATGCAGAAAAAATGTCAAGGTTTCATGGGCTGGGACCCCTCCCATGGCAATTTCCCTCCCCCACCCCCTTGGCAACCCATCCCTCCTTTGGCAACTCGCCCCCCCCCCCCCAGTCCTCTTGGGCCACAGCAAACCAAACTCCCCAGGCAGGCGCCAGAAACTCCCCAGGTGGCGGTGGTGGCAGAAACTCCCCGGACAGCAGCAGGAACTCCCTGAGCGGTGACCTGAAGCCATGAGATTGGGTGTGCTGGGAGTTGTAGTTCAGCATGCTCTCAGCAAGAGAAGATGGCGCCGGCACCAGAGACGGTGAGCATGTACCCAGACTCCTGTGTCTGAGCCCTGGTGTCTGAGGGTGGCAAGGGCGGTAGGTGTTCCAGGGCCAGGGGGAGGCTAGCGCTCCAGGAACAGGGGGGAGCAGTGGAGGGTCATGAGGGTGACATCAGTGCACTGATTGGCTCTCGTGCTGCGATGTCACCCGTCTATCACTGCAATCACTGCATGCAAGCCAAGCAGAGGTTTGTGTGCAGTGATTGACAGGTGAGCCAATCAGAGGCTTGCATGACATGATGTCAGTGGGCAAGGGAAATTCCATGGGGAACTTCCCCTTTTCTGTGGGGAATGTCCCCAGGGCTGGAATCCATGAATCACAGAAGCGTGCTTTTCATGGGGCCCTGATCATAGGGTAAAAGCAGACACGCTAGTTTTGTGGTGGCTCCCAGGCCTGCACTGGGGCGTAAAAGTGCATCCGCTACTCCCCATGCCTTAGGTAGGGCAGGAGAATGCAACGAAGATATGGGCGACCAGCTCTAGCCCCCACTCCCAGCACCCCAACCCCCACCATGATGGGCAGCCATAGCAACCTCATGGCCATGGTGGCCTCTGCCCTGTGGCAGAGATAGACAGGGCCAAACAGAGACACAGCCCACATAGGCTCACGTGGGCAACCCTTGGTGCAGGATGTTTCTCCAAGGTCTTCTTGGTGCAGGATGTTTCTCCAAGGACACATCCCGAGCCAGCTTCCTACACGCCTCAGGGCGTCTGTGGCCCAGCATCTGACACTGCTCAAACACATGAGCAGGTGAGGCCTGGGCAGTCCAATGTGGGCTGTAGTCTCATTTGCTTTCACCCATACGCTGCCCCAGATCTGCTCTTGCAACTTCAAGCAGCAGACCAGTATAGAAAACTCTCAGGATGTACAAATGGCAAAGGCTGACAAACGTAAGCTAACACATTACTATACTGTGATGAACTGAGGTGAACTTGCAAAGTATTACTGTATACATAAGACTCAAATATGCAAATAAAAACTGGAATTTGAACAGGTAAATCAATATAAAGCCATTTGGTAACACCAAGGCAGTATTGCAGTTGTTTTAGCCCATACCTTTTCTGACTGTTTTCTGACTTAATAATGGACTGTAAGGTTAACGTAAAAAAAGAAATGTTATTGTTTGTAGTACACAAATGTAACACCAACACAAAAGTTCTTGGGGTCAGTAGTACTCCCCAGTGTTAACAGTAACAGTCCAAAACTGATGGTACTTTGGGTTGAACGGATCCCCATTTTTGGAACATAAGATTTACAGAAACGGCAAAATAACATTTTCAACTAAGTATTGAACATTACAATTATAATAACTGAATGAATGAATATTTATTCAAATGCTTGACTATAGGTCTTGGCATTTACAGAAAACAAAACAAAAAAATACATTAAAATAATCATAAATAATTAAAAGGAAAATAGATCTTCCTGTAGGAATACTATCAGACGGAGCAACCATCTTATTCCAGACCCTGCTCCTTAAGAGTATTCTGCTCTTATATTGTGAGCATATGCAAAAGATTGGCAACAGAAAGTGTTATATCGGAAGTGCTGTCAGCCAACAAAAAAGACACACAAATCTCCTGTAATCTTCCTGGCAAGTATCTTATTAAGGGGCAAATTAATCTCTCCCTAGTATCCACATATAACCTACAAAAGAGTAGGGTATGGGCAACTGTCTCAACCTTGCCCGAACCACAAGGGCATATTCTCTAATGGAACGGTAGACCCCTATTGGAAAGTTTGGAAGGCATACACTGACCTTCCTTCACCTTCATCCACCCCTTACTTCTTCCAACACCCCTGACTTCTTCATAGCCTATGAGATGGGTGGGTAAATGGGTAAAAATAATAATAATGAGTAAATAGCTTGTCCATCGCTGTCAGTGGAATCGGTGTCAGTATCCTCTTCAGCACTATCTACGTTCTCAATTCTTTCTGTGCCAGTAGCTTATGTACCTGCAGGTTTCCAGTTGCTGTCCTCATTGCTGAACCCCAGAAATTCAGCTTCAGAATCTGTTTCCTGCAAAAGTTTCCTGACTTCCTCAGGAGAAAGAATCTTACTGGCCACATTGCTTCTCAGAAGAAGCAGATACAGCAAAGACTGTTCTCTTGGCTGCTGGCTGAGTGTGAATGCTGACATTTATTTCCTAAACACTTTTCTCTTTAGGGTGAAAAAAACCCCAAACCAACCTATGAAATCTGGTTTAAAAAAATACTTGCCTTAACACAACATCCTACCATTCATTAGGCATGCAAGATAAAGGCCCATTTCACACGAAACACCTCCCTATGCCCACGTGTGGGAATGGGTTGGGGGTGCCTGTGTGACCACCGCAACAGGTGGGTGGGGGTGCGTGTGCGCTCCCGCACTCTATCCACCTCCACCCATCGCCCATGCGTGGAGATCAGTGGAGGTGGGTGGAGATGGGTATGCATCCGTGTAACGGCCGCCCAATGCACTGCACACCCATCCCCCACCCCCTTTCTGAAAAGGGCCAAAGTAGGTGATAACTTGCTTCTCCTAACCCCTTCACATCACATCACATCCAGACAGATTGACAGGGTCAATAGTCTGAGGTCAGAGTAAATAACGGAGGGGTTGTAATGACCCCTTAAGCCTAATTGGTTAATTTTTTCAACACAACATTGTAAATAAAAGAACAGTATTGAAGGTTCATACTATGAAAGGGTTAACTGCTGTGTAAAGGAATCTAAAATAAAGCTAAGTTGGTACGTGGAGTTTTCCACTTGAGGGTGTGATTGACTCCCCCCATGCTCTTGTAGTGCTATTTTGGAGTACATACAGAAAATGACTTCTGAAAACAGACAAAATGCTAAATTGTTGTCCTTCTCCTACTCTGAGAAGTGTTTGGGGTGAATATTTATTTATTTATTTATTTATTTAATTTCCTTACATTTGTACCCAGCACCCTCTCGTCAATGGCGACTCGGTGCTAGGGTGGCAATACCTCCCCTTTAAAAGAGGACGCTAATAAAAAATACATGTTGCAGGACTGCGTTGTTTCCAGTGCAGCCCTGCACCATGTACTTTTCATAAGCAACCTGTGTTAAAGGGGAGGTATGGCCACCCTACTTGGGGCAGCTCACATCAATATAAAACAATATATAAAAATCATAATAAATATACAAAAAATATAAAACATATCGTTCAGAATATGACCCTGTTACCCTAAGTGTGCACTGCTTTCATTTCCCCAATCATTCCAATTGGGGTCAATCATACCCCAATACCTTTTTAGTGAAAACTTAACATTTACAAAAGAATTACAATGGGGGAGGGCGAACTGACAGGACAATTGACCCCAATTATTATTGTAGAATACATGGAGTATGAAGGTGTACAGGTTTGCTAAAAAAAGTTATGAATTTTTTGGTATGTATTTTGGAGTACCGTGCAACCCCATGATCAGGAGAGGGAATATTAATAGGACATTTATTATATTATTATTATTAATTATTATTATTATTATTATAATAAGCATTTATATATAGCGCCAGAAATGTACCTGGCACTTTACAGAGAATAAAATAGACACGGTTCCTGCCCGAGACCTGACAATCTAAAGACAGAGGTAGGGGAGACAGTTAAGGGGGAACAGAGGAAGAGACAAGGGATGCAACATTCACGAGGATGCGAGAACTCAGGTACACGTTCTTGACTTGGTTACAGTAAATAGGAGTTTGCAGATAAGTAGGGGATAATTTACAGCTGTTGCATTGCACAGTGTGGAATCTTATAACTAATTAAACAATGACATCATTTTAAGGGGCTATTTACAGTGGAAACAAAATGATTGTTGGAACCTAGAGATTTTGTCATATTTGTTACCTAGTTAATTATGCTTGAATATAAAAAAACCCCAAACCAACATGTAGCGCAAACATATAGGAGCAGCCATGGTGCTCAGAGGCCTGCAAAAGCAGGGTAGGGGGAGAATTAGTCTCCTGACAACTACATGGCCATTTGGAGACAGTGCTGGAACAGAGGAAACAGAACGTGCTGCAGTTTTTATTATTGTTTGTTTATATGGTGTTCGCAATATGCCTGGCACAGAATAATCATTAATTAGAGACAGACCTCTGCCTGAGGGGCTTACAGTCTAGGGCCATTTTTAAACGAGACACTCCCATGCATGAGCATCCAGTGTCCACGTATGGGAGCGTCTCATTTGAATGTGGAGGTGCACAGGTGTGCGCTCCTGCAACCTGTGCACCTCCACCCACTGATTCCCCACGCATGGAGCAACCGGCAAAAAGGTGGGCTAATCCACGCATGGAGGTGGGTGGAGATGGGCGTGCGCCCATCTGCACTCTCCCCTCACACACGGCCCACACAGCGACACTCCACCTGCTGCACGTGGAGCCCCCTCCCCCATTTAAAAACTGCGTAGGAGCGGCAAGGGGTGGGAGACAAAGGAGAGGGGAACGCAGGGAGAGAAAGGGATACCTTCATGAAGCTGAGAAGCCTCAGATGCTTGGCTTAGTTACAGAGGAGAAGGGGACCCTGAATAAAAGGCAGTAGGGACAGCATCAGTGAACTGTTTGTGGGGATGAGAAAATAGGAAAAGCCAGAAGAGGTAAATTTACCAGATGCAGCCGTTATCTTACCTCTCCATGCAGGTTTGGTTCTCAAAAGTGAAGGAGCCATGCTTGTGTAAAAGTGTATGTGTGATGGGGAATTTTTCTGTGGCTGCCTTCTGACCTCTAGTTTCCAGCCAGCACTTCAAGATAGTAGTACTTCTTTCACTGTAGATCTTGCTGTCTGAAGGTGCTGGAGTTCGTTTTTTTGGATCTTGTAGTTCTTTAGCTAGCAAGATTATGGTTGCCAAGTTAGTCCCAAATATTTATTTATTTTTATTTTATTTAATCAAATTTATATCCCGCCCCTCCTGAAAACAGCTCGGGGCGGCTGTTTGAGAGAGATGAGAGACAGGATGCAGAATAATTCAAATGATGCCTTTTATTGGACCATCTTAAGAACATAAGAAATGCCATACTGGGTCAGGCCAAGGGCCCATCTAGCCCAGCATCCTGTCTCTCGATTAGTGGCCAGTTTCTGCTGCTTACGAGAATGTGCAGCTGGTCATGATAGAATGATCAATCCATTTTCTGCTATATATTCCCAGCCTTTGACAGTCATAGGTCTCAGCCCCTGACCAATTTGTCTAGTAACTAGTTAAGGACCTAATATCCTCTAGTAACTTATTCAATCATTTAAAAAATCCTATTGCCCGTCTCAGTATCTGCTGGAAATGAGTTCCACAAGTTGTGTGTTAAATGAAAACTTCCTTTTATTTCTGCTACCAATTAATTTCATAGTTTTAGTTCTTATATTTTGAGAATGGGTAAAACAGCTCCCTATTGCTGCACGCCAGTCATGATTTTGTAAACTTATATCATGTCCCCCCTCAATTGTCTCTTCTCTAAGCTGAAGAGACTCAACCTATTGTGCCTCTCGTTGCACAGAACATATTTCATACGTTTGATCATATTTGGGTGTTTTCAAATGTGATGGTGGCAGGTTTAACCCACTTTAGCGCAGGTTCAACAAGGGGCCACTGTTATGTGGAAAAGCACCTGCCAGATGCTTACCTGGTCTGGTTCCCGATTTGAGGGGCGGTGGGGGTGTAGCTTGGGCTGTGACTCGAGGAAATCCCTGAGTCCCAGTGTGGGCTAGCCCCACCTCAGGATCCAGCCACCAGATCTGAAGTGAAACAACTTTCACATTTGAAAGCCTGCTTTACTCACTGTGGGTGAGATGATTCGGAGGTTTGACGTGCCTTTGGTATGCTGATCATAGCCAGCTCTACCTCTCTTTTTCTTCTGACTCAGCCCCTGAAGTATCGGTGCTTACCCAGTGCCTGGCTGCTGTAGGGGACTGGATGAGGATGAGCCGATTGAAGCTGGATCCAGATAAGACTGAAGTGATAGTGATTGACCGATCCTGCGTGGAGGAAATTGGGACCCCTGTTATTGAGGGGGTCCAAGTTTGCAGCCTTGGAGTGCTTCTGGACCCCTTGCTTCACCTGTAACAATAGGTGACCCGGCAGTGACCTGGAGCTCTTTGCACCAACCACATCTGGTGAAGAGGCTGTATGCCTTTCTTTCTGACTCAGATCTGGCCACCATTATCCATTCTTTCATTAAGAGGCTAGACAACTGCAATGCACTCTACATGGGGTACCTTTGGTGACTGTTCGAAAGCTGCAGCTGATGCAAAACGTGGCGGCCTGGTTCCTTTCAGGGATGCATCCCCATTAGGGGTGAAACTCATCCTTGTGTTCTTGCTAAATCTCGGTGAGAACTGGTTTTATTTTATTTATTTATTTATATTCAAATTTGTATGCCACCCCCCCCCTGCCTCAGGCACCTTGGGGCAGCTCACAGCATATTAAAAACATTTTAAAACATTAAAACAAACAGTAATAATTCAATTAAAGAACAATATAAAACCCCATCCCCCCCAACCCAACCCACCCACTCGCTGAGATTTGCGAGAACAGGTCGGGAATTAGCCAATTCTTGATCTGTTCTCGTGCAACCCAAACCTGGCACTGCGCATGGGGGAAATGGCTGCTGCAGCCATTTCTGTGAATACACAGACCCTAGTGGTCACTTTTCACATGCACAGAATGTTTTAAGGGCAACGAGAATACCACAAGATTCTCGAGAACCCTCAAAAAACATTGCACATACGAAAAATGGCCACCTTGTGCATGCGCAAAGTAAACTTTGTGATTTTTGAGAATCCCACGAGATTCTTGAAAATCTCTGCAAGATCTCACGTGGGGCTGTGAGAATCTCATGCATTCTTGTGAGAACGTGTGTGGTTTTCGCTTTAGCACTAGTCCCCATGAACACATTACCCCTGTGCACTACAATATGCACTGACTCCCTATAGTCTTCCAGGCACAATTCATGGTGTTGTTTTTTACCTTTAAAGCCCTAAGTGGCATAGGTCCCATATATCTGAGAGACCACCTTTCCTTCCATACCCTTCGGGGTCGGCTGGTAGCGCTCTCTTTGCAGGTACCACCAGCAAATCTTGTTCATATGACAAGGGCCCGCGGGGAAGTGTTCTCTGTTGCTGCCCCAGTACTATGGAACTCCCTTTCCCCAGGAGATCCATCAGAGCCTGAGCAGATTCCAGAGGCAGTGCAAAACTTTTCTCTTTGGCAGAGCATTTGGCAGGCAAGGTTAGGGGGGGTTGGGAGTGGAAGGATTAGGGGTGAGGGTGAGTTTTTCTTTTAATGAGGTTTTTAAAGATAGTTTTATTGTATTTGTGTGTTTTATGTAAGTCGCCCTGAGCCTTAGGGAACGGGTGAGGTAGAAGTCTGAATAAATAAATAAATTAAAATCAAATAAATTGACAACAGGAAGCAGCGAGATCTTCTCCCATACAACCGCAGCTTCAGTGTCTCCAGGACTCTGGCAGCAGTTCCACAGGGCTGAGCCAATTACCCACAGGCCATATGTTGGGCAGCCCAACTCTAACAAACTGAAAGCTTTATTGTAATTCTTCCACATCTGTGATTTATCTAGATCTCATTTATTGAAACAAAATGGTCCATTTTCTCTCCAGCCCCCCGTTCCACACATGCATGCACAACCAAAAGGTTCATAAGGCTATCAAGTTGTAGAATTGGGGCCTAAGTGTGCTACATCCTTTGATAATGATTAGTTAGTGCCTTCTGGTATATAATTATTTAATAGTTTTCTGAATGGGGAAGACTTTTTCTCGTGCACTCTGTTCACAGTAACTACAAGTGATATTATGTTCTCCTTGGGAAATTGGTTTGTTTATACATTCTCGGCATGGAAGCTGTGTTGTTATTTTACTCAAGGAAAGGTCGTACACAGCCTTTAGGTTGGTGGTAGGAAGATATGTAAGTAAATTCATCAAGTATTTGTCAAACTGGGAGTTATTTGAATACCACTGCTTAATAATAATTTATACTTATCGAGACACTAGTTTTTATGTTTAAAATAATCTAGAAGTCCTTCAGTTTCCTACAGACTGTGGCTCCAGTCCTCAGAGCACTTATCTGGCATAAGTCCCATTCACTTCATAAATTTTATGCTTAGCTTAAATCATGAAAATGAAATAAGGGTGTGATTGAGTGTTCAAATCCTCTAGGAATTTTGACAATCTGGGAGTTTAGTCCTCCATCTGTTAAATTCAGTGATTTAGCTCCTAGGATTTGGCTCCTTACCCTAGAATTTATTCCTTGGTATCAATCCCTGTCTCTCAGATTGTAAGCCCTAGGGCAGGAACCGTGTCTATTCCATTACTTTGTAAAGCACCAGGTATATTGCTTGTGCTATATAAATGCTTGCTAATAATAATAATAATAATAATAATAATTAATTGCTACTGTCCTTATTTTGGAGGCAGAGTGATTTTTCACATTGTTCTTAGTTTTCCTAGTTTCAATGCATCAAGAGACTAGTGTTTAGCATACAACATACTACAGGAGACAAGCTTTATGCATACTATGCACCTTCCAATATTTTGTAAGCATAAAGAAGGACAGAAGCCACCAGTGGTGTAGTAAAGCTGTGATGTGCATGGACTCATCCTCCAGTAATGGGCTCCCTTAAAGGCAGAAGGGTGGGGTTGACAGGGTGGGGACAAGGCTTACCCCTGAAGGCAGTCCCCAAAAGGGAAATTTTAAGAGTGGCTGAGGGTGGGGCCAGCATGCCACCTCTGCCCACTCTGATCATTTCCTTCTTGACGGGTCTTTTGTAAGGAGTCAGCGGACCGGTAGGAAGCTTTCACAGTGGGTGGAGTGCGCATTTCCTTCCTCTCTGAAAATGTTATAGCAGCACTTGAGGGCGCTTGCAAAGGACCTTCCAGAATCTGCGGCCTGCGCTCAACTGCGCCCCCTCGGTCGATGGCAGCTATGTGCCCTTAGAAGCCACACTGTCTGCCACCTGGAAACCATATCCATGATGTCAGAAGCCACACCCTCAGGTTCAATAAAGGAAAAAAACCAAGACACCTGCTCCAAAGCACAAACAATCCTCACATGGGGGCAATCAATCTACCCCAGAAATGCACAAACATCCTCCTCTCACCCCCTGAAACTGCCAATATTATTCCACATGCCTTGTCATTAACACAGGATCTTGCCATACTATTCAGTTCCCATTACCCTCTCTTTGTCATTCCACCTATTCTCTTATTTATTAATTAATTATTTAAATTTTTATACCGCCCTTCCTGCCAATGGCGGCTCAGGGTGGCTTACAAAATCAAACTATAAAATACAAATGAAAAACAACCAATACCTGTCAGGCTCCAGCAGCCGGAGCCTAGGAGGGGGAGGAAGGAAGGGTAGGTAGGCGGGGCTGGAGGCCAGGAAGGGGAGGAGGGAAAGGTAGGTAGGCGGGGGAAAATGGGAAAGGAGGCACGGGGCGTAACAAGGAACCTCTCAGCCCCTCTCCTATACCACAGAGACTTAAGTGCTCAGCATAAGGGCCAGACGAGCTAGCCTAAGAAAGCATACGGCTCATCACTGAGGTCAAGGAACGGGGAACTGGAAAGGAAAACCAGGGACAAGGAGCGGGGAGCCAGGGGTAGGGATCGAGGAGCCAGAGGCAGGGAACAAGGAACCACAGGTAGGGAGTTAGGGAACAATGGGGGACCACAGATGGGGAGCGAGGGGCCAGAGGTAGGGAGCAGGAAACCAAACCTGGGGGAGCAACAAGGAACCACAGGCAGGAGGCGAGGGACCAGGGGCAGGGAACAATGAATGATAAGTAGGGTGTTAGGGAGCAATGGGGGACCAGAGATGGGGAGCAGGGGGCCAGAGGCAGGGAGTAGGGAACCCAAGACAAGGAACTGGGAACCGGAGGCAGTCGTCGAGGTCAGAGGGTAACTCATTCCATTTTCTGCTCCTCTTCATATGGGCGGTCAGATGATTAGCTCCTGGGTGGCCATACAGGGTAGCATCAAACACCTTTTGTCATTTTATTCTGTTCTCATCACCCACTCCTGGTCATCCCACCCAGTCCCTTCTCATTACAATCATTCCCATGGTGGTCTCTTTGTCAAGCCACTTGCTCATCCTAACTCTCCTCTCTATGATTCCACTTAGCTTCCTGTCATTTCATCACCTTCCCATTGTTCTCTCAAGTACTTCTCCTGGAAGGCAACCAAGTGTTTCCCGAGGCCTGAATATCTGTTTGTCTTTCTCTGCTGAAAGAGGGACTTTTCCTTCTGCAGGAATGACAGTGGAATTCAGCACCCAAAGAGGGACTCTCCTTCCTAATAGGACCATGGGGTGGTATGATACTAGTATGACCCCTCATCAGCTGTTAAACTGAAGGCAGCCTGGAAAAAAAGAATAGAAACTGTGGGCTTTAAAAGTGCATTTTCGATGGCATGATTAGTTCCTTTCATTTCAGCTGAAGTCCTTGTGAAGATAAGTGATTTAACATAAAAATGTAACAAACGTGGACCAAACGTTTGTTCTGCTCTCTATTAAACTTGGCTAATGCAATTAGCACTGTACAAAAATCCCTCTTACAACTACTACTCACAGCACCTGCCTTTAGTATTATTTATTTATTTATTAAAAACAATTAATATCCCACCCCTCCTGCTGCAGGCAGCTTCGGGTGGCTCACAACAATATAGCTCAACAATTAAAACCATAAAATTATAAAACATGTTACTACCCCCCATCCCTCTCCTCCCCCACCCTCTACCCATCTCCCCCACCAAACGCCTGGCGGAACAGCCAAGTCTTACAGCTTTTTCAAAAGGAGGGAAGGTCTGGGACCAGACGCACCCCCACCGGAAGGGAGTTCCGCAGCCTCGGTGCGGCCACCGAGAATGCCCTCCCCTGCGTGGCCCCTCGGAAGACTCGGGGGACCACAAGAAGGGCATCCCCCGATGACCGCGAGGGGTGGTCCAGTACCTGGGGGGGTGAGGCAGTCTCACAGATAGGCAGGGCCCAGACTGTTTAGGGATTTACAGGTTAAAACCAACACCTTGAATTGGGCTCGGAAGACTATCGGCAGCCAATGCAGAGAACGGAGCACTGGTGTAATGTGCTCCTGGTGGCCCCGTCCCACCAAGAGATGGGCCGCTGCATTCTGCACCAGCTGCAGCTTCCGGGCCGTCGTCATGGGTAGCCCCACGTAGAGTGCGTTATCATAGTCTAGTCTAGAGGTGATTAAAGCATGGAAGTGTTCAACCCAACCATTAATGTTGTGTGAAGTTCTGTTTGCCCCATCTTAGGAAAGCTATAATAGAATTGGAAAATGTTCAGAGAAGGGCAACAAGGATTACAGAAGGGATGGATCGACTTCCATATGAGGAGAGGCTCAACAGGTCAGAGTCCAAAACATACAGCCTAAGCTGACATACCAGATGTGGTTAGAGAAAGGCACCCCTCGCCACAGCCTCCACCTGAGCATCCAGGCAAAGATGCACGTCGAGGAGTACCCCCAGACTCCTCACCTGGGGAACCAATGGAGGACAGACCCCATCAATGATGGGGGCCGTTGACTCCATCGCCTTATCCACCAGCATCACCTTCATCTTGTCGGGATTCAGCCTCAGTCGATTAGCCCTTATCCAATCCCCCACAGCCGTCAGACATCGAGTAAGCATGGAGACTGCGGGGTCTGGGTCTGTTGAAAAAGAGAGGTATAGCTGGGTGTCATCAGCATATTAGTGACACCGTACACCAAACCTCCTGATCACCTCGCCGAGAGGCTGCATACGTTGAACAAGAGGGGGGACAACACCAAACCCTACGGGACACCACACACGAAGTCTCAGTATGATGAAAAACACTCCCCAAGTACCACTCGCTGGGTTTTTCCGGTCAGGTACGAGCAGAACCATTCAAGAACAGGCCCGCCCACTCCTGCACAGTCCCGCAGGCGCACCACCAACAACTCATGATCAACCGTATCAAAGGCAGCTGACAGATCTAATAGGACCAACAGGGTCGAATGGCCCTGGTCCATCTCCCGGCGCAGATCATCCACCAAGGCCGCAAATGCAGTCTCCGTGCCATAACCCAGATGAAATCCCGACTGAGAGGGATCAAGAAAACCAATGCGGTCAAGATACCCCTGCAACTGCTGAGTCACCACCTGCTCAATAAGTTTCCCTAAAAAGGGAAGGTTAGAGACTGGTCGATAGCTGGCAAGGAAGTCAATGTCAAGTGATGGTTTCTTGAGCAGAGGCCGCACCACTGCCTATTTGAGACAGTCTGGCACGCTGCCCTCCCGAAGGGAGGCATTGACCATCCACACCAGCAGCAGCCTTGCAAGATTTAATTAGCCAAGATGGGCATGGAACTAATTCATAAGAGGTAGCCCTAACAGCCCCAAGGGTCCTGACCGCATCAGCGGGCGTCACCGACTGAAATTGATCCCATAAAAGTTTTTTTCGCTGGCCTCATAGCCTCGGCATATGCTCGTAAACTGGCTCTATGCCGCTATCTGTTGGCTTTAGTACGATAACGATGCCACCATCGCTCCAACCGCCGCCCTTCTCGCTTCAGCACTCGCAGCGCCTCCAAAAACCACAGGGCCCTGCAGTGCTGTCGCCTGGGCAGCGGACGTCTAGGAGCCATCCAATCAATGGCCTCAGTCAGCAGAGTGTTCCATAATGTGACGAGGTCATTGATGAGACGGTCGTCGAGGTCAGAGGGTAACTCCCCGAGAGCCAGCCAGAACCATTTCAGTTCCATTAGCCTCTGGGGGCAAACCATTCAAATTGGGGGCAGACATGTGCTAAGAGAGAGGTCTGTAGGAGATAATGATATGACCATGACAAGGGCACCATTGATATCTCCCTCAGTAACAGAGCACCCGCCTCAAGTTCAGTGCAAAACATGAGATTGAGAGTATGTCCTCCCTGATGTGTCGGGCCGCTGACCATCAAGTTGCCATGGTGGCCATAAACTCATGCTCTGCCCCCACCCCGGTCAGTGTCAGTATGGATGTTGAAGTACTCCCCCCAGACTAGTCCCTTTGGGGACCGCAACACCACCCCTGCCACCACCTATGCCAGCGCATGTAGAGAGGCTGTCATACAGGTAGGTGCACGGTATACGAGCAGCACCCCCAAACTGCCCCTCGCCAAATTGAACACCAGGTGAAGAGCCTCAATCCCTACCATGGTTTGCACCCGACATCTCTTGACCGACCACGTCTCTCTAAAAACCAAAGCTGCACCCCCCGCCCCCTCTGACCAAGGCTGATGCTGCATGGAATACCCAGCCGAAAAAAAGTCAGCCAAGATGGGCCCCGACTCAAGGTCCAGCCAGGTTTCCGTAATGCCCACGAGATCGGCGGCACAGTCCAAGACTAATTCCTGGATAGTTGTTGCTTTGTTGACCACCGATCTCGCGTTCAACAGCAGCAGCAGCGAAGGGTCGGGGGTCCTCTGATCTAGATTCCTCTGTCCAGCTGCTAAGGGGTGAGTGAGCGGGACCTGCAACAGGTACCTGTCCCGCTTCACTGGACTTATATCACCCCATTTGGATCCATATCTCCCTCATTCCATCACGACCCCAATGGCTGCACCCCCCCGGCGCAGCCCCCCAGGCGCGGCCCCCCTCCAGTTGTTCCACCCTGGCAGCAGGGGAGACCACCCCCCACCCCACCCCCTCATACTCCCTACCCCCCTATGCCACAGAGGGGCAACCTCCCCCTTCCCCAAGCACTGCACCCCTCCCTCTCCCTCTTATCCAGTTGAAAAGATTGCATGTGTTAATTTTGACTAGAAACCTTTTCATCAGATAAAGTTTAAATATTTCCCATAAATCCTTTCTGAAATATTATCATCCATGGACTTAAAAATAACCGCCAAGGGAATTCTCTTCCAACTGTTTGGTGCCAGTCTCATTGAAGTGAGTAGGAATAAGACTAGTATTGGTGCTAAACAGTGGTGAGTATTGCGCTGACCAAAAGAAAATACTTGATCCCTTGGTTATTCTGCTGTATTTTCCATCAATTAGCTTCAGGCCTCTTTCTCGGATGTTCCAGCAACAAAAAGGAGTTAAGTGCACGCACAGGGAAATTGAGTGCACGTACTGGGAACTGACATCATTTTCTTATTAGATCTTATTTTTGGTTCTTAAAAAGTAAACAGTTATAGCAGCCTAGAGGGTGATGCTGAATCTGAGCAACAATTTAAAGTGCACAATACGTTCTACTGTGATGTCTTCATTTAGCATTTTGTAGCTTGAGTTTAAAGTTTTCATGGTGACATTTCACTGAATGAGGAGATGGGGAACATTACACAAACAAATGGGAATATGAACTAATTTAACTTTTTTTTTGGGATACAGATATGCTCAATTAAAAATCTGTGCCAGCCTTCCGGTGATAATTTTTATTATCACACAGAGAAAATTACACTGACATACAAATCAGTTATGTGGTTTGTTAACTAGGGGTGCAGCCACACAGGCTGCGGAGGGCCCGATTCCTGCACAGCCTCGAGGAGGGCAATCGCTGCCACCACACTTGGAGCCAGAGTGGGAAGCCAGGCAGACGGTCGCGGGAAGCCTGGTGGGCTGGCCACCGTCAGAGCCGCTGCCACGGCAGCAGCAGGCCAAGGTACCAGTCACATGAGCGGGTGCATGGACCTGCCCTGCCTCCCTCTCCTGGCCCGAGTCTGCCGGGGGGCCACGATGGGGAGGGCCTTCTCGGTGGCTGTCCCACGGCTATGGAACTCCCTCACAATGGAGGCCCATTTGGCCCTGCATCTTCCCTCATTTCGACGCTGTTGTAAGATGTGGCTGTTTCGCCTGGCTTCGGGTGGGATGATGGGTAGGGTGGGGTGAATGGGTGGTTGGGATTTTTTATACCTCCCTGTTGTTGTCTATTTTAAAAGTTCTTTTAATGTTAATGTTTTATGTTGTGCGCCGCCCAGAGCTGCCTGTGGCAGGATGGGCGGTNCTACAATATGCACTGACTCCCTATAGTCTTCCAGGCACAATTCATGGTGTTGTTTTTTACCTTTAAAGCCCTAAGTGGCATAGGTCCCATATATCTGAGAGACCACCTTTCCTTCCATACCCTTCGGGGTCGGCTGGTAGCGCTCTCTTTGCAGGTACCACCAGCAAATCTTGTTCATATGACAAGGGAAGTGTTCTCCGTTGCTGCCCCAGTACTATGGAACTCCCTTTCCCCAGGAGATCCATCAGAGCCTGAGCAGATTCCAGAGGCAGTGCAAAACTTTTCTCTTTGGCAGAGCATTTGGCAGGCAAGGTTAGGGGGGTTGGGAGTGGGAGGATTAGGGGTGAGGGTGAGTTTTTCTTTTAATGAGGTTTTTAAAGATAGTTTTATTGTATTTCTATTTTGTGTGTTTTATGTAAGTCGCCCTGAGCCTTAGGGAACGGGTGAGGTAGAAGTCTGAATAAATAAATAAATTAAAATCAAATAAATTGACAACAGGAAGCAGCGAGATCTTCTCCCATACAACCGCAGCTTCAGTGTCTCCAGGACTCTGGCAGCAGTTCCACAGGGCTGATCCAATTACCCACAGGCCATATGTTGGGCAGCCCAACTCTAACAAACTGAAAGCTTTATTGTAATTCTTCCACATCTGTGATTTATCTAGATCTCATTTATTGAAACAAAATGGTCCATTTTCTCTCCAGCCCCCCGTTCCACACATGCATGCACAACCAAAAGGTTCATAAGGCTATCAAGTTGTAGAATTGGTGCCTAAGTGTGCTACATCCTTTGATAATGATTAGTTAGTGCCTTCTGGTATATAATTATTTAATAGTTTTCTGAATGGGGAAGACTTTTTCTCGTGCACTCTGTTCACAGTAACTACAAGTGATATTATGTTCTCCTTGGGAAATTGGTTTGTTTATACATTCTCGGCATGGAAGCTGTGTTGTTATTTTACTCAAGGAAAGGTCGTACACAGCCTTTAGGTTGGTGGTAGGAAGATATGTAAGTAAATTCATCAAGTATTTGTCAAACTGGGAGTTATTTGAATACCACTGCTTAATAATAATTTACACTTATCGAGACACTAGTTTTTATGTTTAAAATAATCTAGAAGTCCTTCAGTTTCCTACAGACTGTGGCTCCAGTCCTCAGAGCACTTATCTGGCGTAAGTCCCATACACTTCATAAATTTTATGCTTAGCTTAAATCATGAAAATGAAATAAGGGTGTGATTGAGTGTTCAAATCCTCTAGGAATTTTGAAAATCTGGGAGTTTAGTCCTCCATCTGTTAAATTCAGTGATTTAGCTCCTAGGATTTGGCTCCTTACCCTAGAATTTATTCCTTGGTATCAATCCCTGTCTCTCAGATTGTAAGCCCTAGGGCAGGAACCGTGTCTGTTCCATTACTTTGTAAAGCACCAGGTATATTGCTTGTGCTATATAAATGCTTGCTAATAATAATAATAATAATAATAATAGTTAATTGCTACTGTCCTTATTTTGGAGGCAGAGTGATTTTTCACATTGTTCTTAGTTTTCCTAGTTTCAATGCATCAAGAGACTAGTGTTTAGCATACAACATACTACAGGAGAGACAAGCTTTATGCATACACCTTCCAATATTTTGTAAGCATAAAGAAGGACAGAAGCCTCCAGTGGTGTAGTAAAGCTGTGATGTGCATGGACTCATCCTCCAGTAATGGGCTCCCTTAAAGGCAGAAGGGTGAGGTTGCCAGGGTGGGGACAAGGCTTACCCCTGAAGGCAGTCCCCAAAAGGGAAATTTTAAGAGTGGCTGAGGGTGGGGCCAGCATGCCACCTCTGCCCACTCTGATCATTTCCTTCTTGACGGGTCTTTTGTAAGGAGTCAGCGGACCGGTAGGAAGCTTTCACAGTGGGTGGAGTGCGCATTTCCTTCCTCTCTGAAAATGTTATAGCAGCACTTGAGGGCGCTTGCAAAGGACCTTCCAGAATCTGCGGCCTGCGCTCAACTGCGCCCCCTCGGTCGATGGCAGCTATGTGCCCTTAGAAGCCACACTGTCTGCCACCTGGAAACCATATCCATGATGTCAGAAGCCACACCCTCAGGTTCAATAAAGGAAAAAAACCAAGACACCTGCTCCAAAGCACAAACAATCCTCACATGGGGGCAATCAATCTACCCTAGAAATGCACAAACATCCTCCTCTCACCCCCTGAAACTGCCAATATTATTCCACATGCCTTGTCATTAACACAGGATCTTGCCATACTATTCAGTTCCCATTACCCTCTCTTTGTCATTCCACCTATTCTCTTATTTATTAATTAATTATTTAAATTTTTATACCGCCCTTCCTGCCAATGGCGGCTCAGGGTGGCTTACAAAATCAAACTATAAAATACAAATGAAAAACAACCAATACCTGTCAGGCTCCAGCAGCCGGAGCCTAGGAGGGGGAGGAAGGAAGGGTAGGTAGGCGGGGCTGGAGGCCAGGAAGGGGAGGAGGGAAAGGTAGGTAGGCGGGGGAAAATGGGAAAGGAGGCACGGGGCGTAACAAGGAACCTCTCAGCCCCTCTCCTATACCACAGAGACTTAAGTGCTCAGCATAAGGGCCAGACGAGCTAGCCTAAGAAAGCATACGGCTCATCACTGAGGTCAAGGAACGGGGAACTGGAAAGGAAAACCAGGGACAAGGAGCGGGGAGCCAGGGGTAGGGATCGAGGAGCCAGAGGCAGGGAACAAGGAACCACAGGTAGGGAGTTAGGGAACAATGGGGGACCACAGATGGGGAGCGAGGGGCCAGAGGTAGGGAGCAGGAAACCAAACCTGGGGGAGCAACAAGGAACCACAGGCAGGAGGCGAGGGACCAGGGGCAGGGAACAATGAATGATAAGTAGGGTGTTAGGGAGCAATGGGGGACCAGAGATGGGGAGCAGGGGGCCAGAGGCAGGGAGTAGGGAACCCAAGACAAGGAACTGGGAACCGGAGGCAGTCGTCGAGGTCAGAGGGTAACTCATTCCATTTTCTGCTCCTCTTCATATGGGCGGTCAGATGATTAGCTCCTGGGTGGCCATACAGGGTAGCATCAAACACCTTTTGTCATTTTATTCTGTTCTCATCACCCACTCCTGGTCATCCCACCCAGTCCCTTCTCATTACAATCATTCCCATGGTGGTCTCTTTGTCAAGCCACTTGCTCATCCTAACTCTCCTCTCTATGATTCCACTTAGCTTCCTGTCATTTCATCACCTTCCCATTGTTCTCTCAAGTACTTCTCCTGGAAGGCAACCAAGTGTTTCCCGAGGCCTGAATATCTGTTTGTCTTTCTCTGCTGAAAGAGGGACTTTTCCTTCTGCAGGAATGACAGTGGAATTCAGCACCCAAAGAGGGACTCTCCTTCCTAATAGGACCATGGGGTGGTATGATACTAGTATGACCCCTCATCAGCTGTTAAACTGAAGGCAGCCTGGAAAAAAAGAATAGAAACTGTGGGCTTTAAAAGTGCATTTTCGATGGCATGATTAGTTCCTTTCATTTCAGCTGAAGTCCTTGTGAAGATAAGTGATTTAACATAAAAATGTAACAAACGTGGACCAAACGTTTGTTCTGCTCTCTATTAAACTTGGCTAATGCAATTAGCACTGTACAAAAATCCCTCTTACAACTACTACTCACAGCACCTGCCTTTAGTATTATTTATTTATTTATTAAAAACAATTAATATCCCACCCCTCCTGCTGCAGGCAGCTTCGGGTGGCTCACAACAATATAGCTCAACAATTAAAACCATAAAATTATAAAACATGTTACTACCCCCCATCCCTCTCCTCCCCCACCCTCTACCCATCTCCCCCACCAAACGCCTGGCGGAACAGCCAAGTCTTACAGCTTTTTCAAAAGGAGGGAAGGTCTGGGACCAGACGCACCCCCACCGGAAGGGAGTTCCGCAGCCTCGGTGCGGCCACCGAGAATGCCCTCCCCTGCGTGGCCCCTCGGAAGACTCGGGGGACCACAAGAAGGGCATCCCCCGATGACCGCGAGGGGTGGTCCAGTACCTGGGGGGGTGAGGCAGTCTCACAGATAGGCAGGGCCCAGACTGTTTAGGGATTTACAGGTTAAAACCAACACCTTGAATTGGGCTCGGAAGACTATCGGCAGCCAATGCAGAGAACGGAGCACTGGTGTAATGTGCTCCTGGTGGCCCCGTCCCACCAAGAGATGGGCCGCTGCATTCTGCACCAGCTGCAGCTTCCGGGCCGTCGTCATGGGTAGCCCCACGTAGAGTGCGTTATCATAGTCTAGTCTAGAGGTGATTAAAGCATGGAAGTGTTCAACCCAACCATTAATGTTGTGTGAAGTTCTGTTTGCCCCATCTTAGGAAAGCTATAATAGAATTGGAAAATGTTCAGAGAAGGGCAACAAGGATTACAGAAGGGATGGATCGACTTCCATATGAGGAGAGGCTCAACAGGTCAGAGTCCAAAACATACAGCCTAAGCTGACATACCAGATGTGGTTAGAGAAAGGCACCCCTCGCCACAGCCTCCACCTGAGCATCCAGGCAAAGATGCACGTCGAGGAGTACCCCCAGACTCCTCACCTGGGGAACCAATGGAGGACAGACCCCATCAATGATGGGGGCCGTTGACTCCATCGCCTTATCCACCAGCATCACCTTCATCTTGTCGGGATTCAGCCTCAGTCGATTAGCCCTTATCCAATCCCCCACAGCCGTCAGACATCGAGTAAGCATGGAGACTGCGGGGTCTGGGTCTGTTGAAAAAGAGAGGTATAGCTGGGTGTCATCAGCATATTAGTGACACCGTACACCAAACCTCCTGATCACCTCGCCGAGAGGCTGCATACGTTGAACAAGAGGGGGGACAACACCAAACCCTACGGGACACCACACACGAAGTCTCAGTATGATGAAAAACACTCCCCAAGTACCACTCGCTGGGTTTTTCCGGTCAGGTACGAGCAGAACCATTCAAGAACAGGCCCGCCCACTCCTGCACAGTCCCGCAGGCGCACCACCAACAACTCATGATCAACCGTATCAAAGGCAGCTGACAGATCTAATAGGACCAACAGGGTCGAATGGCCCTGGTCCATCTCCCGGCGCAGATCATCCACCAAGGCCGCAAATGCAGTCTCCGTGCCATAACCCAGATGAAATCCCGACTGAGAGGGATCAAGAAAACCAATGCGGTCAAGATACCCCTGCAACTGCTGAGTCACCACCTGCTCAATAAGTTTCCCTAAAAAGGGAAGGTTAGAGACTGGTCGATAGCTGGCAAGGAAGTCAATGTCAAGTGATGGTTTCTTGAGCAGAGGCCGCACCACTGCCTATTTGAGACAGTCTGGCACGCTGCCCTCCCGAAGGGAGGCATTGACCATCCACACCAGCAGCAGCCTTGCAAGATTTAATTAGCCAAGATGGGCATGGAACTAATTCATAAGAGGTAGCCCTAACAGCCCCAAGGGTCCTGACCGCATCAGCGGGCGTCACCGACTGAAATTGATCCCATAAAAGTTTTTTTCGCTGGCCTCATAGCCTCGGCATATGCTCGTAAACTGGCTCTATGCCGCTATCTGTTGGCTTTAGTACGATAACGATGCCACCATCGCTCCAACCGCCGCCCTTCTCGCTTCAGCACTCGCAGCGCCTCCAAAAACCACAGGGCCCTGCAGTGCTGTCGCCTGGGCAGCGGACGTCTAGGAGCCATCCAATCAATGGCCTCAGTCAGCAGAGTGTTCCATAATGTGACGAGGTCATTGATGAGACGGTCGTCGAGGTCAGAGGGTAACTCCCCGAGAGCCAGCCAGAACCATTTCAGTTCCATTAGCCTCTGGGGGCAAACCATTCAAATTGGGGGCAGACATGTGCTAAGAGAGAGGTCTGTAGGAGATAATGATATGACCATGACAAGGGCACCATTGATATCTCCCTCAGTAACAGAGCACCCGCCTCAAGTTCAGTGCAAAACATGAGATTGAGAGTATGTCCTCCCTGATGTGTCGGGCCGCTGACCATCAAGTTGCCATGGTGGCCATAAACTCATGCTCTGCCCCCACCCCGGTCAGTGTCAGTATGGATGTTGAAGTACTCCCCCCAGACTAGTCCCTTTGGGGACCGCAACACCACCCCTGCCACCACCTATGCCAGCGCATGTAGAGAGGCTGTCATACAGGTAGGTGCACGGTATACGAGCAGCACCCCCAAACTGCCCCTCGCCAAATTGAACACCAGGTGAAGAGCCTCAATCCCTACCATGGTTTGCACCCGACATCTCTTGACCGACCACGTCTCTCTAAAAACCAAAGCTGCACCCCCCGCCCCCTCTGACCAAGGCTGATGCTGCATGGAATACCCAGCCGAAAAAAAGTCAGCCAAGATGGGCCCCGACTCAAGGTCCAGCCAGGTTTCCGTAATGCCCACGAGATCGGCGGCACAGTCCAAGACTAATTCCTGGATAGTTGTTGCTTTGTTGACCACCGATCTCGCGTTCAACAGCAGCAGCAGCGAAGGGTCGGGGGTCCTCTGATCTAGATTCCTCTGTCCAGCTGCTAAGGGGTGAGTGAGCGGGACCTGCAACAGGTACCTGTCCCGCTTCACTGGACTTATATCACCCCATTTGGATCCATATCTCCCTCATTCCATCACGACCCCAATGGCTGCACCCCCCCGGCGCAGCCCCCCAGGCGCGGCCCCCCTCCAGTTGTTCCACCCTGGCAGCAGGGGAGACCACCCCCCACCCCACCCCCTCATACTCCCTACCCCCCTATGCCACAGAGGGGCAACCTCCCCCTTCCCCAAGCACTGCACCCCTCCCTCTCCCTCTTATCCAGTTGAAAAGATTGCATGTGTTAATTTTGACTAGAAACCTTTTCATCAGATAAAGTTTAAATATTTCCCATAAATCCTTTCTGAAATATTATCATCCATGGACTTAAAAATAACCGCCAAGGGAATTCTCTTCCAACTGTTTGGTGCCAGTCTCATTGAAGTGAGTAGGAATAGTATTGGTGCTAAACAGTGGTGAGTATTGCGCTGACCAAAAGAAAATACTTGATCCCTTGGTTATTCTGCTGTATTTTCCATCAATTAGCTTCAGGCCTCTTTCTCGGATGTTCCAGCAACAAAAAGGAGTTGAGTGCACGCACAGGGAAATTGAGTGCACGTACTGGGAACTGACATCATTTTCTTATTAGATCTTATTTTTGGTTCTTAAAAAGTAAACAGTTATAGCAGCCTAGAGGGTGATGCTGAATCTGAGCAACAATTTAAAGTGCACAATACGTTCTACTGTGATGTCTTCATTTAGCATTTTGTAGCTTGAGTTTAAAGTTTTCATGGTGACATTTCACTGAATGAGGAGATGGGGAACATTACACAAACAAATGGGAATATGAACTAATTTAACTTTTTTTTTGGGATACAGATATGCTCAATTAAAAATCTGTGCCAGCCTTCTGGTGATAATTTTTATTATCACACAGAGAACATTACACTGACATACAAATCAGTTATGTGGTTTGTTAACTAGGGGTGCAGCCACACAGGCTGCGGAGGGCCCGATTCCTGCACAGCCTCGAGGAGGGCAATCGCTGCCACCACACTTGGAGCCAGAGTGGGAAGCCAGGCAGACGGTCGCGGGAAGCCTGGTGGGCTGGCCACCGTCAGAGCCGCTGCCACGGCAGCAGCAGGCCAAGGTACCAGTCACATGAGCGGGTGCATGGACCTGCCCTGCCTCCCTCTCCTGGCCCGAGTCTGCCGGGGGGCCACGATGGGGAGGGCCTTCTCGGTGGCTGTCCCACGGCTATGGAACTCCCTCACAATGGAGGCCCATTTGGCCCTGCATCTTCCCTCATTTCGACGCTGTTGTAAGATGTGGCTGTTTCGCCTGGCTTCGGGTGGGATGATGGGTAGGGTGGGGTGAATGGGTGGTTGGGATTTTTTATACCTCCCTGTTGTTGTCTATTTTAAAAGTTCTTTTAATGTTAATGTTTTATGTTGTGCGCCGCCCAGAGCTGCCTGTGGCAGGATGGGCGGTTTACAAATGTCTAAATAAAATATAAAAATAAAATAAATAAAAATATAAAATGTCCATGTAAAATGAAATATATATAACATGGCCATGTAATTTAACCATTCTTTTTTAGGGAAGGTTACTGAGTGGGTGGTGGCTTGTCAGTTGCAGGTGTATCTGGACCGTATCAGTTTTCTAGATTCTTCAGAGTCTGGTTTTCGCCCGGGTTATGACACTGAGACTGTGCTTGGGACCTTGGTCAACGACCTTTGAGAGGAGCTGGATAAGGGCCATTTGACACGGTGAACTATGAAGTGTTGGTGACTCCCCAGTGGGACTTGGCTGGGCTGGATGGAACGGTCTTACATTGGTTCCAGTCCTTCCTGGTAGATAGATCGCAGTGGGTGGTTCTGGGAGATTTTTTATCTTGTTCCAGGGATCTCTCGTGGGGTGTCCCACAAGGTTCCATTCTGTTCCCCCTTTTATTCATGATCAAAGCTTTATTGTGGGGTCTATTTGGCCATTGCAATCATTCCTGAGTCAGGCCATAGATCTAAACAAGTACTAAATACAAAATACAAAATGAATATTAAAACGTTTAAAAATATTTTTAACATATGGTAAAATAAATACCTTTAAACCTTAATAAGTTCCAACCCCCACCTTTAATAGATCTCTCCTCAAAACAAACTACAGTAAATTTAGCAAACTATGTAGTTTCTTTCATTTTCAACTTTATATTATTGACAATTTCCAAGTAGCGGGTCACTCTCCCTGTTATTTCTCGAGAACGATCTCCCAGGAGAAAACGCACATAAAAATCCTGGGGTCTTCCTGGGAGAGGGGCAACTAGGGGAGTAATAAAATTCTCTCGGGCCCCAGAATACAAGGGGCAGTCCATCAAAATATGTCCCAATGATTCCACCCGCCTTAGGTTACACTGGCAGAGCCGATCGGCCAGGGGAACACCTCTATATCTCCCCTCAGTCAACGCAGAGGGAAAAGAGTTAACTCTGGCCAAGAAAAAGAGCCTTCTTAACCGATGTGAAAAATTACCGTTCAAAAACAGCATTGGTGTACGGGAACTATTTGCAATCCCTGAATATATCCCCAAGGCCCTACTCTCTTCAACAGCAGCTCTTACTTCTTGCTGGTTTATATCCAACAGCCTTTTTGCCAACAATTTTTTGGCCCCTTTGAAACCCAATGGGGCCAACACCTCCAGGCTAAACCCCAGGTGGTTTATTTTATCTACCACCATCGCTACCAGCTGTTCAGGGTCTTGTCATCAAGAACCAGTTGGGACCATGGGGCAGCCTTTTTAAAGAAGAGGCGTAACCAATAAAATATTGCACTCCTCCAGACCTTCTCATGGAAGGGGGCCAAACCACATTCTAAAACAAGTGCTGAATTGTTTATCCTGACCGGAGTAGATAAGAGAGCCCTAATGAAACTCGTTTAAAGATTTTCCAGGCCTTTGATTTTACCTGTTGCCCACAGATGTGCTCCATATAACATCTGGGGTACAGATTTATGAGAATAAATCCTTACCGCGGGAGTATATCAGTATGCTGATGACACACAACTCTGTCTTTTTCATCTGACCCATGTCCTGCAGTCTTGGTGCTTTCCCGGTGCTTGGCAGCTGAGGCTGACAAGACAGAGGTGATGCTCATTGGCGGTTCTGGGGTCCTAGATAAGGGACCTATTATTGATTGGGTTTGCCCCATATTGACATCTCAGGTTAGGAGCCTAGGAGTGTTCCTGGATCCACAGCTGCATATGGATCTTCAGGCATCAGCTGTGGCCAGGAGTGTGTTCTGCCAATTGCATCTGGTGAGGTGGCTCCGACCCTATATCTCAGATTCCGACCTGGCCACTGTCATCCATGCATTTGTCACCTTGAGGCTTGACTCTTGTAATACACTCTACGTGGGACTGCCCATGGTGATGGTTCGGAAGCTGAAGCTAGTGCAGAATGCCACAGCCTATCTCCTCACCGGGATGGGTCGTCGGGAGCACGTCAGTGCCCTGGGCACTGCACTGGCTGCCTATGGTCTTCCAGGCCCAATTCAAGGTGCTGGTGTTAACCTATAAAGCCCTAAACGGTCTGGGCCCAAGCTATCTGAGGGACTGCCTCACTTCCTGGGTGGTTGCTGTGGTTGTCAGGGGCTGCCCTCCTTGAGGTTCTCCTCTATAGACCGGTGGGGACCGACAGGCGGGCATTTGCAGTGGCTGCTCCGGTGTTGTGGAACTCTCTCCAGGTGGAGGTCTGCCTTAACCCAAGTCTTCTCACGTTCCACCGTTAGTGTAAGACCTGGCTCTTCCGCCAGGCGTTTGGTGGGGAGGAGGGTTAAAGGGTGGGTTGGGAAGGGGGCGGTTTTTGATGTTTTTACACACCATTGTATTTGTATTTTTAATGTCCTTATTGTATTTTTATAATGTTGTGAGTCGCTCGAGGCAGGAGGGGCGGGATATAAATTTATAAAACAAACAAATAAATACATAAAATAAGTGATTTAAATATAAATTTCTAAGTGGAATTTAGCCAATTAGATATCAACATTTATTGTAACATGCTGCAGAAATCCTTTACTAAAAAACCATCTTTCTTTCTGAACAATTACAGTTTACATCCTGGCCCATGTGAAATAAATTGTGGATGTCTATCTAGTTCTGAGTGGGCATGTAGTTAGATCACTAAATCCACCAGCACCAAGCAGAGGCTGTGTCCTGGCTGAATGGGCATGAAGAAAGTGTGGTAATTCTTCAAAGAAGAAAAGTGCAGCTTTTTAACAGACACAGAAACAGCTACTGCTTCCACTTCTCCAAAATTTAGTTATTTGAAGATTTAGAGCAGAGGTTTCCAAAACTGGGACTTCAAGTTTGTGTGTCGGGGGTGGGAAGATATGCCATCTGTAGATGAGAGGAAGCGTCACAATTCTAGTTGCTATTTTATATACTTTAGACGTCTTTGTTGCCGTGTAAGGTAGGTTGAAGTTAATGATTTGTTCAAAACTACATACTGAGATGTGGAAACAGAGCCAATGTCTGCTAATTTCTAGTTCTTTTCTCTAACTGCTCAAACACATTGCCTCCAAGATTAGAAATGAGTGCATTTGAGAATCCTCCTCTCTTATTTGGTGTATGGCATCCTTTGTCTGAGCCACTGCCTAGGAAGGAAATGCACCTAAAGTAGAAGAACAATTGAAGTATGAGAGCTGACTGAAAAGAACATAAGAAGTGCTGTACTAGGTCAGACTTATGGTCCATCGAGCCCAGCATCCTGTCTTCAACAGTGGCCAATCTCGGTCGCTTCGGAGAAGTACCCAACAGGTTACAATGGGGTTATCCATTCCCAGTTGTTCACTCCCAGCTCCTGACAGTCAAAGGTTATGTCCCCCAACCTACTTGGCTAACAGCCATTAATGTACCTACCCTCCAAGAACTTATCCAATCCTTTTTTAAACCCAGCTATGCTACTTTCTTGGCCACATCTTCTGGCAACAAATTCCACAAGTTAATTCTGTGTTGAGTGAAAAAGTACTTTTTTATTTGTTTTATATCTACTGCTAGTTAGTTTCATTGAGCGTCCCCTAGTCCTAGTACCGAGAGGGTAAATAACTGTTCCCTATTTACTCGTTCCACACCACTCATTTTATAAACTTCTATCATATCCCCTTTCAGTCATCTCTTCTCCAAGCTGAAGAGTTCTAACCTGTCAAGCCACTCCTCGTATGGAAGCTGTTCCATACCCTTGAGGATCTTCATTTGAGATGAACTGACCAGAACTGCACACAATATTCAAGGTGCTGTCGCACCATAGATCTGTATAGAGGAATTATATTTTCAGTTTTATTTTCTATCCCTTTATGAATAATTCTGTTTGCTTATTTGACGGCCACTGCACACTGAGCTGAGGATTTCAAAGTGTTCTTCACAATGACTCCAAGGTCCTTTTCCTGCGTGGTAACTCCTAATTTACAACCCAGCATTGTGTACATATAGTTTGGATTATTTTTCCCTATGTCCATCACTTTGCACTTGTCCACATTAAATTTCATCTGCCATTTAGTTCCCCAGTCACCCAGTCTTGCAAGCCCCTCCTGCAGTTCTTCATAGTCTGTTCATGTTTTAACTACCTTGAATAACTTTGTGCCATCTGCAGATTTGATCACCTCTCTCTTTACTCCCTTTTCCAGATCATTAATGAATATATTAAATAACACTAAACCCAGTATAGATCCCCAGGGCATTCCACTATATACTTATCTCCATTGTGAAAAATGACCATTTAGTCCTACCCTTTGTTTCCTATCCTTTAACCAGTTACCAATCCACAATAGGACCTCATGTCCCATGACTATTTAATTTCTCCAAGAGTCTCTTGTGAGGGACTTTATTTAACACTTTCTGAAAATCCAGATATAGTATATTGACTGGTACACCCGTATCCACATGCTTATTTACACTCTCAAAAAATTCCAATAGTTTGAGGCATGACTTCCTGTTGCTAAATCTCTGCCAGGTATTGGAATGAGGTCGGTCCCCCCTTCTGATTTTATTAGATCTATCAGTGGCTTTTGACACGGTTGGTCATAAGATGTTGGTGACTCGCCTGTGGGACTGCGCCAGGGTGGGTGGAATTCTTCTTGAATGGTTCTGCTCTCTCCTGGCCAGAAGAACTTGACGTGTGATACTGGGGGATTTTTCATCTTCTCCCCAGGGTCTCAGAGTTCCACAGGGATCTATTTTGTCCTCTCTCCTGTTCAACGTGTATATGTAGCCTTCGGGTGAGATCATGAGAGGGTTTGAGGTACGGTGTCATCAGTATGCTGATGACACCCAATTCTACCTCTTGTTTGCATCGGACCCAGGCCCCGCAGTATCGGTATTTACTCGATGCCTGGCTGCAGTGAGGAATTGGATGAAGTCGAGACATCTGAAGCTGAATCCCGATAACATGGAAATGGTGATGGTGGGAAGGGGTGAGGGGGTGGAGTACATTGATGGGGTACAACCCTCCTTGGTCCCTCAAGTTCGAAGTCTGGGCATACTTCTCAACTCGCAGCTCTGCCTGGATGCCCAGGTGGCAGCTGTGGTGAGGAGTGTGTTTTGTAAATTACATCTGGTCCATCACATTTGGCCTTATATTTCAGGTTCTGATCTTGCCACCGTCATCCATGCATTCATCATCTCTAGATTGGACTACTGCAAGGCACTCTACATGGGGTACCCTTGGTGACAACCTGAAGACTGCAGCTGGTGCAGAATTTTAATATATATTTTTTATTTATATAAAAAAAATTATCCCGCCCCTCCTGCCCACAAGGCAGCCCAGGGCGGCGATCAACAATATAAACAATAAAACAAAACAATTTAAAACTGTTAAAAATTTACAAAATCCCCCCCAACTCTACCCCTCCCCCTCGCCAAAGGCTTGGCGGAACAGACAGGTCTTACATAAATGCCAAAATAGCAGGAGAGTGGGGGCCAACCGAGCCTCCTCCGGGAGCGAATTCCACAGCACAGGGGCAGCCAACGAAAAAGATCTAACATCGGTGGCCCCCC
>QEPC01000801.1:4852057-4866194 GCA_003113815.1 Sphenodon punctatus | reverse complement strand
GACGCGAGGCAGCACCTTCGTCTCCCTTTGCTTTCTCCTCCGGGGGAATAATCCCGCCCAAGGCTGGCTGCTCTCGACCCGCCCAAGGAGCAGGGGGAGGGCCCACTGCGGACGGGGGCTAAGGCTTAGCGCAGCCCGCCGCTCTGCAAACCTCGGGCAGCAAGTGCGGAAGAAAACCCAACCCCCGCCCCTCCAGCGGCACCTTCTTCTTGCCGGAGCGCCGCAGCTAGGGGCGGAATTCGAGCGGGGAGCCAGTCAGGGGAGGAGAGCGCTAGCCGTGGACGCTGCTGCCGGCGGCGGCGCGGGAGGATGTTGCAGAGGGCAGCTGGGGCTGAGCCTGAGCCTGTGGGGGCTGGTGCCTGAGTCGGGAGGGGAAGCCAAGGACGCTGCTGCTCCCGGTGCATTTGGGTGCCTCTCCCCAGGCACGATGGGAGACGCGCTGTTAAGCCCGAAGCGGACGCTTTACTATGCGGTGAGTCTCCCTTCCCTTTCTCCCTCGGGGCTGAAGAGGGACGCGCCAGGACAGAACTAGGGTCGGAAGCGCGAGCCGAGGGGTCCCCCCGGGCAAAGGGGGGGGGGGGAGAGCTTCTACTAGAGCGTGGCGCTCGCTTTCTCCCTCGACCACGGAGAGGGCTGCCCTCACTCCCTGCCCGCGGCTGGGGAGGAGGACAAGCCGAGCTGGGAATGGGCTGCGACTCCTGGATGCAGCTCGCCCAGTCTCTGCACGTGCCTTATTTGATTGGGGGAGGGAGCGGCAGCCGAACTCCCTGCCCGCAGCTAAGAAGGGGCAGCTCAGCCAGGCTGAGGGATGGGCAGGAACCCGCGGCGGCTGCTCTCACGGGGCAGGGCAGCAGCTTCTTCTGGCTAGAGAGAGAGAGAGAGAGAGAGAGAGAGAAGTTGAGCGAGCCTTGAGAAAGTCGCCTCCGCCGAGTTCCCAGTGCCTGAGCGTGGGCGACTGGTCCCTGCTCCTGCTTTAATCCCAGCCGAGTCATTCAATCTGCTGGGCAGACAAGAGGCGGTGAAAGGACAGGAACCGAAGGGGATAAGAAGGCGGGGCAGTTTCTGATGACTTGGGAATGGTTAAGGCGGAAGGGGCACTGTGGGCCGATGGGTATTATCGGGTAGGGTTTGGTCCTTTTTAAGTATGTGGGCATAAACTTGTAATTGTACTTGGTGGCTAGAGCTGGGAGAGTGACTCGGTAGGATCTCCCAAGTTTTTCTCTTTCTTGCTGGTGACAACTCGGCACAGTGCTTCTGCTTAGCAAGGCTGAAAGCCAGTGTTCTTGCTTCCTGCCAAGAACACATAGCGTAGAAAGGAGGATGCTTCTTGCTATAACAGTTGAAACAGCTGGCCCGCTAAAAGAGAACCCAATAACAAAAAACAAGATTTGGTCATTAGGGTTTTGTAAAAATGCGTTACCAGAAAACACTGGGATATGTGCTGGGGGGGTGATGGGCACGCTATAGCAGAATGGAGCGGTTTTCTTTGTATGATGAGTGATGCTCTCTTGGGGGATGGGGAGGAAGGGTGATAAGACTTAAGAAAGAGCTAAAGAAAACCTTTAAAAGGCGCTTACTTAACTGATTCGTGTGCTGTCTGCTTGCTGATGCTCCAGTGATACCCAATTAGTTTCCCTTTCATAAGGTGCCTTAACTGGGAAGTTGCTGCATAATGTGTATTAAAAAGAGATGAGAATCGCATTAAGGTTGCATTGAGATGTTGCCCTTTACTCAAGAAGTTGGAAGAATGAATCACTAGTATTACTGAAGATCATGCACTTAATAACTAATTCCTTTCAGCCCCCCAGATGTTGTATGTGATAAGACCACTTTGTACTATTTGCTTCAGAAGAGCTGAGCTGTTGAAAAGCCACTTCCTTTTTTGCTGCCTTACTAGGAGCATTTCTCTGCTATCTGAAATATAAAAGTAACTGCCTCATCTCTGCTAATTTATTATTTGAATCTGTGTGTAAATGTTAAAACAACGTAGCAACATGCAAGGCCTTATGCTGGTCTCGCCAACGTTGGTGTAAACCAGGAGCATTTTCTTGAAGTTAATGAAGTTGCACTTGAAGGCTGTGAGAACAGACTTGGATCTGTAGTTTTTATGTATTGGAATACAACTGCTACATGCATTAAGTAGGACGTTCTTTCCTTTAATTTGCCCTACACAGGAGAGATACTGGCTCTCTTGAATTACTACAGCTTATTTCTAGCAATATTGTCATTAATTCAGCTTCTATGCTCTACTTTTGTTGTTCTTTAAACTCCATTTATAAATATGCTTACATGTTTTTTTAAACTTTATTCATTTCCATGCTGCCTTACTCAGTTTGTCTTATGAAATACTTTCCTGCCCATTCAGCCACAGGTCATAGTTTCTGTTGCTGTGAAGATTTTAAAGGCTGGGATAGATTTATTTGAAATCTGCATATTGAAACTATTGGAAGCGATACACTAAATTCTGAATTTTGTTCACTTTGTACCATTATTGCTTCCATGTTGTCTTATATACTCGGGACCATCCCAGCTAACCGCTTTATCTCCTTGAGTACTGTATTAAAAATACTTGTAGACTATTATCTCACCCCACCAACTAACACGTAGCTATTGTGTACACTTTAATCTTTCCTTGTCAACCAGTTCCTCCAACGTATTAGTCGTCATTGTTCTTGCTGAATTTCTTCTATGATGTTGATTTCTTATCTGGTACTGAAGTGCTCAGAGTGGAATACAGTATCCCAGGTGCTCCTTCATTAGATATGAATAAAGAGGAACTGTCAGCAGGCTTGGATCTGCAGTTGACAGCTGTCTGTATTAATTTCAAATTACATTTTTAATCGTAGTAATACTTTAGACAATGCTAAACACTTACATTTTCCATGCTTAATTTTTCTCATTTAAACTTTTATAATACTGTTGAATAATCATTTACACTTTGTTATATAACAATATCACTCACATTATCTTTAAAAGGGTATTGTCAACTTAAAATATACTAAAATTAAAAGAAGATTCAGGTAGTACACATGCTTTTAAATTCCTGTGATCAGATGTACATATCCCACAAGGACCTGGACAAAAAAATGGGTAATAGGGCTGAAGACTGGGATTTAAATTGGCCTTGTACTGCAGCACTTAACAGTAATGTCAACTGTCTTACAATCGTACTTAATAATCCAAGACCGAACATGAGATAAGTGAGGAAGGAGACAGGACCTTCCTGCTAGAAAAGCTTGCATCCCTGCAGACTAAACACTTATATGTGTGCAGTCTTTTTTACTTTAATGGGACTGCTTGTGTAAGTGTCTTCAGGGTCAAGATTTTGGGATATTCATAGGTTTGGGGATTACTGCCTGATGGCAAGTAAAGAGACTTCCTTAGGGAAACAGAATCTATGTTAAGCATTGGACCACTTACTGAGTGACAAACTTTCAAGTACCAAATTAAGATTAGCAACTGGAAACCATAAACAGGTAAATTCTCATGCAGAATGAGAATTAGGCTGCTGATGTCCTTTATTATAATTAATCCAGGGGAGAGGAAAAAACATAGCTGAGATCCTTCTGTGAATCTTATTGTGCTTTCCTGAAATCCTTCACGTACTAATCCATGGGAGAGGAAACTTCTAGAAAAAAAAAACTTGTTTGGTTTTCTGCTTCTTGGATGTGCTCCCTGATGTCTTCTGTCTGCTCACGTATCATACAGCTTAAAAGCACAATTAGTAACGTTTACTATGACCGCTGTGGTAGACCCAAAAGTAATTTGATTTAATACAGTTCAAAGATTATCATTCCATTATGTTTTATAAGGGTATCAATCCTTTGATATTTAATACAACTTCAATAAGTAACAAACTTGTCTTTATTCAAACCTTGCATCTTTATTCCAAAGAAATATTGTTTAAAATTAATAGGAACTCAGGACAAAAAGAATATTTGCAGTTGCACTGGTGGAGGAAACGAGCCTGCACAAGTAATGGAGGCCAAATGGTTAAGTGTTTGTCCCTGTAGTCTTTATTCAGAAAGCTTGTTGGCTTCAAGTATATTCTCCTTTGGGGAGGAACAAACAAAAGTTCCAAAAACACATCTCTCAACTTAAATAGAATGATAATCTTTCAAGATATGTTTATTGTTGACCCGAATCCTCTTCAGTATTCCATATGGGTGAAACTCTCCCCGAGAGCCGTAATTCATAGTATGAAATCCAAAGAACTTCGGCAGTATTTGAACTGTTAAGCTTTAAAGAAAATGCATAAACTGGGGAAATGAACTCTGTCACTCACCAATGAGACCTAAGTCCAAACTAACTGTAACGTTGATAGTGACTCTTTCTAAAGGTGGTAGTGAAAGAGGGTAGGGAGACAGAAGGAAAGACCTTCTTTCTTTGTCAAAAAAGAAAATTGTTAGTGAGGGAGAGCGAGAGCACCAAAGGCTGTTAAAAATTGCAGACAGATTAAAAGTTGCATTTCAGATTATTTGTACATTGAATTTAAACTGCTAGTTCTCCTTCCCTTTCCTTAGGGAAGGGTGGTTTGTTTTGTTTTCTGTTGAAATGTTTACTAACTTGTAATATTGATTGATTGATTGATTGATTGATTATTTGACTTTATCTTGTATAATTGCAAGTTGGCATATCAGTGTATTTTAAAATCATTGTTTAGAACATCCAGAATATTGGCTGAGAATCCGTCTATTGCAGAGTAATAAAAATGGCAGTGAAGAACTGAGAGATGCATAATCACATTTTCATAAGTGGTTTTAAAAACTACACTCATTTTAATTTGGTCTTCATAAATGTAACCTCTGTATTATAGGTAGAACTCATAGCTTTGCTTACAAAAAAGGGTGCCTAGAACAATTTTTGTTTCTTACAACTGTCAAACCTTTGTACCTTTTTGGAGTGAAATACAAATCTCAGTTCAACGAAGGTATATGTATATTTTGATGAATCGGACTGGATTTAAGCATATAGGTGAAGATAAACATATGCTTACGTACACCTCTGTTCTACATTGTATTTAAGAATATTTTAAACTCCAGTTGATGCAGTTATTATGGCTCTGTCTCTTTTAGATTCTTATACGCTCATACAACAGTGACTGGCTTGCAAATACTGCAAGGGATATTTGCTTATAAAATCTATTTATATTGGAATTCTTGAATTATGACACAGTGCAGATCTGCTGCTTATATTATACAAGGCCATTTGGGGCCAAAATTATCCTGTCTCCTTTAAGAAATAAGCAAATTATATTTGTTTTTATAGTGACTTTTTCTTTTGAACGTTAACTTCTCAATTTGTGTACTCATTTGTCTTAGTTTTAAGTTGTATTTTACTATGCGCCATCGAAAACAGTAGAGTTTTCTTTCCTTATACAGCTGTGTAAATGTAATCCTGATTTATTTATTTTTTAGTGAAAGCGCAGTTGAACTTCTGGTGGCCTAGACGAGGGATGTTCAGAGTTCATGGTTCACGTTCCTCATAGGTTTTTAATTTTAAATAAAGAGATATGAATGGAAACATAAGTGACTTTGTTTGCAAGCACATCTTCAGTGTTCCGTATTGTAGTCCTTACAAAAGGAATCTAGAAACCTTTATGTAACAAACTCTGACGGACACACATGTGGTTTGTGTTTACTTGCTCAAAGGGAGTGTCAGCTCCTATAATTCCCCTGGGAAAGAGGCTGACCCTTATCTAGATTAACTGGTTCAAAAAAAAAAAAGAAAGCTAAAAATGTTTTCATTAACAGTGATTGGCTGTTCTCTAAAGCTTTATCGAGAGAGCCCAGTTAAAAGGATTTCCTGAATTTACTTTGTACTAAATCCAGTGCTATTAATCCCAAACATTTATGGGCGCAATCCAGCTCACATTGAAGTCAGTGGCTAAACTCCCATTGACTTCAGTGGAAAGTGAATTGCATCTATCAGGTCAGGGGCACAATTAGGTGGGAATGGGCCCACTGCCAGGGCTCTCCACACCAGCGCGCATGTACATTCTACATGTATGTGCGCCCCAGTGCTGCTGCACCTGCGGTTCCTATTATAGCTATTCCCCTGCATTAGGTGCTATCATGTATGAATAGGGCTTTCACATTTTGTGAAATTAGCACCTATATTATTATTATTATTTATTAACAAACATTTATATAGCGCAAGCAGTGTACCTGGCACTTTACAAAGTAATAAAATAGACACGGTCCCTGCCCCTAGGGCTTACGATCTGAGAGACAGGAGCTGGGAGAGAAACTTAGGAAGGGGAACAGAGGGAGAGACAAGGGGTCTAACATTCATGAAGTTGCGAGGACTCAAGTGCACGTACTTGGCTTGGTTACGATGAGAATGACAGCAGGCAGGTCCATGTTGCAAGGATAAGGGTAAACAGATCGTAGGTATAGGAATAGTGGCTCAGCAGGATAAAGAGTCAGACAGAGCAGAGCGAAAGAGGTGAGTTTTAAGGAGAGATTTGAAGGTATGAAGGGCGGGGGCAAGGCGGATGTGGACAGGGAGAGAGTTCCAGGCATGGGGGGCAGCAAGTGAGAAGGGACGAAGGCGCTTAGGGGAGCAGGGAAGGCATGGAAGGGTGAGAGAAGGGTAGTATTATTAAAAGTAAAGAAATATTTTTGGCTTTTAATTGCCCTCTGCTTTCAGAGCCTTTGGTTGTATATTGGTAACATTTTCATGCTTCTCCCCACATCACTAAACTTCAGAGTATTTATTTTTAATAATTACAAGCACTGGTGTAATAAGAGTGGAATGGTGTTGGTTAGAAACAGTGTAAGTCAAAGTATGTTGTAATTATGGGTTGGGACCCCAGTTGAGATCATGCTATCTGTAGATTGATATTCTTTGTCCGGGGATTACAGTATTATGTTTTAAATTTCACAGTAGGGTCACGGTGAAATTTTGGGGACCACTGTATTAGGGTTGATATACTGGCTAAATCCATACATTTCATTTTATAGGCTAGTTGTACAGTATTGCAATGTGAGTTTTGCTTAATCTTTTCAATGTACATCTTCATGCAGTACTTCAGCTGTATGAAAAGTATGTGTTGGCTATAACCACGTATGGTTATCAGCTGTCCTAGGGAAGAAAACTGGACAGTGTTTTGTTGTTGTACGAACTAACATGTATTTTGTATAAATGTATGCAAATGTAAAATATCCTATTGCCTGGCACTCCATGTTAATGACTTGTTGTCCTGGTCCTATGTTAACCACTTGAGACAAAGACCCTCGATTTCTGGCTCTTTGGGCAGACTGAATAAGTGGTTAACTTCAAGCTCCACTGTGACAGGGAACCCCTAGTCTGCACAGTTTTGGGGAATAGCTGGTCCCCTGGCCAGTGTTAGTGGGACACCTGTAGTACCGCACATCCAGAGACATAGGTACCCTGAATTTAATGGTTGGCCTCCACACTCGCCCCTACAGCCAGTCCTTGATCCACCTATTAAGGGCTTATGCCAACAATGGTGGGTTCCTTGAAATCAAAACATAAAGCATAACCAAAAGTCCAGTATATGGGAAGATACCACCCAAGTACTTCCAGTCCTGTTCTCTGGAGGGGATCCTTTTCCCTGTGTTGTCTCCAGATGACTGTTCCCTCTTTGGTCTGTGCTGCCTTTGTATAGCTAGGAGCCTCCCCTTTTTAGCTTTATGTTCTAGATGCCCTTTTGTGGCTGCTTCTTCACCATTTTGTGGCACCGTGCTGCCACATCCACATATCTCTTTAAGGTAATATTTCTTTAAAAAGTTTGCAGTTTGTTCATTCTTGGAGGTTTTTGTATGTCTTACATTGTTTTGAAAAACACTAACTTTGGTAGGGCTTGGGCCTATCTCTCCTACACGTTAATGATACTTGTTTTGGTGAAATGAAGCTGGATTTACGTGAGTAACTGATATCTGAATCTTTAGAGTATATGTTGAGAGATAAAGGTGGCGCTCAGGCACTTAAGTTTAGAACCTAGACCCATGGGGCACGATATAGAACTCAGCCACACGTGATTTATGTGTGAATTTTGCATTCGCCCCACAGACCTCATAATGGTAGTGTGTGCAGGCTGTACGCATCCACCTGTCCTTGAGGTTTAGGATCGGCCCCATTGTTAATAACGTCACACAATATATGGTTGACCTATGGAACTTATTGTTGTGGGATGGCATGAAGGCCAGTAGTATAACGTCAACTCAAACTCAACATGGCTAAAATTGAACTTATCTTCCCCCCTCATCCTTCATCTCCTTCCTCACTGTCAATAACTATTGATGGAGTCACCATCCTGCCTGTCCCCCAAGCCCGTAGCCTAGGCTTCATCTTTGACTCACCCCTTTCTTTTAAACCCTACATTGACTCTGTTGCTAAATCCTGTCGCTTCTCCCTCCATAACATTGCTAAGATTCGCCCTTTTCTCTCTGTCTCGTCTGCCAAAACTCTTGTTCATGCTCTGGTCATCTCTCGCCTCGATTACTGTAACCTCCTTCTCACTGGCCTTCCCCGGTCTCACCTTTCTCCCCTCATCTCTGTCCAAAACTCTGCTGCCAGGGTCATCTACCTCGCCAGTCGCTTCGACCATGTGCAGCCCCTCCTCTCTTCGCTTCACTGGCTTCCCCTTCCTGAACGAATCCTGCACAAGCTCCTAGTCTTCACCTATAAAGCTCTTCACAACCTTGCTCCCCCCTACCTCTCTGCACTTATCGCCCTCCATACTCCAGCCCGTGCACTTCGCTCCTCCTCTGTCCCTTCTCTCACCCTTCCACGCCTTCCCTGCTCCCCTAAGCGCCTTCGTCCCTTCTCACTTGCTGCCCCCCATGCCTGGAACTCCCTCCCTGTCCACATCCGCCTTGCCCCCTCCCTTCATACCTTCAAATCTCTCCTTAAAACTCACCTCTTTCGCTCTGCTCTGTCTGACTCTTTATCCTGCTGAGCCACTATTCCTATACCTACGATCGGTTTACCCTTATCCTTGCAACATGGACCTGCCTGCTGTCATTCTCATCGTAACCAAGCCAAGTACGTGCACTTGAGACCTCGCATCTTCATGAATGTTAGACCCCTTGTCTTTCCCTCTGTTCCCCTTCCTAAGTCTCTCCCCCAACTCCTGTCTCTCAGATTGTAAGCCCTAGGGGCAGGGACCATGTCTATTTTATTACTTTGTAAAGTGCCAGGTACACTGCTGGCGCTATATAAATGTTTGTTAATAATAATAATAATAATAATAATAACTGATTTAAAGAAACGTACTTAATGTTTAATGGAGGATAGGTCCATTAAATCGCTGATAGCCAAATTGGTTAGAGGATGAAACCCGACAGCCAGACACTGGGAGTAAATTACTGAAGATGGACCTCTTCCAAGATATGCCTTTTGGTTTTTGTTTTAAACGCCTCCTTTAAAACATCTGCTAATCACCAATGTTGGAAACAGGATTGGGCTTGTCCTGTGTAGTTAGGGTTGCCACCTTCTAGGTATATTTTTTCAGGCCACTTATGAAAATACATGTTGCAGGACCTGCATTGGGACCTATGGCCCTGCAACATGTGTTCTTCATAAGTGGCCTGGGAAAATCTACCTAAGGTGGCAACCCTATGTGTTAAGTAACTATTATATTTGTATTCACATGGCTTGTGTTTGAGATTATCAATACCCTGTTAATAAAAAATGCATACTAACTTCTGTTGTTCGATCAGCTCTTGATAATCAAGCCATTTGAATTTGTCTAAATTCTAGGTGCCCAAATCTCAAAACTTCCTGAGTATCTAAATTGCATTACCTGTAGCACCTTGCACCACACAGAAACTCTGTGTCTGTGTAGAAGTATTATAAATGTTTTCATTAGAATATATTTCACCGTTGTAGGGCACACTGTCCCATTTTTAAAGAAAGTACACAAAATCAGTGGTTCTCGGACTGGGAAGTGGACACTTCAGAGGGATGCTGAAAGTGTCTTAGTGGGACATTTATTTATTTTAATAAATAAATAATAAATACATGGGGAGATGTACGTGGTGGAGAGAGTCCAAGAATAAGAATAATGGTGGGGGAGAGCAGGGTGGCAACAAGACAGAGAGTAAGATGCACCTACATGGGTATGGTAGTGGGGCCTCAAGTACCAAGGAAAGGGGAGTGTGGTCTAAAAATTGAGAACTACTGGCTAAAACATAATTTCTAAGAGTTAATTTTCTCTACTTCCCTGACTGTTGTATAGAATCAGGGGGCCAAATGTGGCCCTCAGCTAGTTTCTATGTGACCCCTTTCCAGTTCCTGGATCTGGCTCCTGGATCCAGTTCCTACCCCTAGGCACTGAAAAACTGATCTTAGGGTAAGGGAGCAGAGATGAAGGCGCGCGCACACAAGAATAGGAGAGAGATCTGTGATCTGGACCATCCTCTTCTTGAGCACTCTGTCAACATACCCGTCCTCAACCTTTATGTGGCCCTTGGAACTTGCATCCATTTTCAAAGTGGCACCTGGGAGGTGGGAGAGGTTCCCCACCGCTGGTGTAAACTTGTCTTACCTAATGGTTGCATACTAGAACAAATTGGGGGGGAGAGCTCTGAAAGTATACTGATACGAAATATATTATTTATTTTCAAAATTTTACTACCCCGCCCATTCTGTCACAGGCATCTTGGGGCAGCTTGCAATTCATAAGACATTAAAACAACAATTAAAAACAACTTAAAGGAAGAAGAAAAATCCCACCCTCCACCCCATGTCCCCCGCCAAATGCCTGGCAGAACAGCCAGGCCTTACAGTTTCTCTGAAAGGAGGGGAGATCCGGGGACAACTGAGTCTCCACTGGAAGGGAGTTCCACAGCTGTGGTGCGGCCACCGAGAATGCCCTCCCTTGCGTGGCCCCCCCAGAAGACTCCGGGGACCTCGAGCAGGGCACCCCCGGATGACCGCAAGGGCCGATCCAGCACCCAGGGAAAGAGGCAGTCCTTTAGAAAAGTAGGGCCTAGGCCGTTTAGGGCTTTATAGGCCAAAACCAACACCTTGAATTGGGCCCAGAAAACCACTGGCAGCCAGTGCAAAGAGCAGAGCACTGGTGTAATATGCTCCTGGCAGACCAGTCCTACCAAGAGAGGGGCCGCCGCATTCTGCACCTGCTGCAATTTCCGAGCCATCACCATGGGTAGCCAAACGTAGAGCGCGTTACAGTAATCCAATCTAGAGATGATGAAAGCATGAACGAGGGTGGCCAGGTCAGAGTCTGAAACAAACAGCCAAAGCCGTTGCACCAGATGTAATTGACGAAAGACACTCCTCGCCACAGCCTCCACCTGGACATCCAGGCGGAGCTGCACATCGAGGAGCACCCTCAAACTCCATACCTGGGATACCAGTGGAGGGCAGACCCCGCCAATAACGGGGGTCGCCATCTCCATCACCTTACCCACCAACATCACCTCCGTTTTGTCAGGATTCAACCTCAGTCGGTTAGCCCTCATCCAATCACCCACTGCCATCAAACACATAGGGTGAAAACAGACGTGACGCTAACCACCCTTTAACCACCCATGGTGGTTATTTATGCATGTTGTAGGACTGTATTGGTGCCCTATGCAGCCCTGCAACATGCATAAATGACCACCAAGGGTGGTTAGCGTCGTGTCTCTTTTCACCCATTGTAAGCACCGAGACTACAGGGTCTGGGTTTGTTGAAACAGATAGGTGCAGCTGGGTGTTCTCAGCATATAGTAATTTGTTTATGTTTAAATAGTTGGTATTAAATAGTTGGTAAGATAAGAACAGAATCTAAAGAAGACAAGGGGATAGCTAAAATGGGTAGAGCTTTGACATATTGTTATACACATGCAAAGGAATCAACCCTTTGGGATTTGAAATGGGCTACAGCATACGAATGTTAGTAATTGTAAAGAAACCCGTTATGTATAGTTTTCTGGGTGGCGACCTCTGAGAGGGCATTCTCGGTTGTCGCCCTTCGGCTGTGGAACTCCCTCCCACTGGAGATCCGCCTTTCCCCAGATGGCTCCTCTTTTCGTAAATCCTGTAAGACCTGGCTGTTCTGCCAGGCTCTTGGTGAGGGAGACAGGTAGTGGGTGGCAGGATGTTTTGTGTTGGTGGGGTTTTAGTCTGACCCTGTGTGTGTATTTTAATGAATTTTAATTATTTCTATTTTATATTGTTGTTCTGTATTTTTACCTGTTGTACGCTGCCCCGAGCTGCCAGGTGGCAGGAGGGGGTGCGTTAAAAGTATTGAAATAAATAAACAGTGGAGTCTCTTTAGCGGAGTCTGCTTAAGTCTTAATTTCTTCAGCCCTGTAAAAAAGTTGAACTTACCAGAAATTCTTAAACCGATCTTAAAGAAATGGACCTGAAAATGGAGAAAACAGATGCTCCAATAAAGTGAGCACTCTGTCCCCCGCCACCTTCTTCAATACCAAAGAGTTGGAGCAGACAGTGGCTGCTTGCCCACGTGCTGATTTTCACGTGAGATTCAATCTTGCATGAAAATATTATTCACGTGAATTTTGTGGTAGGCTATATGCCCACGTTACCTTTTCTTTGGGGCATGGATCCGTTACTGAAAATAACAGATCCAGGCCCACGTTACCCTGTTCTCCCTGCTGGGCTGGGTAAGTAAGTAATAGTTTATTGCATGGCCAATGACCTTTACAATTATATAAAAACATATAAAACAAAATCAACTCCCTAACAGTCATCAACTAACACATTGTCTCATATACAATTCATATAGAATTCCCCAAAGTTTTTAAAAAAACAATTCAGTAATCCACAAGGCTGGGCGGGGTGGGTGGGTGGGTGGTGTCAGGAANCCCCCAGCCCAGTAACTCACCCAGTGGTAGTGGTGGCAATGACAGCAGCGACTTCTCCAGCCGCCTCTTCATAGGTTCCTCTGGTCGCTTCCAGCTATGGAGAGGCGGCTGGAGAAGGTGTTGCTACTGTTGACGCCAGATGAGTTACTGCAAGGGGGAATCTCACCGCAAGATAAACTTATGGTGAGATTCCCCTGCAGACATTAAAATTACACCTGAGTTTAAAGTCACGTGAGTGACAGGGCTGGATTTTCAGCCCTGTCATCTGCGATGAAATTTGCATGTAATTTCATCCTGCATGAGGAAGGGGTTTCCCCCATGTTACCCAGCCTCACCCAATCTCCTGTTAGTCCCTATCTAACGTAATGTGAGGAACCAGCCAGTGAGGCAGAGCTGTGTGTGTGTGTGTGTGTGTGCAATCCTGTCAGTTCTAACTTTGAGTATCTAAATTGAGCTGGAAACAGGGAGTGTTTTTAGATGAGCGCCTCCCCACCTATCACCCGCCCATTATGCATGTTGCAGGGCTGCATGCGTGGGTGATTGGTGGGGAGGAGGCGCTTGTCTAAAAACACCTAGGGAAATCTGGTGCTTGCTCCCTCTACAGCCCACCGTCCTGAGATTCCCAGGATCAGAACAGGCAGGATTGCATATACATACAGCTCTTCCCTGCTATCAGTGTGTCTGTCTGCATGTTGGGTTGGAGGAGACGGAGAGAACTGATGATCCTTCAGTCTGTAGCCTGCCTGGCAGGGTGTACACTGTGCTTTTTTACCACATGTTGAAATAGTGGGAAGTGTCTATAGCACAGAATGTAAGGTATGGGAAGTTGGTTACTATGATTATTGAAACCACATATGTATCTTAATTAACCAAAACAAAAAATTAACAGTCTAAAAAAACCTTAAATGCACATGAGTTTTCTTAAAATAAAAAAAACAACCAAATTCAGTACAGAGTGCATTGTCTGTTTCTACCGAACTTCATTCTGTACAACAAGTTGTATAATGTTGTTTACACTCATTCTTAAATTCATTGTATGAGCTGTATACAATTTGTATACATGTAAATAACAGACGTAATGCACTCTTTAAAAAATTGTTCCTTGTCAAATTATGATAAACGAAAGTTTAATAATGGAAAAATGTGAAAGTTTAGTTATGATAAAAATGAATTAAAGTATGTATGGTAAGGAATTAAATACATATATTACATGTATGTTGATGAGGATAAAATATTAAATTGCTCAAATTCTGAAACAATTTCTATATTTTTTTGGCGTTTTGTTGCAATGTATGGAGTGGAAGGTTTTTTTGAATTGTAACTACTGAGTTTGG
>QEPC01000801.1:4786664-4839180 GCA_003113815.1 Sphenodon punctatus | reverse complement strand
TTGTCTTTTAGATTGTAAGCCACAGGTAGGGACCGCAGCTGATTATATGTTCTGTACAGCGCCAGGTTGTTACTGGCGCTTTATAAATGTTTAATAATAATAATAATAATAATAATCCTTACAGGGACAGGTTGCCGGGAGCACATTACACCTGGGCTCTGCATTGGCTACCTATAGTCTTCCAGGCCTGATTTCAAGGTTCTGGTCTTAACCTATAAAGCCCTAAATGGCCTGGGCCCTAGCTACTCTAGGTAGCTGTCAGGAACCTAGATACCTACTTAGCGATCGCCTCACTTCCCAGGCTCCAGGGCGGTACCTGCGGTCATCGGGTATCATCAAGTGCGACTGACAGGCGGGCCTTCTCGGCAGCTGCACCAATAATCCACCTCAGATCAACTCTCGCTGCCTTTCGCCATCCGTGCACGATGTGGCTCTTCCGCCAGACATTTGGTGGAGGGCAGCAGTTTGGGGTGGATGCGGTATTGAAATTTATTTACACATTCTGCCTTGTTTTTACTCTAATTTTAAATTTATATATATGATTGTTTTATCTTGTTTTTATTGTACTCTGTATTTGCACTTTTGGTTGTGAGCCGTCCTGAGCTGCTTGAGGCAGGATGATGGCGGGGTACAAAAGAATAAAATAATAGTAATAAAAATAGTGATTTTTTTTGCTAAGTCTGCAAGTCAAGTCTACATTAGGGAAGTGAAATGTTACTGAAAACAATTTATTGCAGTGGGTTGCCTTCAGTGATTTCTAAAAGAATTCTGTACAGTTTGGATTTAGCTTTCCAGTATCCTCGATTCAGAAGCCATGAAACAGGCTGTTCGCCGCACCAAAAACCATGAGATGTCTTAAGGTTTGACATCAAGTTAACTGAATTGTCAATATTGGTGCCCTTTGAGTCATTGCCAACTGTTTCCAACAATGAGTCACTTTTTCTAATGTGACTCCAGTCCTTACTGGCACTTAAGATGCTACTGGGGTAGAATTAATAGTAGTCAGTAAAGCTTTAGAAATTACATTGAAACTAATTTTATTTTCATCAGGGATAGTAGGATGAGAGGAAGGGAGAGTAGTCAGAAAACCTTCTCCCCCCACCCCGCTCCGGTCTCCCAGTTTTTCTCCTATTCCAACTTGTGTCTTTCTGTGTGTATGTGTGCGCTTTATCTAGTTATCTGCAGGTCATATGCAAGTTAAGTTTCTTTTCAGAATCTCAATAGCATCCCCACTGTACTAAAGAAAAAAAATCTGTTTGAAACAGCATGTTGTGACAACCTGTTCCTCAAATCTATTCAGATCCCTTTTGCCCATGTCATATAGGAGTTAGGGTTCTCTTTTGTTGTTGAGTAAATGGACTCTCCATTGCTCTTAATGCTTGAAAACATCACATGGCAAAATGCTTCTCTTTATAGCATAATGGCAGCTTGAAGTTAGACATTTTATTTCATGGTAGTTAATAGCATGTTTAAAAACATAATCTGGATTTTCTGAAGTGCACAAGGTTGACCTAGCTGCACTTTCATTAATAGAAACCAAGCCAAGCATACGCACCTGAGTCTTCACATCCGCTTGAATGTTTGTTTGTCTTCTCCCCTGTCTCCCACTGTCTCCGCTCCCTGTCTCCCCTCCCTTTGTCTTTTAGATTGTAAACCACAGGCAGGGACCGCGTCTAATTCTATGTTCTGTACAGCACCAGGTTGCACGACTGGTGCTATATAAATGTCTAATAATAATACTGTCTAGACCTTCTCTAAGTTCTGTCAGTCTACACTAGCACAATTACTAATTTTAAACCATGGCCACAGAACATTCTGTGGTTTCACTAATCCATTTTGAGTGTCATTGAAACAATTTGTCTGTCTTTGCATCAATTCAATAGTGAGATGGTATGAACAGTTGTTGTGTAAACATCGCTTATCAGAAAGAAAATCCACATACTTCCTGTTACATTGTTATTCTTAAAGACACTTGTAAACTTCTCTTCAAAGAAAGTACAGTATTTGCAACAAAGATTAGTTAGCAACATTAGTCTCCACCTTGAAACTTGTCAATTCCAATGGACAAGTAAATTCCAATGGAGAGTGAGAGTTGTGTGAGTTTCAGGACTGTAGCTGTATGAAGAGTGGACGATGAAATGTTGGAGTGATACAGAGGTAAAATCAAGGTTGCTTGGTTCTTATGGTGACAACTGTGTTACTATATTTCCCTCATGTTGTGGAGGATATTTTCTAAAGTGGAACCGAATTTAGGATTTTTAGAGTTTCTAAACTGTACCTTTTTGTTTCTCTTATAAAATGAGTCTGGTATGTATTGTAATTGGTATTTCATTGTTTAAAATTATTGTGGAGGAGTTAACAAGATGAGAACTTAACCTTCCACAGTGTATTGTGTACATTCACAATCAGCATCTCTCAGCATTGGAACTTAATTACTTCTGGCTTTATTTTCACACACTTTGAGCACTTACAGCTCTCACTAATTAGAGCTGAAGTAAAGGGTGCTAATAACTAGACCCTATATGTTTTTATTGACCACTGCTGCATAAAAATATAAAGAAAATTCCAAGTTATAATTTAGCTGAAATGAGAGTGCTTGTTGTCATATACTTTTCTTGCTGGAGGAAGCCCTTGTTAAGAAGAAACAATTGCGTTATGAAAAGAAAAACTCATAATCTTGGAGTCTCTTATGTCTCTAGTAATATGAATTAGTATTTGGAATTGGTGTGCATTTTAATGGTGAGTTGAGTTTTTTTGTTCTTTTTTCCTTGGACATATTCCTTCTGAGGTTATCCAGAGGATTACCCCATCTCTACATTATAATTGCACAGCCACTACTTATGAGGTGTTGCTGATTGGCCCTTTGGGTGTTTAATAGTTAGAAGATTGGATGAAAGGATTTATTTTTCTTATTGGAAGGTATTTAAACTGTCCTGTTGGGGTCAAATTTCAGAATCTCTTTGCTAAAGGTGCTGGTTCAGAGGCTGCAGCTGGTGCAGAATGCAGCGACTCATCTCCTAACAGGGACGGGCCAATGCGAGCATATTACACCGGTGCTTCACTCTGTACTGGCTGCCTATAGTCTTCCGCGCCCAATTCAAGGTGTTGGTGTTGACATTTAAAGCCCTCAACAGCCTGGGCCTCGCCTACCTGCAGGACCGCCTCACCCTCCGGGTCCTGGATCAGCCCCTGCGGTCGGTCGGGGACACCCTCCTCGAGTTCCCTCAGGTTTCTCGGGTGTTGACCTTGCGGAGGGCTTTCTCTGTGGCCGCACCGTGGTTGTGGAACTCCCTCCCGTTGGAGGTCTGTCTCATTACCGACCTCCCCTCTTTCCGTAGATAATGTAAGACCTGGTTGTTCCGCTGTGCTTTTCCTGAGGGGGTGGGTGGGTTGGATTAGGGTGGGGGGTATGTTTTTTATATTGTGTTTTTAATAATGTTAAATCATATTATTGGGTGATTTCAGAAGTGACGCGTTCCAATTCACCACAGTGAATCCCATCCCGGTGTGAACGGATTCACTGCGGGCTGTGGTGACACGTGCGGCCCCAACAGAAGTGACAGGATCATGACTACCGCCCAGGGACAATCAGAGAGAACATGGGCCGGGGGAACACAACAGATATGCAGTGGAGACGTGGACCGCGGTTCAAGCCCCAGAATGCACCACGGCTGGGGTCAATTCCTTCCACCGCGGCTATGGGTTTCCATTCAGAAGTTACTTTTCATTCACCCCTGCCATGGTGACCATTCACCGCACTTCTGGACCTTCTCCCATCCCGACCTCACAAAGCGTGGTTAGCTTCACCCCAGGCCGCGTTTGACTGTAGTGAACATCTGGATGTGAGCAAACAGACATACACGGCGCTTTCTCCACCCCCCGTGTTTGACTGAGGTTGACTGTGGTGGACATTCACCACGTCACTTCTGAAATCACCCATTGTTGTTAATACGTTAGCCGCCCCGAGATACTTTTAGCAGGAGGGGGCGACATACAAATTTGATTATAAATAAATACATAAATAATTATACCTATAATGGATTTTTTCACTCGGTGCACAATTAACTTGTGGAACCTACTGCCAGAGAAAGTAGTCACGACTAGTAGTGTAGCTAGTATTAAAAAGGGATTGGGTAAGTACTTGGAAGATAGGTCCACTAGTGGCTATTAGCCAAGTAGGTTTTGGGAATGTAACCTCTTACTGTTGGGGGCTGGAATAACAGGGAATGGATTGTCCGTTATGACCTGTTGGGTACTTCTCCCAAGAGAAAGAGACAGCATGCTGGGCTTGATGGACCATTGTGCCATACTGGGTCAGACCTACTTATGTTCTTATGTACCAGTTCAGTGTGGGAACATCTACTGTGGATGCCATCCTGCTGGAGTTTTTTGGGACCATCAAGGCCCTGCTGTTCAATAGGGTGGTCCAATTGATTGACCCTGAGAAGGAGATGGAAGGCTTCAGGGGTGGGGCGACGTCTCAATTGCATTGGGGCGACGGCTCAGTTGCATTGGGGCGACGTCTCAGTTGCATTGGGGCGATTGATGGCACCCACATCACTGTCATCTGCCCACACCATAGCTGGGCTGGGTACATCAACCAGAAGGAGGTACCATTCCATGGTTCTGCAGGTGGTAGCGGACCACTGTGGCCGGTTCACGAATGTGGTGACCAGCTGCTCCGGCCAGAGCCATGACACCTGCATCCTGCAGCAGTTCCCCTTCTTCACCTGGATGTACATAGGGGACTTCGAGCCCAACATCATCAGCACCATAGAGGGGGTGCTCATGAACCCCATCATCCTGGGGGACCTGGCCTACCCCATGACACCATGGCTCATGAACACCTATCCTGTTGCCCGCACCCTGGAATAAACAGTGATGGAATGGGCATTCAGGGTCTCAAACAATATTGGTGGTCCATCAGAGAATGGATCAACTTCACCATGTCTATCTTATTCTTTGTAAAGCGCCAGGTACATCGCTGGCGCTATATAAATGCTTATAATAATAATAATTAAAAATAAGGTGGATATGGCCTTCCTGATGGCCACAGCTGCCTGTGCAACATCTGTGAGATGAACGGCACTGCCTCGAGTAACCCCTCCTCGTTGCCCACCACAAGCCAGTGCCCCTATACAGGAAGTAGACTGATGGTGCCAAAAGCTGCATGACCAGGAAGGTGTATGGGATGTCTTGTGTCAGCATATAGACTGTATAGCTGATATCAACTTGCAAATATCATATTTTGGAGCCGCGTGGGTGCGGATCTGGGAGGGAGAGGTGGGAGGATAGTTAAGTTGTACATAACATTTGTCAAATAACTTGGGAAATAGATGTAACATTAATGAGGCATGTTGTAAAGTAGCTACTCAGACACTTGCTACTGGGTGCAATAACACCAAGGAGGGAGTGACAGTTGGGTGTGCTTGCATGGGGGAGGCTGCCATAAGAACTGAAACTGAAGGGGGACTTGGTGGAATGATGGGGAAGGGGCCTGTGGGAATGGCTGCATGGAGGAGGTGGGGGAAATGACAGGGAAGATGGTACAGGGAGCACTGGGAGTGAAGGGTAGCGGCTGTGCTGAAACAGAAGAGAGAGACATAGGGAGTGGCTACACCGAGAATGGGCTGAGTGCATTGAATGGGAGGAGGACTCCGGCAGTGGGTTAAAGTCTGATGAGGACATTGCCAAGTACAGCTGTAGGGATTGGAAATTGACTAGGGATCCATGGAATAACGGTGAGGCCACCATGAGCACTTGGAATGAAGAGGGAATGGGTGACATACATCCATTCCAATTGCAATCGAGAACCTTCTTTTGGCTCCTTCCTTGTCATTCCATTCCAGCTCCCCATCCCCAACACAGACACACACCATACATTATACACAGTGTATATTGTCCGTTTGTGAACCGGTATAAGGACCCTGGACTAGCACAGAAGAGATTTTTGGAGTCCTAACTTACTTATTGGTTCCTGCACTGCTTGAGATAGGGAATAAGCAGTGGTGTGTCCATATATGTGGAAGCATATGCTCCTGAGATGTTGATGTAATAAAATTGTCACATTGGATGATGCAGGGCAGAGCCAAATCTCTATCCACTACCACCTGTCTTTCCTACCCACTTGTGTGACAATAGAGTATAGCAGGTCGGTGGAACCCCCTAGTCCCTGTATACCAGCATGATGAGAGAGTGCACCCATTTCAGAATTGGGTTAAGACTCAACTGGATGCAGTGTAGTTGCCTAAAATGGTTTATTCTCATAGCTACGAATGCCAACTATTGTGAATGTAACAAAATAAGTTTGCAGGACTTCTCCTCTTTTCCCTATCCATTTACTGTGTATAGTCAGTCTTGAACATGGTCTGATTGAAAGTGATGGCTTGGAGGACTGGGTGAAGAGCCTTGAAGGTAAAGACAAGGAGTTTGTACTGAATGTGAAAGGTGTGAGGGAGCCAGTGAAGGAAGCAGAGAAGGGACTGAACATGATCAAAGTAGCGGATAGAGTGTTGAACAGAGGTGAGTAGGGGAGGCCAGTAAGGAGGTTGCAGTAGTCCAGACAAGAGGTGACTAGAGCATGGAGTAGGGTTTTGGCAGTGGAGGCAGTAAGGATAGGTCAGTAATGATGGGCAGTGTTAAGCAGAGAGAAGTAACGGGCCTCAGCAAGAGGGATCTGAGGTGAGGAAGGAGCCCGTGATGAACCCCAGGCTATGTGCTTGGGGCACAGGCTGGATGGTAATTCTATCAATAGAAATTAGGAGAGAAGAGGGAGAGGAAAGTTTGGGAAGGGAAGATGAGGATTTCAGAATTAGACCTATTAAACTTGACTAGACAGTGAGATATCCAAGCAGAGATGTCCGAAACTGTTGGGGATGGGAGTCTGGATGGAGGGGGAAGGAGTTGAATGTCATCAGCATAAAGGTGATATTGGAAGCTGTGAGTTTGCCCAGGGATAAAGTGAAATGGGGGGGTGGGGGGCGGAGAGGAGAGAAGGTGGCCAAGGACAGTGTCTTGGGAACTCCAACTGAGAGGGGAATTGGTGTTAAACAATTGTGGGCTCACACATTCTTAAGTGCTGATGCGATCATTTTGAAAATGCATGGAACCAGATGTCATACAGGTACCTGGAAAAAAATGGGTTTATTTATTTACTTATTTCATTTATTAAAAGATTTAATATCCCGCCCCTCCTCACACAGGCAGCTCGGGGTGACTTACAACAACATATAACAATTATAAAAGCTGTAGCAATGTTTTTGTTACTGGTTGAGCGGGAGAACAAAGTATTATGATTTACCCTATGCCAATAGACTTGGTATCCTTTTCTTTATGTATATTAGAAATATATTCCCCTTTTTATGTTGGTTTTATCCTTTTTGTATTGTAAATAGCAAATTTGCTGATTCAGTAAACTTGTATTGTAATTATAAAACCATAACATTATAAAAACACATCTCTCCCGTCAAACGCCTGACAGAACAGCCAAGTCTTACAGCTTTTTCAAAAGGAGGGAAGATCTGGGGCCAGACGCATCCCCACCGGAAGGGAGTTCCACAGCCTCGGTGCGGCCACTGAGAACACCCTCCCCTGCGTGGCCCCTTGGAAGACTCAGGGGACCACAAGAAGGGCATCCCCCAATGACTGCAGGGGTCGGTCCAGTACCTGGGGGTTGAGGCGGTCCTGCAGATAGACAGGATCCAGACCATTTATTGCTTTATAGGTTAAAACCAACACCTTGAATCGGGCTCAGAAGACTATCGGCAGCCAATGCAGAGATGTAATGTGTTCCTGGCGGCCCAGTCCCACTAAAAGACGGTCCGCTGCATTCTGCACCAGTTGCAGCTTCCAAGCCGTCACCATGGGTAGCCCCACGTAGAGTGCATTACAATAGTCTAGTCTCGAGGTGATGAAAGCATGGATAATGGTGGCCAGGTTGGAGTCCGAAACATGGCCTAAGCCAGCATACCAGATGTAGTTGGCAAAAGGCACCCCTCGCCACAGCCTCCACCTGAGCATCCAGGTGGAGCTGTGCATCGAGGAGTACCCCCAGACTTCACACCTGGGGAACCAATGGAGGACAGACCCCATTTGATGTTCATCTCATGGTCTCAAAATTAGGTGGTCTATGACTGAGCCTTCCCCCCCCCCCCCCCCAAATTTTCTCGGTTTTGAACATGGAAAATTTAAGTAAGTGGTGACAAAGTAATCCATGTAATCAATTTGGGAAGACAGACCAACAGTAAGAGGAAGCTTCATAACTATGTTAAATACAACTTGAATCCTGACAAAACAGAAGTATTAAATCTCAGCCAAGTCAGTTTTGCCACTTCTCATACAGCTTCATTTTATCTATTTTTCTTCTTCAATATGTCTTAAAAATATAAAGCAGTATAAAAAGCCCCTTACAGTTTATTCAGGCATATCTTTTAAAGTAGGCAGGACATCCTCTTTAAAGTGAGATCTGTAACTGGATTACTTTTATACACCAATTTAAAAAATACTAATTGCTAATGTACTTCTAACATACATCTGGTACTAATGCGCACAAATTGCCACCATTCTGTTTTACAGTTACTCAGTGTAAAATACGCACTAGGTGAATGAATTACAGTTGCTGTGGGAACCATAACTGCATGTAAAATCTCAAGAGCAACATTGCATTTTCTGCGGCTAATGAATCCAAACTGTTGGGGGTTGGGGGGGGAGAGGGAGCAGACCCATGTATACCTTGTTTTTTAAAAAAGGTAAGCACTCCAGATAACTAATTATCTGGACCTTAAAGTTTTGGCACAACTTAGCAAAATGTGCAAAGAAAACAAGTCCCAATATGATTTTTAGATGCAGTCTTGTGTGCACAACATGGACGTATGTTACAACAGTGATTCATTCATTGTAGTAAATAAGATGTATACAGCAAGATGTATACAGCTGTGTATACATCTACTTTGACCTTACTGCAACAATGATGGAATGTTCTTTCCTGCTAGCTTGCTTGCTTGCAGCTTTATTTATGTATTTAAATGTATATGCTGCACTTCCCATTAAGGCTCAAGGTGGCTTACAAAGTTACATGTTTAGTTGGAATGGAGGTTAAACTGTCAGCAGCTTGTCTTGTTTCAAATATCTATAGATACTATATTCAGTATAACATTCAATAGTAAAATACTTTTCCTGTGGTTAAGCCAAATTAGCTGGTTACGAGGCTTTATTTTTAGTAGTACAATATAACAAAATAAGTTTCTATGAGAACGTAAGTTCCATAAGGGGTCAGACCACTGGTCCATTGTACCCACCAGCTGTCTCCGACAATGGCCAATCTCGGTCACTTGGAAGAAGTACCTAACAGGTGTCACAATGGGTTGATCCGTTTAGCTCCCAACAGAGATGACGTTCTCCAAACCTGCCCAGCCAATATCTGCTAATGGACTTATCTTCCAGAAACTTGTCCAGTCCTTTTTAAGACCCAGATATACTATACTACTGTCCTTGATCACATATTCTGGCAACAAATTCCGCAACTTAATGGTATACTGAGTGGAAAAAATACATTATTTTATTTGTTTAAAATCTGCTACTTGTTAGTTGCATGGGGTGTCCCCTAGTTCTAGTACTATTTTGAGAGGGTAAATAACTATTCTCTAGTTACTAATTCCACACCACTCATGATTTTATAAGCTTCTGTCATATCCCCCCTTAGTTGTATCTTCTCCAAGCTGAAACCTATCTAGCCTGTCTTCATAGGGGAGCGGTTCCATACCCGTTATAGTTTTTGTTGCCTTTCTCTGTACCTTTTTTGTTTCTACTATATCTTTTTTGTGATGGGGTGATCAGAACTGTACACAATACTCAAGATGCAGTCACACCATAGATCTAGGCTTCTTGCCCATGTTATGGGATTAGGGAGGTGTGAGACTTACGTGAGGCAAAATCACGACAGGGAAACTCTCATGAAGCTCCTCTGGTGGGTGCAAGGGATAAAAACAGCAGGTGAGTCTTCTGACAATTTCACTCACAGATGATAGGGCTGAAAAATCTATCTGGATTCAAGGTGCTGGTTTTGACCATTTAAATCCCTAAACGGCCTAGGCCCCAATATCTGAAAGACCACCTCTCACCTCATGTCCCACTGCAGCCTCTAAGGTCAGCTGGGAGCACCCTCTTGAAGGTATCATTGCCCATCAACTTTACACAACAAGGGTATACATAAAGTGTTCCTGGTGGCTTAACCTGCCCTGAGCCTTAATGGGAAATGCCGGATAAAAATGTGAATAAATAATGCAGACAGCAAATTAATCTAGATTAGTGGTATTTTAGCAGCTGTGCTAGTATACAGTGCATTTGGTTTATTTGGCGTTCATATTCATTTAGATTGAGATCAAGTTTGTTTTCCTGGGGAGGGCTGTGTGAATGCACCCTGAGAGCTGGAAGCCGACATGGGTGTTTTGCATGACAAGATAACCACGCCTGGCACATCATGCAAAACTGCTTAATTCAGCACTCTCACATGGAGGGAAGGCAACACAGACAGAGCTCTAGTGGCTCCCCTAATTCCGGTGTTTTGTGAGAACTGATTTACACCAGAATGCCTATTTGTTGTGGGACTGGTTCAAAGCCCATTCCAAGTCTAGAGTGTTTCTGCTACCTCTAATTGGTTTGGATCACCCTTTGGTATTGGAAGTTCTCAAAATGTGGGTCATGATTCCAAGTTGTCTCATGATCCCAAATGGCATTTTATTGCTGTTTATTGCCACAGTTATGTTTAAGCCTCTAAAGAGATTCACACAGGCAGAATACTTCTTTGTATGCAGTGGGACCATAAGGAGAGTGGTGATAGGTCATGGGAAAAGATAATTTATTACAGATTTCATCATTAAGAAAGCAAACTGACAACATTGGTTGTGAATCATTTGCTTTGTACTTACTTGTTCCAGCAAAGTTCGATGTGGTTATAAGACTGCACAGGAGATTTGGTTTGTGCTGTGTAAGTAGAAGTATGTAGTGTGTGCCAGTGGAAGTCTCTCAAGGAAAGTGAAAGTGTATGGGCACCAAAAAGAAGTTTCAGCATAACACAAAGTAGGATAAGGCAAGACTGTCTTAACTTTCTCCAGTTTGTGTTTTTGGTGTTCCTTATCTTCCCATCCAGGGTGACTTCCGTTGGTTTTTTTTTTTTGTAAGTCATGATCTTGAGTTTTTGCAGATTATATGCTGTCTTTACTACAGATATTGCAGTTTGTGGGTCTAAATATGACCATAAACCAACACATTGGCTTTCTAATCTTCAAAATACATTGCCGCAAAAAACTCTGTCGAAGAAAATGAGGCTTGTGCTGGTGGAGTGTTTGGAGGACTGGAACCATAGCATGTGAGTCACTAGACTATAACACAATCTGTCTCTAAAGCTGGAATGCGAGGATTGGATTAGTTCTACTTCCTTACTTTCCCTTTAAAAAAAAAAAGAAAGAAAAAGATTCCTGCTGAGTGGAAGGAATGTCAGTCAACCAGAAAATCAGTCCCTTCTACCTTCGCTGAGAAATTATGATATATGAAAATTTCTATCCTGATGTTCAAGTGCTGAGCATACACTGATTCTCCCAGAGGGATGAAGTGGAGTGCTGGAGTGTGCTAGCAACCCAGTTCAGCAAATGTCCAAGATTTTTTTTTTTTTAAAAAGGCACAAGTTATGTAGCCTTAAAAGGACTTGTTTAAATTTGTGTGTGTGTGTGTGTGCTGAATATTTCAAGTTTTTAAAGAGCCAGAAAACCCTCAACCCGTTTTAAGCTAAAATTATGGAATAGTCTTTGTGCCGTTTCTTAGTAAATTCAGATTCTACATAACAACTTAAACATAATTAAATCTGACTTTAGTTAACAAGCATATAGACTGTTCTGTAATTTGTGTTTTAAAATGTGTTGGTGGAAAGGAAATACTGGTTCCTTACAGCCTTGAATCGTCATCGCAGAAAGCAAATGTAAACAAGACCTTTTAAGGCTATATAAGAAGTAAAACTAATTTCTAAGGCTATATGTGCTATATAAATCGTTTAAATAAATTAAACAATGTAACTGGAACTGAAGAGGAGTAGCGAATGAGAGCGAAAGGCATAGCACCATGGAAAGCAGCCAGAATGGCTGAGGCATTTCGTAACAACTTTGTCTCGCAGCGGGTTCTGAGATCTGGGAAGTATATTGTGTACATTCCCATTCTTCAAGCCTAGGGGATGCTTAAAGAAGGATCTGAAAGAGCAGTTTGCAAACAATCCGTAATGGATTTCTGTGATGTGCAGTGCATGCATGTATTAAGACTATCGAGATCTCAGTTTATAAAATTTGATAAAAGAATTTGGCACTCATATGTCTGCTCAGAATACTGTCTTAGCTGATAGCTGTTTTGAAGATTTATTTTTTTTTAATCAAGGGTTTTGAACAAACTTTAAATCTTGACTATTGTTGGAAATGCTGGGCTATTATAACTAGTGCTTTATTAGCCTGGCCTTTCCCAGTTTTTCCTCAGTTGTGGGTGATAACAAAACAACAATTTCCCTGCGTGTGGGCTGTGAGTGTTGTGTGCCACCCACATCCGATAGGTGTTTGTACCTAAATAGATGGATGCAGGTGAGTATCGCCCACACTCTTATCCTGCACATGGGGCCCTATCTGGTCGTCTTCCCACTGGGCTTCTGGAAGGAGCCCAGTGAGAAGGGACCATCTAGAAATGGACAGAGGAAATTCCACTCTGTTGATCCTTTTAGATGTCAGTGAATTTTTACACTGTTGATCACGAGGTGTTGTTGACTCGACTGCGTGACCTGACAGGGGTGTGGGGCCGCTCTTGAGTGGCTTTGCTCCTTCCTGTTGGGGAGGTATCAGCAGGTGGTGATGGGCGCTTGCTCATCATCACCCCATGATCTCCCCTGTTGGGTCCCGCAGGGTTCCATCTTGTCCCCCTCTTGGTCAACATGTATTTGAAACTGCTGGGGGAGATCATTTGGAGGTTTGGAGTGAGGTATCCTCAGTAAGCTGATGACAACCCAGCTCTACCTCTCCTTTTCATCCAACCTAGGTCCTGCAGTCTCAGTGCTTACCTGTTGCCTAGCTGCTGTGGGGGACTGGACAAGGATGAGTTGACTGAGGTTGAATCCTGACAAGAATGAGGTGATGATGATGATTGGCTGACCTTGATGGGTCCAGCCCTCCATGGTCACTCAGGTTCGCAGCATAGAAGTGCTCCTGGATCCATTCCTGCGCCTGGACTCTCAGGTGGTGGCAGTGGCCAGGAGTGCTTTTCACTAACTACATCTGGTGAGACAGCTGCAGTCTTTTCTTTCTGATTTGGAACTGGCAACCATCATCCATGCCTTCATTACTTCGAGGCTAGACTCCCTTCAACGCACTCTACGTGGGGCTACCCTTGAAGACTGTTAAGAAGCTGCAGCTGGTGCAGAATGCGGTGAACCGGCTCTTTACGGGTATGGGTCGCTGAGAGCACGTAACAGTGGTGCTCCAAAATCTACAGTAGTTGCCTATTGTCTTCCGGGCACAATTCAAGGTGCTGGTTTTGACCTTTTAAAGCCCTAAACGACTTGGAGCTCACTTATCTGAAAGATCGCCTGGCCTACCATGTCCCATTGTGACCTCTGCAGTCGGCTGGGGATGCCCGTCTGGAGGTACCAGTTTTTAACTTGGTCTCTACAATGAGGAGGATATTCTTGGCCACTGTTCTACACCTGTGGAACTCTCTTCCCCAGGAGGTTCATTTATGTCCAGGCTTGAGTACCTTTAGGAGGCAGTGTAAAGCAGTCTTATTTACAAGGGCATTTGGCAGTGTGGGCTAGAGTAGGTGGGGAGTTGCGGGGGATAGGGTTTATTGGGGGCGTGGGGCGGAGAAGGGTTGGGGTGGTGGTGGTGTCGGATTGTGGGGTGTTTTATGTTTCTATGTGTATTCTGTATTTTAATATTGTAAGCCGCCCCAAGCCTCCCATGGTGGGAAGGTCAGGGTAAGAAATTGAAATAAATAAATTGCTGGCTGCGTCCCGCATGCTAGTCTATTTCAAGTCTGGACCTGGCTTGAAGTAGACCGGTGGGGATCCTTACTGGGGAGAGCAGTGCTGCATCCCTGGCAAGGATCCCTCATGTCAGTTTCAAACCAGGAAGTGGTTTCCCAGCTTGAAATAGACAAACACTGGGGCAGGGGCATTGCTGTGTAGGAGCACATTTCTGCACTCCCCGAAAGTGATCCCCTATTAGGTGGCAGGAATATCCCCAGGCCAACACGTGTTTCTGTCTTAGCCTGCACCTCAATTTTGGGGATGTCACCATGTGAGGGAAGGAACATGTGTTCCAGCTCAGTATCCACCTAATAAATGGACCAATAGCCACTCATTTGTGGGTGGCTGACGTTTTGCTTATCACCCTGTGTGTTTTATTCCTACCTAGCATTTCTTCTAATAAGCTGTTACAAGTGCTGTCTGTCATAGACTGTTACGTTTGACAGTAGTGTTGACAAACATTGAGAAAACAAGGTTTTTTTCATAGAAGACAAACGTGAGCTTACAGTGCGGATCTTCTGAGATACATGGGTTTAGATGGAAAGTCTCCAAGCATGAGAATTCTAGAGAATCTTAACAAGGCCTAATGCCTAATGTTTTCTTTAAGAAACTAATCGGGCTGGGGGGAGGGGGGAATAGTGGGTCTCATTTTTATTTTCTGATTGTGCAAGATTAGGTGCTTGAAAAATTACTTGGTTTAGAATAAACTAGAATTGAACTTGAACAAGATTCTCAGATTGACATCTTAAATTCTTTTTATTTGACCTTCCTCTGTAATGGATCTGAGCCAAAACTGTATATCTCATCTAACTCCAAAATTCAGACTTTGGATGAAGTTCTGAGACTCAGATTTGTCAGATGGACTCATTTCTTGAATGCAGGGGTATCCTTAGGCATCATATGTGATGTGTGCCACCAAGCAGTGTTGGTGCCAGCAGATTGAGGAAAATACCATGTTTGGGAGGGGTCTCACATGAGTCTCTGAATGCACTGACCATCTGTGTCCCATGCTATAAAAGGCTCAACACAGAGGCCCTGAATAGGGAGACTCACAGTTCCTAAGAAAACAACTGCTTAAATGAAATATTCTATATTATTTTTAAAAATGTATATCCTGCTCTTCCCCATAGGCTCAGAGTGGTAAGGCACATGATTAAGCATATTCTTAAAACTATAGGACTTATTTGTTTTGCTTCTTAACCTTGTGCAGGAGCTAGTTTGATAACAGTTTGTTCAGTCAAAATGTTCTCACTCTCAATTTAATTTTTTTTCACAATCATTGAAGGATCCTTTTAAGCTTTTGGCAGCACGTTTTATTGGCCATGCTCGGATGAGGTATAATGACTGAATACGAGCAGTGCATTTTCTTGTGTTCCAAGAGCACATAATGAAAAAATGTGCTGTCATTTTGAACTGCTACGAAATTTGTTTTCTTAAAATCCTCATTTTCTCTTAGGGCACCATTTTATCATAAAGCTGCAAGTGTTTACCATTCATTATAAAAGCGTTGTGTGTAGTACATTGATACCTTTTTGAAAACTGTGCTGAAGACTGAGGAAACTAGCATAAATAGCGGATTCATTTCTTGAACAAAAGATGCTGCCACGTTCCTCTGCTTCCATGCATTGTAGTAACTGAAAGCTTCCCTTTAATTGTTGCTTTTAAAAATAAATTAAAGTGTTTAATTTTTCTTTCAACTGAGTACAGAAAGTAATGGTTTTTTAAAATAATCTGTTATTACTGATCATTACGGGAAGAATCATCAATGGGTGACACAAATAACTTTAAATATTACTATTTTATCTGTAAATACTTGACTACCATTCCACAAGTGTCCTAAAATGACCTATAACTGAAAGACATGAGGGACTATTGCTTTTGCGCATTTGGCAACACTTTTTGAGATGTCAGTTTTGCAGTCTTATAGGTGGCCAGTTTACTGTTTTGTGTAATGCAGAGTTTCATAAATAGCAACAACAAAGGAAAGAAGTCATTGCTTGGTACTCCAGCCAGACTCTCCCCTTTTTAGGGAAGGTTATTGAAGTTCGCCCAGCAGTTTCAGGAACATTTTGAGACTATTGGATTCCTGGACTCATGTCAGTCCAGCTTTTGCCCTGATTATAGTATGGAGACCATGTTGGTAGCTTGGCTGACTATCTTTGCCTGGAGATTGACAAACTAAATTGTACCCTGTTGATCTCTTGTTGGCCCCTAGCAGTTGATCATGAGGTGTTAAGACCTTGGGGGAATGGAGCATGAGTTCATGGCTGCCATGACAACCATGGGACTGTCTCAGAGGGTTGTGGACCCGACTCATGATTGAGGACATACCCTTGACCTAATATTTGAGGTGGGGGATCCGGTCATGTGGGATGTATGAACTACACCCTTGTCATGGACGGATCATTATCTCCTCCGGACCAATCTCATGGCACGTGTCTGCCTGTGGAGAGGCGTAGGACCAGTTCGGTTGGCTTGCCCCCGGAGACTTATGGAACCAGAGAGGTTCCGGAATGCCCTAGGGGAACTGCCTCCTGATCTCGATGACCGTTCGCTCAATGACCTCATTGACTTCTGGAGCAACTTGTTGACCGAGACCATTGACCGAACGGCTCCCAGGCGTCCGCTTCCGGAATGCCGACGACGCAGTTCCCCTTGGTTTACAGAGGATCTGTGCCGGATGAAGCAGGAAGGATGGCAGTTGGAGCGATGGTGGCGCCGGACTTGTGCTGGAGCCGACCGATTGTGACATAAAGCTAGTTTAAAAGCTTATGCTGTGGTGGTGCAGGCAGCAAAGAAGGACTTTTCTGCCCTCATTGCATCTGCAAAGTCATGTCCAGCTGAGCTTTTCCGGGTGGTGCCGTGGCTGGTCAGTCCGGCCTCTCTCCGCCTGGAACTGGAATCTTCCAGTGCCCACTGTGACTTGTTTGTTGACTTTTTGTGGATAAAATCGTTCTGATTCACCGCAACTTCAATGCTGCACTTATAACAGTAGGTGAACCTGAGGGGGTGGAGGACCCGCCTTGTCCGATTTCATGGGATCAATTTTAGTGGGTGTCACCCGCTGATGCGGCGGATGTCTTTGGGACTGTAAGGGTCACCTGTTGCAAATTAGATCCGTGCCTGTCCTGGCTGGTCAAGGTCTGCCGGGAGACATTAGAGCTGTTGCTGGCGGGGGTTTTCAATACCTCCCTTAGGGAGGGCAGGGTGCCGAGCTGCCTCAAGGAAGCAGTGGTGCAGCCCCTGCTCAGGAAACCATCTCTTGACATTGGTCGATAGCTGGCCAGGGAGTCAGTCTCTAACCTTCCCTTTTTAGGGAAGGTTGTTGAACGGGTGGTGGCTCGACAGCTTCAGAGGCATCTCGATTGGGTCAGTTTTCTTGATCCCTCACAGTCTGGTTTTCGCCCTGGGTTTGGCACGGAGACTGCACTTGTGGCTTTGGTTGAGGACTTGTGCCATGAATTAGACTGGGGCAGATCTTCTATTTTTAATTCTGTTGGATCGGTCAGTTGCATTTGATACCGTTGACCACGAGAAGTTGGTGGCTCAGCTGTGGGACCGGGCCGGGGTGGCCGGAATTGTTCTTGAATAGTTCCGCTCATACCTGGCCGGGAGAACTCAGCGTGTGGTTCTCGGGGGAATGTACTTCATCTCCTCGGTACCTCATGTGTGGAGTTCCGCAGGATTCCATTCTGTCCCCCCCCTCCTGTTCAACGTGTATATGCAGCCTTTGGGTGAGGTCGTGAGAGGGTTCGGCATGTGTTGTCATCAGTACGCTGATGACACACAACTTTGCCTCTCTTTTTCTGCAGACCCAGACCCAGCAGTCTCGGTGCTTACCCAGTGCTTGGCAGCTGTGGGGGACTGGATGAGGGCGAGCCGTCTGAATTTGAATCCCGACAAGATGGAGGTGATGATGGTGGGTAGGGCTGGGGTGGTGGTGGCCCCCATCATCAAGGACTGCCCCACTTTGGCCACACAGGTCCACAGTCTGGGGATGTTCCTTGACTCACAGCTCTGCCTGGATCTCCAGGTGGAGGCTGTGGCGAGGGGAGCATTTCACCAGTTACATCTGGTATGACGGCTGCGACCGTATGTTTCGGACTTGGATCTCGCCACCATCATCCATGCCTTTATTATCTCTAGACTAGACTACTGCAACACACTCTACATGGGGCTGCCCTTGGGGATGGTCCGGAGGTTGCAGCTCATGCAGAATGCTGCTGCCCATCTTTTAACGTAGACGGGTTGCCACAAACACGTTACACCGGTGCTCCATTCTCTGTACAGGTTGCCTATTATCTTCTGGGCCCAATTCAAGGTAATGACCTATAAAGCCCTAAACAGCCTGGGGCCGGCTTTTATCTGCGGGGCTGCCTCAGGCCCCAGATTGCATTGTGGCTCCTGCGGTCGGCCAGGGACGCCCAACTCAAAGTCCCCCAGGCTGCCCGGGTGGCGACGATGGGAAAGGTGTTCTTAGTGGCCGCTCCTAGGCTGTGGAACAGTCTCCCGATGGAGGCCCACCTGACCCCGGACGTCCGCTCTTTGCAAAAACAGTGTAAGACCTGGCTGTTCTGCCGGGCCTTTGGAGAGAGAGATGGGTAGGTTGGGGTGGGTTGGGGAGAAGGAGTCCTGGCTTTTAGTTTATTTTTAGTATTTTAATGTTTTAATGATATTTTATGTGAGTGTTTTATTATGTTTTTATCTATATATTTTGTAAGCCGCCCTGAGTTGCTCTGTGAGCAGGAGGGGGTGGGGTAGAAAAATGGTAAATAAATAAGAAGAGTGCTGGATCTGGCAGAGGTTTTTGGGCTGCTCTTGAATGGTTCCATTCCTTTCTGTCAGTGAGGATGCAGCATATGGTGATAGGTGATAATTACACCAGTACATCAGAGTCTGCACTTGCTTCCAGTACAATTTAAGGTGCTGGGTTTTGATTTATAAAGCCTCAAATGACTTGGGCCCTGCACATTTTGCCCAGTACAGATGTCAAGCTTTACTGGTCTGTCCTTAAATGACTTGGGCCCTGCACATCTAAAAGACCTCCTACTTCCCAGTTTTTCCAGTGTGATTCCTAAGGTTTGCTGGAGACACCCTCTTGCAAGTTCTGTCACTGTACCTACCATACCTGTATGGCAAGGACACAAAGAGAGGCATTCGCAGTGGCTGCACTGCAGGTTTGGGTGGTTTTAGATGAGCGCCTCCCTTCCCATTATCCACCCATCACTCACCTATCATGCGAGTTATAGGGCTGCATAGGGCACTAAATGCGGCTCTGCACCATGCATGATGGGTAGGGAGGTGCTTGTCTAAGGCTGGTTTTATACGAGATGCTTCCAGACAGGTCCATCCAAGCACCATCTGAAGGTGGTGTGTGTGTGTGGGGGGGTGCACTTCTGTGTCTCACGTAGCACCCACACATGACCACTCATTGAGCCCGGTGTAGACTACTCAATTGGAGAATTCTTGAAATAACCTAATTGCTAGGAACAAAAATACTGTCTATGGTATGAGGGACAAAGGGAACTCGTATCTGGGGCGAAATAGATGAAATACCTTAGTATGGCACGTACAACAAGATACAGCAAATTCTGCCAAAATAGAGTCTTTGAGGTAAGGACTAGGGCATACTGTACTTTTTCGGTCATCTCACCACAGACCCAGATCTTGACTGAAGAAGTGAAACATCTTTTAATTAAAGATATTGTTTATAAAATGAATATTTTCTAACTACATGAAAAACGTTACTTATGGAATCTATGCTAGGATGTAAAAGAGTATATAAAGAAGCTCTGAAAAGGAGTTATTGGTTCTTCAGCTACTGGTTGGTACATATCGTCAAGAGCTGAATATATATTATAATATAATTGTCTCTAATCCTTATTGAGATATTTGTACTGTTTCTAATTTCATACTTTTATATTTGTATTTTACTTAGAATAAGTTTGCATCCAGATTTATTACTTTTTCTTCGCAATGTAACGTGTATTTAATTCTAACTTGTTGAAGTAAAGTAAGATAGAGGAAACTGAGTCTCTGCATTCACTGAGGAAAGACTTTCTCTATCCCCTGAAATAGCATCTCTGTAAGATCCAAAGTTCAGATGCTGCTTTGAGTCCTGTCTTTTCCCTGGGATTAAAATCAGTTCACACCTTGCGAGGGCAGGCAGAATGGTGTATAGGGAAAGGTGCCCACGCATCCCCAGCCTGTATGAATGACGGCAGCCAGCTGTGTCGACTGAGTGGCCCGCCATTCAGAGACACTGTGGATAAGGGAACGGCCTTTGCATAGGAACTGACAGGGAGCCTGGGTTTCCCAGCACTCGGCTGGGACTTGTCGATATCCGAGGCCAGCCCGGCATGCTTCCCCCTCCCGCGTGGTCCATGGCAGGGGGAGCGCGTGGAGGCTGCCAGGGTAACCAGGAACGGAACTAGCACCTAGCAGCTACAGGATAGACAAGCAAGTGAATCCAGGGCTTATGTTGGCAAATGTGGGGCAACATCTCACTTGTTAACACATTCAGATGATAGCAAGGAGGCTAGATGCAGTGTACACCACCACACCTACATCTAATCAGGAGGTTGTATGCCGTTAACTTACTCCACTGCAGCTGTTCAGAGGAATGCAACTGCCTGCTAATACTCCCTTCCCTGTAATACCCATGCAGGTAAAGGGAGGTAACAACCACCCTTTGTGCCTTGCTGCAACACTTCTGTTTTTCTGAGTGCAGCAAGTTAAGGGGTTACTTCCCTTGATAATTTATGCATGTGAATAAACCCTATTGTCTTTCAGGGCCACCAATCCCATACGTAGTCAGAAAAATATTTGTATGTGAAATTTTTCTAGAACAATCATGGAAGAGAAGCAAACAAAACAAAGACATATGTGGTTCTGTCTGTTTTTAAAGAAAGTAAGATATGTAGAAATAATATTCTAACTTTTAAGATTTTGGATTTATTCTTCCCTTTTCCACTTTTTCTGGAAAAAAAATCAGTTCTAAAAATGCATTGTTTAATAAAATTAATTAGTAACAATGAATGGATACCAATACCTAATTCTAATACAAATAATTTCCAAGTAATGCTTAGAATTTGTTTGAACATTTAAACCACATTCATGGCGTTTTGATGATTGCCCCCCTCCCCCAATTTATTTCCATTTCAACTACTTTTGGCTATTGTAAAAACTTTTGAGATATTTATCTAGCACATAAAAATACAGTGTACTTTTATGTGCTGGATTGAGTTTTGTTTACTACTAACTCAAATTCCAATTGATTTAGGACATTGGGAAATTTTCCAGAAAATTTGCATTGGTTTCCGGAAAATTTTCCGATTCAAAGTTTTCCAGAAAACCCACATCACTGCCAAAGATGAAATATTTTTGTTTTGTTTCACAGTGCTGGCTCATGAAAGAGTTAACTATTTCAATATGAGAGCCTTATTAAAGGTTTCAGTTTGATTAAAGTTTGAAAAGACAGCAGATATAAGGAATAAACTTTTGGCTGTTTCCTATACCAATGTATCAGCAATGAGAAGAGTTAATATCACCGGTGTTTGGAGCCAAAGGACTTAAAGGAGTCTTGTATATAAAAATCCAATGTAAAATTTTATTTTCTGATTTTTATGCTAGCAGATTTTTTTTATCTGATTAGGATGTACAGTACTGAAAAGGCTTAGCCATTCTTAGACACTTGGTGTTGAAGAATTTGTATTAAGGGGGTGGGGCCTGGATCCTGTGGAGTCAAACTTACCTGGGTGGAGTGGTTAGGACCTTGCAGGAAGTAATTATTCCACTGTTACGTTGCTCTTAAGGGGGCCTGCAAGGAGTGCCTGCCTACTCATGCTTCTGAAGGGCCCCAGAGTATTGTCTCAGGAGCATCAATATCTTGAGTCACAAGTGCAGCAGGTTGCACAGGATGCACCTGGCCCGGGAGCCTCCCACTCACGCTGAGCGCAGGTGTTTTCCACAGGTCCCTAAAGACGGCAGGACCATGGCCCTGCCCTTAGGCTTGCCCTGCCAAGTCAGACAGGATCATGAGAGTAAGTCAGGCAATCTGAATCAGGACAAATCTGAACATAGAGTTGGGGAAAGCAGGCTACAAAGTAAGTCAGTGGGTGCCATAGAGACAAGCCAGAGGGGCAATCCAAGGAGTAGTGTTGAGAGTTTGGCCAAGATATGAGAGAATCTGATGCATGCAGCCGGGAAACAAGCCAGGAGGTCAGAGACGGCAGAAGTTCAGTCTGAAGAAGCTGGGACAAAGGGTGGGAGCACTTGCAAGAAGACTGACATTGTGTGTTTTCATACGAGCATGACGATGGGGGTGGTGGTTCATGACTGCCGAGCGGCACTGCTGCAGAGCAGCCATGCAGGTGGAGTGGAAGGAGAGGGATTCAAATGGTAGTGACTACAGAGGCAGCTGCCACACGCTCTTCCTGCCACGGACCATGAGGAAGGGGGAAGTGTGCCATGCTGGCTTTTGCAAGGGACATGTCCTGGGCATGATCGCTGGGGAACCCAGATTCCTCCGCAGTCGCAGCCAGCTCTTGTGACTTGCAAAGGCTGTTGTCCCCGCCCACAGTACCTATGAGCAGTGGACCTGTCTGCTGACATCACTGGCTGCCGCCAATTATACGGGCAAGGACTCGGTGGCTGCCTATTGCCACGGATCGATTTGACTTTCCTTTGAGCACTCGGATTTCCATGCTCTGTGAGTGGCCATGCAGGGCAGCATTTTGTCTGATAACACCCACTGAGTAGCACAATACATCTGGGTGGTAAGTTGGAGGTGAGCTTTAAGGATGGGTGGGCAGGAAGTGGGGATGGTAGAATTGGAGAGGGAGCAAGTGAACAGGGAAAGAACTGGAGCAAATACATGCTCAAATAGTCTTGGAAACTTCTGCCAGATGGACTTCCTTGATCCCTTGAGTACAGCCTGCCTGACCAATTTGTGGCTTAGGCAATTCAGGAAAGTGGGCTGCATGAGAGTCCGGAGGAAATGCAGCAAGCCCGACAAAAGTGACCCACAGGCCAGAAGTGGGTCCAAGGTTCCTACCCCTGCGATAGAGGCTCTGGAGGTTGAGGAGGAAGTCCCAGAAATTCATGATATATAACTAGCAGCTGAATGGTGGATTGATAGAGTCTGAGGAAAAGTCAGCAAAAACATGTGGATGGTCCTTGAAATATTAAGTATTTCTCCTTAGTATAAAATGAGCATATTTGTTAGTTAAGTGGTACAGAAGAGGTGGTCCTCACACAAAAAGCCTACATACAAACCAAAGACATGCCAGAACAATAATACAATGGGTTGCTGAGGGGGGGAAACGCTGTAGTTCTACTGAAGGCCAGCACCACAATAAATCACAATCAAAGCAATTGTATTGGCATAAACAAGTAAGTCTAAAAACTTAGATTCAGTGATTTATGCCCTATATTCTGTGTTGGCAGATTCCTGGTACTAAGAGGGAACTCTTTCTGTATCATGCGGTCTCCTGATCAAGACAGGGTCTGTCTGTTTGGGCCATGTTGCATGCCTGCCTTGCTTTTGGTCAAAGCAAAATGCATTGTTTCCCCATCATGTTGGGACTGATAATTGCCTAGACTTCTCTTACAAACAGCCTGATGGAGCTCTGTGCAAATCCATGATATAATGTCATGCTGTGGAAGAGAATTCTGTTAGAGCATTGTCTGGAAAGCTTTTACTCCGGGAAGCTGTTGGGCCAATTAAGCAGAGATGAGAAAAAAGGGTGAAAGAGTCAATAGCCCACATAGGCAATATTAACCCACAGTAGGCCACACTATTTATTAGGTGTTTGCCAGATGTTTGGCTCCACCAGACACGGGGCCGTCATCCAGCCCACGCTCATGGCAGAATCTTGGAGAACATGGAGCCCACCAAGCAGGCGAATGCTAGCTAATATGTGCCCACATGACCATCTCCCATCTGTTAGGGTGCATGCAGCCTCTGCCTGCATACAGGTCCATAGGGTCCCAGGTGCAGTGCCTAGTGCGGTCTGAAAAGTTAGTGTGCTCTCTGGTCTTGCTCTCACTGGTGCTGTGACTGTTTATTTTTGCTTTTGTGAGTGCTCCAAAACGTTACTCCAAAAAGTGAAAAGGACAGACGAAAGACACGGTGAGGGGTTATTTTTTTGTCAGTTTCCAGGGCTTTTCAGGATGTTATTCCCAGCACTTTTCCTCAATTTTCCGCCACCATTCGTTAGGCTGGTACGCCAAACATGTGCATGGCAGCTGTGCAGGGGCTCCACAGACCAAACATGGGCTCCAGCAGGCTAACATCTTGTTTCTTTTCACCCAAAGCCATAGATGAGGTTATCAGTAGAAGTACTGGGGAAATGGTGGCCTACATGACCAAGCTTATGGATACATGAAAACAAGTTTACCATGGATCACCCAAAGTCATAAATGAGGATATCGGCAGAGGAGATTAACAGCTGGTGGTCATGCTAATAATCTGCATGTCCACAAGTTAAAAAGCCAAGCACAAACCACAATATTGCATTAAAAAGTAGACCTGTCCTACTCATTCTCTACTTTTATTCTCTACTCTTGTTCTCTACTCATTCTCTACTGTAGGAGGGAAAGCTATATTCCCTCAGTGCAAGAAAGTATCAGGCTATATATAGTGAAGGCAAGTGAGGAAGCCTGAACTGAGGAAGTGAACTAGAGAGTGCGAGTGGTTTTAACTTTAATTTTATTTTATAGATTTTTTTAAAGAAGCATTTCTTCCTTTTAATATTGCTTGCTGAGGAAAGCAGAGACCCAACCATAAGTTTCATATAGTCCAGAGTTTTAAGAAACATTCATTAATTTTGTGCTTGACCATTTGTGCTTGATTTTTCAGAGATGCAGACCACCTACAAGAAAGTTGAAAATATTTGTTTTCTATTAATATTTCACATTTTCAGAGCTTTTAGAGTAACATGCTACCTACTAGGGGTGGGACTCGGGACAAAATCTCAGTTATACCAGTTCTCGGTTCTCATTTATTGGTTCTTCTCTCGGTATTGGATTTTTAACATAAAACTGCAATGTTAAAAATCAGAGAAAAATCCGCAATACCGACAATACTGAGAAAAGAACCGAGATATCGGATTAGTCCCATTATCAGGTACTTTTGGTTCCCGGTAATACCGAAAGTCCCATCCCTACTATCTACCAGACAGTGCTTAAATCTTAGTTATGGTCAGGGCTTGTGAATAAAAATGAAAAATATTTGTACATCATTACTCAGGAATCGTCTCCTCTTATCTTAAAAAATTGTAGGGATTACCAGAAATGGTGAGCTCTGTTTTAATATGATCAAGCCTTGCTATAAGAGAGAGTAAGTGCTTAAATACTCCATATAACGGCAAGCTGTATATTCCAAGGAGTTTAAATTGTCAATTATTTGACCGTTACCTTTGCATTTACTGTAAAGCCTCTCTTTTTGTGTAATGTATATGGCTAAAAATATCTTTTTAAGAATTACTTGTGCTGGAAGGGTACAATATTTATTAAAAGACAAATGACTCTCACTTTCTAAAAAAACGCATAGCCCAATAGAGACTTGACTATATTAAAATGTTGGCACCCAAAAGCAGACATTTTGAGGATTTTATTTTGTGAGGTATGCACAACTCTTGCTGGGTACCCTCATCTCATTGAATTCAGCAGATGAAGGGAGTCAGCACTTTTCATGAAGGGATTTATTCTCTGAACAACTTCATTTTTGTATATACTTGCTAAGGTGGCTGTTGTTATCTCATTAAGAAAAGTAGAGAATGGGTAGGACATGTTGTCTTAATGCAATATTGTGTTTTTTGATTGGCTTTTTAACCTGTGGATATGAAGATTATTAGAATGAACACCAGCTGTTAACCTGCATTTCCCTTTTTCATGTAACTGGCTGTTCACTTCAGAGACATTTGGTGGTGGTGGTGGGGGGTGTTTTATAGCTGATTTTCTTCTTTTCTTTGAAAGCTTCCAATAGGCCATGGTTTGGAGATATTTCATCTCTTCTTGTGCCAAGTACAATAACAACCAGATTTTTTTTTGAATATAATCGAAAAACAAAGTTATTAAAATTTCCTCCTTTGTCTTGGGTCATTAGCCTTGGTGTGAGAAACAGGCATAGAAGAGCTCTGGTTTTCCTTGGAATAATAAAATGTCTCACGTCTTCGGGTTGTGTTTTCAATTTGGTGTGCCTCTATCTCAGTGTAAATTTTTAGCAGAGCTGAGTGCTGGAGTAGTTTGACATGATATGCGGGAGAACAATTAGAGAACACTATATCCTTGTACATCATCTCTATTCCCTTGCAGTATAAAAACAAGTGCTTAGGTATCCATGGAAAAAAGGGGCAGGGGAGGGAAAAATCAAGAAAACGAGAGTCGAAGAAATTGTCTCTGGCCGATTTTACACAAGACATGCCAACGCAGTTCCTCCCATCTACCCAAGCGCCCATCTGAAGGCATTATGGAAGGTGGGCGCTCCCATGACCCACGCATGGAGCATTGGGGGAAAATCCAAGATGCTCCGTGTGGGGGCAGGCCAAAACATGCATAGGTTGGAGCACGCACCCATCCTCAGCACGTTTAAATTCCCCCCACACACACCCAGTTGGTGGATGTGCGTGGGCGCTCCACTCAGTGCACACGGACCTGCCCCCCAGCTGTTCCCATTTAAAAACTGCCTAGGAATCTTAAAACTACTTTTTTTTTGGTTGCTCTTTTTGTTGGTTGGTTTATTTGCCATGATCATTTCCCCCCCCCCCCCTTCGTCCCCCTAGTGCTCTTTAGTGCTCTAGTGCATGTTGTGCAAATATGGTGTTGAAAGGACTGGTAGAAACATATTTTTTGATTAAAATGGTAAATTTAACACAGGCTCAGACTGGAACGAAATGGAAACATTTGTGGAATATTTACCATCTAAATTTTATATGGCTCCCATATGTAAGCCCTTTGGGGTAGGAACCTCTGTCTAGCTATGATTGTAAAGTGCCGAGTACATTGCTATATAAATATCAAAGGAGAGGTGCTTGTTCTGAACTGATGGCCATAATTTCATTTGAATCAAAGAACACACAATGCCATCACTAGACCTCGCTGCCCCGAGGCAGCTATTTGGTGGGAACTTTAAGTTGACTAAATTGAATTCAGGATTCACTAGAATACATTTACCGTGAGTGTTTTTCACAATTACTACTTTGTTGCCAATCTTTCCCTTTGTCTTACTGCTCTTCAACCTGTCTTCCAGCACCTCTGGGCATCTTTCTGACACTATCCTTTGTGTCTCCAAACTTTCACTGATAGTTAGTATGAGTTTTTAAATGTGAGACGTTTCTTCCATAGGATAAACATCCTGCTTGGAGTTGGGGAGCCCCCCAGGGGGGGAATTCAGATGCTTCTCACTGAACCAGAATTTTCTGGGTGTCGTTGGAAACAGCGGCTTTTGAGATGTGGACTATAAGTCCCTGAAAACTGAGGTCTTACCAGTCCATCTCTCAAAACTTCCGGGAGTTGCATGGCGCCTCTGTTTCCACCAGCACCTGAGCGACTTCCAGTCAGGCAAAGAGCATCTGATTTCCAGCCCCCATGGGGGATTTTCTCAAAGCTGGATGTTTTAACCTGCTGGAGAAAAGCCTCCTGTTTAAAAACGCCCATATTTTGGCTGCCTTTCTAACATCCTCTCAAAGCCCACTTTTGAGTCTTACAGCCCCCCTTTCAAGACCCACAGTAAGACCCTTTCCACTAACCAAGAGGTAAGAAAAGCTTGTTTCAGAAACCAGTGTTGTACTTTAAGCCTGCCAAAGCACAGGATAAGATCTCGGGGAGTCAAACTGCTTTGATGAGTAGCACTGTGCGGCTTCTCTGAAGGAGAAGATAGTAGCCCATCTCCCTATCCCCAGTATTTTCTTCTTCCAGCATTTCTTTGATCAAGCCGCCTTACATCTATGAGAAGATTATTTATTGAATTAATATAGTTCTCATAGAAATATGAACTGGCTATATTTATATTGCACCAACTGTAACTAAATTTGGGTGGTGTTGCAATGTGTACAGATCACTAGTTTAAGAATAAGACAGTGTTATGAATGCTTTATGCAAACATACCTGTCTCTTGATAATCTGTTCTCCAATCGCCTCCTTGTTTATGTCCTTTCTTCTTCTCCTCTTCCTATTTCAATGTAGCACCATCTGGGAAAACAGTCTTGGGAATGTTCATTTTTGCAGTATTGGCTTTACATCCATAATTGCAAAAATAAACGTCCTTCTCTTGCTGAACTGTTTCAGTTTCCACTTAAACTAATAGTAGCTTCATGTCTTCAGCACCAAATAGTATTAGACACAGTAACATTTTTAAAATGCTTTTTTAAAAATTGGATTTTCATAATTATGAAGACAGTCTTATTTGCTTCAGGAATTGATGGCTTTTCACTTTTGCCTGTTTCCTAGAACTGAAACTCGGTCCTTGGGAATCTTCAGAATCCACCAGGGATTCCGGTCCTTGGTACCGAAGTTCTGAGTACCAAGGCCAGCCCCTGGAAAACTACAAAAGCCTCCATTGAATGCTGGCCACATTGCGCACGTGACAGGAGTGATCCAAATGGTGTTTTTTCTCTCTCACTCTCACTCTCACTCCTCCCTTCTTTGAGCTAGGTAACAAAACTTACTGCCATATTTGTGTTTGGTGCTTGTTCCCCTCACGCCCCCAGGCACCTGCTGAAGTGGTTCATGATCAGCGGGCCCCTGGCCTGAATCTGATGCTGTTGAACGCAAAGTCGGATGTTAATAAGTCAACAACAGTCCAGGAGCTAATTCTGGAGTATGTAGCTGACCTCGTGTGCATTATGGAGACCTGGCTAGACACCGAGTCAGGGCCTATCTTGGCTGACCTTGTTCCAGCTGAGTACTCTGTGCAACATCAGCCACAGCCAGAAGGATGGGGGGAGGGTGGTGTAGTCAATTCTTTTAGGGACTCGTGGTCCGTTAGGAGGTATCCGGTGCAGTTTATCTCGGGTATCGAGGGCTTCCATCTTGTGACGGGAGACAGATTGGAGATGCTGATAGTACACCGTGCACCTACGTGTACGGTGGCAACCCTACACACTCTAGCAGAGCTGGTGTCGAAGGTGGTATTGTGGTCCACAAAAACGTTCGTCTTGGGGCATTTGATAGTTCAGTTTCAATTTATTGGATGCTAGCATTGCCATGATCCATAACAAAATATAAGGTAATACATGAATACAATGTACACGAATACAAAATACACAATTACAAATAAATAATATACACATCAGTATAAAAATAAAAGGAAAATACCAGGCATACCAATAAAAGCTATTTAATACCTTAACAAAACTTTTAGGAAATCTTAGGCAAGCAGCACAAGAGAGCTTTGCCTAATATCCTCTGCTTGGAAGGCAAATGCAGGCGATCTCTTAATAGAAGACTCATTTGTCGCAGCAGCCGTATAATTTTGTCCTGAATCAAAAAATACCTCAAACAAGGTGAAAATAGGTAAAGCTATTTATTTATTTTATTTATTCTAAAATGTATAGGCTGCCCCCTCGTGCCACAGGCATCTCGGGCTGGCTCTCAGCATTTAAAAATCTATCAAAACAAACAATTATAAATGCCTACAGAAAGAGGGAAGGTTGGTAATCAAGCAGACCGCCAATGGGAGGGAGTTCCACAACCACAGCGCAGCCGCAGAGAACGCCCCCCACTCATGGTGGAAACCCAGGGGATCCTGAGGAGGGCGCCCCCGACTGACCGCAGGGGCCACTCCAGGACCTAGAGGGTGAGGCAGTCCTACAGGTAGGTGGGGCCCAAGCTGTTTAGGGCTTTAAAGGTCAGCACCAACACCTTGAATTGGAACAGGAAAACTATTGGCAGCCAGCACAGAGCACTGGTGTAATGTGCTCGTGTTAGCCCATCCCAGTCAAGAGACGGGCCGCTGCATTCTGCACGAGCTGCAGTTTCTGAACCAGCACCAAGAATAGCCCCACATAGAGTACGTTGCAGTAATCCAGTCCTGAGGTAATAAAAGCATGGATGACTTATTTTATTTTTTATCAATTTATATCCCGCCTCTCCTGAAAACAGCTCGGGGTGGCTGTGGCCAGATTCGAGTCCGAGACGTATGGTCTAAGCCGACGCACCAGATGTAATTGGTGAAATGCCCCCTTCGCCACAGCCATCACCTGGGCATCCAGGTGGAGCTGCGGGTCCAGGACCACCCCCAGACTCTAGGGCTGAGAAACTAAGGGAGGACGGACCCCATCAGTGATGGCGGCCATCACTCCCTCGGCCCTCCCTACAATCATCCCCTCCATCTTGTCAGGATTTAATTTCAGGCGGCTCTCCCTTATCCAGTCCCCCACAGCTGATCAACACCGGGTAAGCACCGAGACTGTCGGGCTTGAGTCGGAAGAAAATAAGAGAGAGAGCTTGGTGTCATCAGCATATTGATAACATCTCACCCCATACTCCCTGACAACCTCCCCCAATGGCTGCATGTACACATCGAACAAGAGAGGGAATAAGATGGAACCCTGCGGAACCCCACATGTGAGGCCCCGGGGGGGGGGGAGATGAAAACTCCCCCAACACCACACGCTGGGTTCTCCCTGTCAGGAAAGAGCGGAACCATTCAAGAACAGTCCCGCTAATCCCTGCTAGGTCCCGCAGCCGAGTCACCAACAACTCATGATCAACGGTATCAAATGCAGCCAAAAGAGCTCTAACAGGGTCGAACGGCCCCAGTCCAATTCATGGGAGAGGTCGTCAACCAAGGCCACAAGCGCAGTCTCCGTGCCATAACCCGGAAGAAAACCCGACTGCGAGGGATCAAGAAAACTGACCTGGTCAAAATGCTCCCGAAGCTGCCAAGCCACCACCTGTTCAATAACCTTCCCTAAAAACAGAAGGTTAGAGACTGACCGATAGCTGGCCAGGACATCAACGTCCAAATATGGCTTCATGAGCAGGGGCCGCACTACCGCCTCCTTGAGACAGTCCGGCACCCTGCCCTCCCTAACAGAGGTGTTGACTATCCCCGCCAGCAGTGACCCAATATCTCTCGGTAAGCCTTAACGAGCCAGGGCGGATATGGGTCTAGTTCACAACAGGTGGCTTGAATGGTCCCAAAAGCATCCCCCGCATCCGAGGGCGACACAGCCCGAAACTCATCCCACAAAACAGGATAAGACCGGGCTTCTACTGCCTCTGACCCATTTTCTGCTAAAAAAACTGCATCAAACTGCATCAAAACTGGTGAACTTGAGCGATTTTATCTGCAAAGAAGTCCACAAACAAATCACAGCGAGCATTTGATGATTCTAAGTCCAGGCGGATGGAGGCCGAACTGACCAGTCCCCAGAACAGCTCAGCTGGGCGGGACTTAGCGGACACAATGAGGGCAGCAAAGAAAATCTTCTTTGCTGTCCGCAACGGCATAGGTACTCTATGCCGCAATCTGGCAACTTCAGCACAGGAGTGACGCCACCGTCGCTCTAACCGCCACCCTTCCTGCTTAATCCACCGCAGCTCCCCCATATACCACGCGGAGCTGCATTGTTGGCGATTCGGGAGCAGACGCTTGGGAGCCACACAGTCGATGGCCTCTGTCAACATGGAATTCCACATGGATACGAGACCATCAAGTGGGCAGCCATCGAGGTCAGAGGGAACATCCCCTAGAGCTTTCTGGTTCCATAAGCTTTCAGGGGCAAACCAACCAAACTGGTTCCGCACCTTCCGGGGGGCTGACATAACCAGGATACCCGCCTGGAGGAAATAATGATCCATCCATGACAAGGGCTCTGTTGACACCTCCCCCATTAACGGATCCCCTGTCTCAAGGTCTGTGCAAAAGATCATGTCCAGGGTATGTTCTCCAACGTGTGGGGCCCACTACTCTCTAAGACAAGCTCATGGTTGCCATGAACTCGTGCTGCCCCTGCAAGACTGGCGTCGGCATGGATATTGAAGTCCCACAGAACTATTGTCCTGGGGGACCGCAAGACCACCTCCGACACCAGCTCTGTCAGTGCAGGCAGGGAGACTGCTGTACAGGTGGGTACAAGTATCCCCATTCTGTCTCTGGCCAAATCTTGGAGACCCTCCACCCATGATGGGGGTTGCATAGGGAATCTCACAGACCAGGTATCCTTAAAAATAATGGCTACACTGCCCTCTCCCCTGTCCCTATAGCCGCAGCTGATATTGCACGGAGTACCCATCTGGAACAAGTAGGGATGTGAGAACAGAACCGAGTTTGGAAATTCGGTTTGGTTCAAAAATCGAGTTCGGTTCGGAAGTTTGGTCCGGTCAACCGGACTATTAGAGTTCGGTCGAATTCTGAACTTCTGAACCGAGTTCGTACATTCAAAACCGGGTTTTTTGGCTTTCCAAACTGGTTCGGATTCGACTGAACAGTTCGGTCGAATTTGAGTTCGGTCCGAAATTCTTCCAAACCACGTTCGCACATCCCTAGGAACAAGGTCAGCCAATAGAGGCCCCGACTGAGTGTCCAGCCAGGACTCTGTAAAACACGTGAGGTCGGTTGCCTGGTCCAGGATCATCTCCCGGATCGTGGTTGAATTATTAGCCACCAACCTCGCATTTACCAGCATCAAACCAAGGCCCAGGGCCCTCTGATCCTCGATAACCTCACTGCCTGTCTGGGGGCCATTGAGCGGGACAGGTATGCAACATCTGTCCTGCCTCGCAGCTCGAACTTGCCTCCCAGAAGGACCATAATTCCCCCGGCCCAGAACGACCCCTATGGCTATTAGACCTAATAGCATCATAAAGTGGACACTCCAAAATATAGTGTATCAAGTTCTCAAGAATTATTTTACAGAAGGAATACTTTTGCTTGGATTTGGGAATGCCATGATAACAACCTTCCACCATAGCTGTAGGGGATTTTTCCAAGCAGAGTCGAGTTAGTGCATTTCTATACAGTGAGGGGCGATCCAAAGAAAAATAAGAAGCCATACCCAACTGGATTTTCCACAATAGATAGCTTGGAGCTGTCGGAGAGGCTCTAGCCACGCCAGGTCATTCTGGAGTGCCACATCCCTTACTCTTGTATACAAAGAAAGTTTATCCTGAGCTGAGAACAGTTTTTGATCTTCCAAAGAATAACAGAATCCTGTCAAGACCAAGGTTTGCACAACGTATTTCAGCCAAGGAGACTGAAGAGAACAAGGCATTGACCACTCTTCAATAAGAGTCATTTTAGGAAGGCGTAGTGGAGAATAAGCTATGATCCTAAACCAGTAAGACAGAATCCTAATAATAACTTTCATCTAAATAGCCTCTTGACCCATTCCAATCTAAGTAATGCTGTGGAAATTGCATGGGAAAGACCCATCAAGGTTTGAGAGAAATTATTTTGGGGGATTTCCAACTGCTCTTTTAATTAATATCCCCACACTTCCGCTCCATATAACACTTGAGTGACAACTTTAGCATCATAAACCCTCAAAGGGACTTGAACTGATCTTCCTGCCAGCTTGTAATGCATATTAGTGATGGCCCCAATAGACTGGGAAGGGGGACTTCAATATTCATGCAAACTCCAGTTTTGGAAGCGCGGAGCTTGAGTTCATGGCAACTATGAGCCTGTCTCAAGTAGTCATTGGCCCAACGCATGATGGGGTGTGGGGGCACATACCCTCGACCTGATTTTTTTTTTTGCATTGGCCTTGAGGTGAGGGATCTGTTGGAGGGGGAGGTATCAGCAGTGCCTTTGTCATGGCCAGACCATTACCTCCTATGGGCCTGTCTCCCAGCGTATGTCTGCCCGCAGAGAGGTGTGGAACCAGTTTGGTTGGTCTGCCCCCAGAGACTAATGGAACCAGAGGTTCTGGAATGCCCTTGGGGAGTTACCCTCTGATTTTGATGACCACTCACTCGATGACTTCGTTGCTCTTTGTAACACCCTGCTAACTGAGGCCATTGACTGAACTGCTCCTAGGCGTCTGCCCCCAAGCATAGGCATCGCGGGACTCCTTGGTTCACAGAGGATTTGCAGTTGCTGAAGTGGGAAGGGTGCTGGTTAGAGCGAGGGTGGCACTGTTTGCTTGCTGAAGCGGACAGATTGCGACATAAAGCTAGCTTAAGAGCTTGTACTGTGACTCTGCGGGCAGCAAAAAAAGGATTCTTTGCTGCTCTCATAGCATCTGTAAGCTCTAGTCCAGCAGAGCTTTTCCAGGTGGTGAAGGGACTGGTTGGTCCAGCCTCCCTCTGCCTGGAACTGGTATTTTCCAATGCCCGCTGTGACAGGTTCGTTGATTATTTCACGGAAAAAATTGCTCTTATTCACCATGACTTTGATATTATTATTATTATTATTATTATTATTATTATTAAACATTTATAAAGCGCCAGTTGCAACCTGGCGCTGTACAGAACATACAATCAGATGCGGTCCCTACCTGTGGCTTACAATCTAAAAGACAAGGAGGGGGAGACAAGGAGAGGGGACAGCGGGAGAGACATGGGAGAAGACAAACAAACATTCAGGCGGATGCGAAGTCTCAGGTGCGTGTACTTGGCTTGGTTACAAGGTGGTCGGTAGCAGCAGTCAGCAGAGGAGGGCTGACAGTAAGAGCAAGGGGAAAGACTAGAGGGCATTGGGAAAGGCAGCATGGAAAAGGTGGGTCTTGAGGAGGGATTTGAAGGAGCGGAGGGAGGAGGCGAGGCGGACGTCGGCAGGGAGGGAGTTCCAGGCATGCGGGGCAGCGAGGGAGAAGGGACGAAGGCGGTTGGGCGAGCAGGAGAAGCGAGGGAGAGCGAGGGAGGGGACAGCGGAAGAGCGGAGAGCGCGCGCAGGAGCGCGTAGGGCGATTAGGTCCGAGAGGTAAGGGGGAGCTTGGTCATGGAGCGATTTGAACGTGAAAACCAGGAGTTTGAACAGGATACGTTCCGGAAGGGGGAGCCAGTGAAGGGAGAGGAGGAGAGGCGTCACATGGTCGAAGCGACGGGCAGAGTGAATGACCTTGGCGGCAGAGTTTTGGATCGCCACAAGGGGGGACAGGTGGGAGCGAGGGAGGCCAGCAAGGAGGAGGTTGCAGTAGTCGAGGCGAGAGATAACCATGGCATGAACAAGGATTTTGGCCGAGGAGACAGATAGAAAGGGGCGTATGCGGGCAATGTTGAGGAGAGCGAATCGGCAGGATTTGGCCACAGAGTCAATGTAAGGTTTAAAGGAGAGGTGCGTGTCAAAAATGAAGCCCAAGCTGCGGGCACGGAGAACAGGACGGATGGTGACCCCATCAATGCAGATGGTCAGGTCAGAGGGAGAGGAGGGGGATGGAGGAAAAATGAGGAGTTCAGTCTTGGCCATGTTCAGTTTGAGTTGGCGTCGGGACATCCAGGCGGAGATATCAGAGAGGCAGTCGACGAGGCGTGAGCGGACAGAGGAGGAGAGAGAGGGGGTAGAGAGATAGAGTTGGGTGTCATCAGCATAGAGATGGTATTGGAATCCGTGGGAGGCAATAATTTCGCCAAGGGACCGGGTGTAGATAGAGAAGAGGAGAGGGCCAAGGACAGAACCTTGGGGAACCCCAACCGAGAGGGGAAGGGAGGGGGAGGTCGACTCGGGGAGGGAGACATTAAAGGAGCGGTCAGAGAGGTAGGAGGAGAACCAGTCAAAGACAGAGCCACGGAAGCCCAAAGAGTAAAGCGAGTCCAAGAGGAGCGAGTGGTCGACAGTGTCAAAGGCAGCAGAGAGGTCAAGGAGGACAAGAACGGAGTAGTGGCGCTTCGATTTAGCGACAAGTAGATCATTGGTGATCTTGGCCAGGGCAGTTTCAGTAGAGTGGAGGGGGCGGAAGCCGGACTGGAGAGGGTCGAGGGAGGAGTTGGCAGAGAGGAGGTTCAGGCAGCGGGAGTAGACGACACGTTCCAGGAGCTTCGAAGCAAAGGGAAGGAGGGAGACTGGCCGGTAACTAGAGGGATCGAAAGGGTCCAGGGTAGGCTTTTTGAGGATGGGGGAGACAGTGGCATGTTTGAAGGCAGAGGGGAAGGAGCCTGTGGAAAGGGAGAGATTGACAACATGCAGAAGGGGGGGAGCGACAGTGGGAGCAATAGAGGTCAGGAGGCGGGAGGGGATCGGGTCAAGGGGGCAGGTGGAGGGGTTGGATGAAGAGAGAAGAGCAGAGATTTCCTGGAGAGAGGCAGGAGGGAAGGATGCGAGGAGGGAGGGGGGGGGGGGAGGGGGCGGGAGGGGAGCGGGGGGCGGAGGGGGGCGGGAGGCAATATCCCGACGGATCTTGTCAATCTTGGAGGTGAAGAACGACGCAAGATCCCGAGCAGCAAGGGAAGAGGGCGGGGGAGGGCAGGGGGGTTTGAGAAGGGAGTCGAAAGTAGAGAAAAGGCGGCGAGGGTCGCGGGAGAAAGATTCGATCCTAGAGGCATAATAGCGCTGCCTAGCTAGGGAGATAGCCGAGGAGAGGGAGGAGAGGGAGAATTTGTAATGGAGGAAGTCAGGGAGGGAGCGGGATTTGCGCCAGAGGCGTTCGGCAGCCCGGGTGCAGGAGCGGAGGTAGCGGATGGCAGGGGTAAGCCAGGGGCGGGGGTCGAGGGGGCGGACGGGGCGAGCAGAGGGGGGGGCAAGAGAGTCAAGGGTCGAGGAGAGAGAAGCGTTGAGAGCAGAGACGGCAGAGTCAGGGGAGGAGGAGGCGAAAACGGGGGGGAGAAGGGGGGAAAGATTTGAGGCAAACTCCGAGGGAGTAAGGGCCTGCATATTGCGGAAGGGGCGCATAGAGGGGGAGGAGGAGGGGGGTCGGTGGGAAAGGCTGAAGGTGGCGAGGAAGTGATCAGAATTAGGGCAGGGGTCAAAGGAGAGGTCAGTAAGAGAACAGTTTCGAGTGAAGATGAGGTCGAGGGAGTGGCCGTCAGTATGAGTGGGGGAGTCGGTCCAGAGTCGGAGATTAAGTGCTGATACAGCACTTATTACAATAGTAGAACCAGAGGTTATGGAATCCCTGTCTGGTCTGGTTTTGTGGGATCAGTTTCAGTGGGTGTTGCCCACTGATGCAGAGGATGTTCTTGGGGCGGTCAGAACCGCCTCTTGTGAACTAGATCCATGCTTGTCCTGGCTGGTTAAGGCCAGCCAGGAGACGATAGGACCGTTGCTGGCAGGGGTGTTCAGTGCCTCCCTCCAGGAGGGCAGAGTACTGAACCGTCTCAAAGAGGCGGTGGTGCAGCCTCTGCTAAAAAAAAAATAAAAAAATCACTTGACATTAACGCACTCTACGGGGGGTTTCCCTTGGTTCTGATTTGGAGGCTGCAGCTGGTGCAGAATGCGGCGGCCCATCTCCTTACGGGGACGAGGCGACGGGAGCACATTACACCTTCGCTCCGTACTCTGCACTGGCTACCTATAGCGTACCGAGCCAGATCCAAGGTGTTGGTGTTGGTCTATAAATCCCTATACGGTCTGGGCCCCTCATACCTTGGGGACCGCCTCGCCTTCTGCGCCCCAGGGCAGCCCCTGTGGTCGGCCGGGGGCACCTTCCTGGAGGTCCCCCATGTTAAACAGGGGGCCACGATGGAGAGGGTGTTCTCGGTGGCCGGGCCGCAGCTTTGGAACTCTCTCCCAGAGGAAGCTTGCCTGGCCCCGGGTCTGATGGCTTTTCGCTGAGCCTGCAAGACCTGGCTGTTCGCCCAGCCCTTCGGAGGGGAGGGTGGGGAGGGGAACATTTTGGGGGGGGTAGTTTTAATTATTCATATTGTTGTTTTTATGTATTGTTGTTTTAACTGTTGTGAGCCGCCCTGAGATACCGTAGGCATGAGGGGCGGCCAATAAATATAAATAAATAAATAATAAACTCTCTCGCCAGCTATTGGCCAGTCTCTACCTTCCCTTTTTAGTGAAGGGTGACTCAGCAGCTGCGGGAGCATCTGGACCTCATCTGTGTTTTGGATGCCTCACAGTCTGGCTTTCGTTTTGGGTTATGACATTGAGATTGTGTGCTTGTGGCCTTGGTCGACAACCTCTGCCAGGAATTGGATCAGGGTCGTTCGACCTTGCTGATTTTGTTAGATTTGTCTGCTGCTTTCAGTACCGTTGACCACGAGATGTTGGTGACTCGCTTGAAGAAGCGAGGGTGGGCAGAACTGTTCTTGAAATGGTTCTGTTCATTCTTGGCTGGGAGAACTCAGCAAGTGATGCTGGGGGGGCTGTTCTTCATCCCCCCGGGACTTCTTGTGTGGAGTCCCGCATGGTTTCTTTTCCTGTTCCCTCCTGTTCAATGTGTATATGCAGCTGCCGGGTGAGGTTAAGAGGGTTTGGTGTCATCAATATGCTGATTAAACCCAACTCTACCTCTCTCTTTCATCTGACTCCGACTTGGTAGTTTTGGTGCTTACTCCATTTCTGGCAGTTGTGGGGGACTGGATGTGGGTGAACTGCTTGAAGCTGATTCCCGACAAGATGGAGGTTATGCTGGTGGGTAGGGCGGTGGGGTTGGCATCCACCATCATTGACGGGATTCGCCCTCCACTGGTTCCCCAGGTTCGTAGTTTGGGAGTGTTCCTCAACTCCCAGCTCCGCCTGGGTGTCTAGGTGTGAGCGTGTTTTGTCAGTTACATCTGGTGCAGCAGCTTTGGCCGTACGTCTCAGACTTTGACCTGACCGCTACCATCCATGCTTTTATCACCTCAAGACTGGAGTAGTGTAACACGCTCTACGTGAGGCTATCCATGGTGACAATTCAGAGACTGCAGCTGGTGCAGAATGCGGCAGCCCATCTCCTTATGGGGACAGGTTGCCGTGAGCACATTACACCTGTGCTCCATTCTTTGTGCTGGCTGCCTATAGTCTTCCGGGCCTGAATTCAAGTTGTTGGTGATTACCTATAAAGCTCTATACAGCCTAGGCCCTACTTATCTTCAACACCACCTCACTCCCCGGGCTCTGGATCGACTCCTGCGGTCAGCTGGGAGCGTCCTTCTTGAAGTCCCCCGAGTATCTTGGGGTGGGGAATATGGAGGGTGTTCTCGGTGCCCATGCCAAGGCTGTGGAACTCCCTTCCGGCAGAGGCCTGGGTGGCCCTTGACTTCCCTCTTCTCAAAGATGGTGTGAGATCTGGCTGTTCTGCTAGAGCTTTGGTGAGGGAGATAAGTGAGGGTGGGGTGTTTGAGAGTTAGGGTTGGAGCATTTTTGTATTTTGTGGTGCTCCACTATGTGGATTTCTGTAAGTTTATTTTATGTTATATGTTATCTTGAAGTCCCTCCTGCTTCCCTTGAGGAAATCTCCTCTTTGCTCTCTTCCTAAAATCCCCTCCTGACCTCCATTGCTCCCACTGTTGCCCCCTCTTTACATGTCATTAATTTCTCCCTCTCCGCTGGCTCCTTCTCCTCCACCTTCAAGCATGCTACTGTCTCTCCCATCCTCAAAAAGTCCACCCTCGACCCCTCTGACCCCTCTAGTTACCAGCCGGTCTCCCTCCTACCCTTTGCCTCTAAGCTTCTGGAACGTGTTACCTACTCCCGCTGCCTGGATCTCCTCTCTGCCAACTCCTCCCTGGACCCTCTCCAATCTGGCTTCCGCCCCCTTCACTGCACTGAAACTGCCCATGCCAAGGTCACCAACGATCTACTTGTTGCTAAATCTAAGCACCTTTACTCCATTCTTGCCCTTCTTGCCCTCTCTGCTGCCTTTGACACCATCGACCACTCACTCCTACTGGACTCTCTCCGCTCCCTAGGCTTCTGCAGCTCTGTCCTTGACTGGTTCTCCACCTACCTCTCTGACTGCTCCTTGAATAGGTCTCTTCCGAATTCCAACTCCTCCTCCCTCCCCCTCTCGGTTGGGGTTCCCCAAGGCTCTGTCCTGGGCCCTCTCCTCTATTCTATCTACACCCTGTCCCTTGGCAAACTCTTTGCATCCCACGACTTCCAATATCTCCTCTATGCTGACGACATGCAACTCTATCTCTCCACCCCCTCTCTCTCCCCTTCTGTCCAAGCTCACCTCATAAATTGTCTCTCTGATATCTCCACCTGGATGTCCCAACGTCAGCTCAAGCTCAACATGGCTAAGACTTAACTCCTTATCTTTCCTCCCTACCCTTCCTCTCCCTCTTTCCTGTCCATCCCTGTTGATGGGGAACGGGACGGATGGTGTCCCCAAGCCCATAGCTTGGGCTTCGTCTTCGACACTCACCTTTCCTTTAAACCTTACATCGACTCTGTTGCCAAGTCCATTGCTTGGATTCGCCCCTTTCTCTCTGTCTACTCAGCCAAAACCCTTGTTCACGCCATGGTCATCTCTTGCCTTGACTACTGCAACCTCCTTCTTGCTGGCCTCCCCCGCTCTCACCTGTTCCCCACCCCCCATCTCCATCCAAAACTCCACTGCTAGGGTTATCCACTCAGCCCGTTGCTTCGACCACATGCAGCCTCTCCTCTCCTCACTTCATTGACTCCCCTTCCCCAACGCATCCTTCAGAAACTCCTGGTATTCACTTACAAAACCCTTCACAACCTGGCTCCCCCTTACCTCTCAACCCTAATCTCCTTACACACTGCTGCACACACTCTCCGCTCCTCCTCTGTCCCTTCCCTCGTCTCCCCTGCTCCCCTAACCGCCTTCGTCCCTTTTCCCTTGCTGCCCCCCATGCCTGGAACTCCCTCCCTGCCCACATCCACCTCGCCTCCTCCCTCTGCGCCTTCAAATCCCTCCTCAAAACCCACCTCTTCCTCGCCACCTTTCCCGATGCCTGTTTAGAACTTTCGTCTCAATATTTACTGCCTGCCCTCCCCGCAGACTCCTGCCCAACAGCAACCAAGTCAAGCATGTGCACCTGAGACTTCACATCTGCTTGAATGTTATTTATCCCTTGTCTCTCCCTATGTCCCCTCTCTTTGTTTCCCCCCTTCGTGTCTATTAGATTGTAAGATATAGGCAGGGACTGCGTCTATCTTATTGTTCTGTAAAGCGCCAGGTACACAGCTGGTGCTATACAGATGCGTATAATAATAATATTATACAATATATTATTATGTTATGTTTGTTGTTATATTATTGTATTTTATATATTTTAATATGGTAAATTGTTAGCTGCCCCGAGCTGCTGTTAGCAGGAGGGTGTAGGGTAAAAATTATTAAATACATATTTGGTAGGCGGAGGAGGGTATGAGAGGAGACAGTTGAGTGATGGACAAGCCAGATGACAAGTTTTGATTGGCTGTCAGGGGCAAAATAAGAGGCTGTACAGCCATTTTCTATTCTCTTTTGTGAATTTGGCTGTGTGCACTACACTGCTGAGCTATAAGTGATTGCTTGAGGGGGGCCTGTCCTGTCCTATCCTGTCCATAGGGGCAATGCTGGGGGATGGGGGTTACTTTTTTTCCACCATGCCACACTGCTGCTGCCTGTTGCTTGGCACCATAGAGGCCAGAGGGATCTCTGCCGGGCATGTCGTTGCCACCAGTGCCAAATATACTTAAAGTTTGGGTGCAGCTGCTTGCACTGCCTGTTGGCAAGTTGACAGCACCCTAGAGGCCAGAGAGGGATCACTTTTGCTGTGACTTTTGTGGGCGCTGTGACTGTACTTTTGCCAGATGTGACTGACCATTAGGGCATGGGGGAAGATACACTTTATTTCTGGTTAAAATAATATGATGTGTTGCGAGTAGCTTGCCTTGCATAGGTGGGCACTGGGCAGCCACAATGGAGGCTCTGTGTGGGGGTGGGGTTCTTTCTTGTGAGTGGTGGTATGATGTCTACTGGGCTGGCTTCTTTTGGATTTCTGCCTGCAGTTGTGCTTCTGACTTTTGTGGGTTTGTTTTCTTGAGTGATTGTCCCACTCTTGCTACCCTGCTTTTCTGGGCACTGTTTGGTTGGCATAATGATTTTAAAGTGGGTGTACTGGTGATGGTGGGCCATACTGTGGGTACGCTGCTGCTGAGTGGCTGTTTTTTTATTTATGCAAGCAGTTGCACTTTTGTGGGTTTGTCTTCTTGAGCGATTGTCCCACTCTTGCTAGCCTGCTTTTCTGGGCACTGCTTTGACTGTGTGGGTTTAAGAATTTTGCCAAGATGCGACCAGCCGGGGCACTGGGTGAAGACATTCCTGGTTGGTTAATTTATGGCTAAGTTAAAAAAAAATAAAAAATTACTAACTAAATTAAATTTAAAACTTAAATACCCACCCAGTTCCCACTTTATTCCCTCCCCAAGTGTTTGGGTGGTGGTGGTGTATTTTATATATATCAGACTCCTTCTCTCTTTCTCCTTCCCATACCACAAAGAGACTGCTGAATTGCAGCCCCTTATATACTGTATGGGGTATACAGGTAGGGAGAAGGGTAGATGTGCTGTTGTACATCCTGATTGCCTAGGCAATTAAACTGCTGCAGCCACCACACATGTCACTCTGTGCTGACTCGGCGTCAAGTACTTCCGGGTTCTGCGATTCCGACGTTCTGAGTTTCAGGGATTTCAGAGGTCAAAAATTCGTTCCAAATTCTGGGTTCTTGGAGAAAGTTCCGAAGTTTGGCTGAGTACCCGGACCGGGCACTTGGAACTTTGGAACTTGTTTCAAGTACTCGGATGGCCTATTCAGTGCAGCCTTTCTGTTTCCAGACTCATTGTGAAAATTTATTAGTTGGTTTTTCAAGCGTTTCCCAAATATAATAAAGATTTACGTATATTCAGGGTCTAAATAATATTGCCATGGAAATATTGGTGTCTTTTTACTGTGCTGTTGCATGTAGCTCTAAAAAGCCTTTATCCAGGCTTACTAGGATTATAAATCATTAAAACTGTTTATGAATTCTGTGTCATACTAATTGCTTGCATAGAGGCTAGTTTAATTTTCCTGATAATAGAATGCTATTTTCCTTTGCAGTTAAGACTTGGAACAGATGGTGGTTTGTATAACATTCAGGAAGAGAATGAAAATGGTAAAACTGTACAGCCAGTGCTTTTATCGGTTGTTCTGTAGGGAAACATGACGTGTGTCTGATCAGATAGTGGGAATGTTTTCTTCTACAGTCGTGAATCAGTTGTAAGGAATGTTAAGATTAATGCACCAGATGAATTCAGTCACAGAGCTCGCTTCTGCTGCAAGAATGGAAATCGATTGCTCTTTTAGATTTCTATTCATTTTAAACAAAAATCAGGTATTTCACTGTTAACTGGACTCTAAATTAGTTGCAATTTCTGACATTACAGCGTTTTAGTGGCCTATCCAGTCAGTTGACCCTGGGCTAAACTTTGTTTAAATTGTATTCACTTTTTCACAACATGGGACTACGTTTTCATTAGACTTTGGAAAGCACTTTGCACCTTTTTGGGTATTATTCTGAAGTATAAACAATAAAAATAAATGTGTGCTATCAACTGCAGTTAGGATCAATCTGGGGTATGGAGGGAAGCAACAGGATGGTAGGAAGGAGGAGAGAGAGCAAGATGTGGTGGGGGGGGGGTGAGTGAGTGAGTCTCAACTACCACAGATGAGAGGAAACTGAGGGGGAAGCATGTTTTAAAATATCTGAGGATCACTGATCCAAAGAGAGACTGGATAAAAACAAATGAGTCTAGCCCCCTGTGGCCTGAGACTCGCTTGCATGTGTGGTACCACATCTCCAGATGTTGGCCCAGGACAGGCCTGGGGTGGATAGGCGGCTGGCCTGGGCTGTGTCCTCGGAAAATCTCTGAGGCACAGCCAGGCAAAGGGCCTCCAACGCAGGCCAGCATGTTTGTTTGGCCCCACCATCCCCGCCTCAGGGCAGGGGTCTCTATGGCCATGTGCCATGGTTCTCCGTCATGGGGGCATGCTGGGAGCAGCGTGGGGCCATCCGCCTGCACACGAGCGCCCTGCCCTACCCGGCCATATGGGCAGTGGGATAGCTCTCCGGCTGTAGGCACTTCTGCTCCGCTGCTGTTTCATGCCCTGAGCCAGGGAGCCGCTGTTTTTTACCCATTGTAACAAAACAGAATTTGGCCCATCACCACGTTGTTGTTGTTATTTGTTACTGTTGCTACAGCATAATGGCACTAAAATGGCTTGTGGAACTTGTGGCAAAAGGATGTGGTCAAGGCCAGTAGCATAGGTGAGTTTAAAAAAGGATTGGACAAGTTCTTGGAGGATAGGTCCCTTAACAGCTATTAGCCAAGTAGGTTGGGGGACGTAATCTCTGACAGTCGGGAGCTGGGAGTGAACAGCAGGGAATAGATCGCCCCATTATGACCTGTTGGGTACATCTCCCAAGCGACCGATATTGGCCACTACCAGAGATGATTATTATTATTATTTTAAGCATTTGTATAGCGCCAGCTGTGTACCTGGCGCTTTACAGAACAATAAGATAGGCGCGGTCCCTGCCTACGGCTTACAATCTAATAGACACGGAGGGGGGAGACAAAGAGAGGGGACATAGGGAGAGACAAGGGATAAATAACATTCAAGCGGATGCGAAGTCTCAGGTGCACGTGCTTGACTGGGTTGTGTTTAGGCAGGAGTCAGCAAATATTGAAATGAACGTTCTAACAGGCTTCGGGAAAGGCGGCGAGGAAGAGGAGGGTTTTGAAGGTGCGGAGGGAGGGGGCAAAGCAGATGTGGGCAGGGAAGGAGTTCCAGGCACGGGGAGCAGCAAGGGAGAAGGGACGAAGGCGGTTAGGGGAGCAGGGAGAGCGAGGGAGGGGGCAGAGGAGGAGTAGAGAGTGCATGCAGGAGTGCGTGTAAGGAGATTAGGGCTGAGAGGTAAGGGGGAGCCAGGTTGTGAAGGGATTTATAAGTGAACACCAGGAGTTTGTGAAGGATGCGTTGGGGAAGGGGGAGCCGGTGAAGTGAGGAGAGGAGAGGCTGCACGTGGTCGAAGCGATGGGCTGAGTGGATGACCCTAGCAGCGGAGTTTTGGATGGAGATAAGGGGGGATAGGTGCGAGTGGGGGAGGCCAGTAAGGAGGAGGTTGCAGTAGTCAAGGCGAGAGAATGACCATGGCGTGAACAAGGGTTTTGGCTGAGGAGACAGAGAGAAAGGGGCGAATCCGAGCAATGTTGTGGAGGGCGAAGCGACAGGATTTGGCAACAGAGTCGATGTAGGGTTTAAAGGAAAGGTGAGTGTCAAAGACAAAGCCCAAGCTAGGGGAACGGGGCAGATGGTGACCCCATCAATAAGGATGGACAGGGAAGAGGGAGAGCAAGGGAGGGGAGGAAAGATAAGGAGTTCAGTCTTAGCCATGTTGAGCTTGAGCTGACGTTGGGACATCCAGGCGGAGATATCAGAGAGACAGTTGATGAGGCGAGCTTGGACAGAATGGGGGAGAGAGGGGGTGGAGATAAAGTTGAGTGTTGTCAGCATAGAGGTGATATTGGAAGCCCTGGGAGGCAATGAGTTTGCCAAGGGACAGGGTGTAGATAGAGAAGAAGCGAGGGCCCAGGACAGAGCCTTGGGGAACCCCAACCGAGAGGGGGAGGGGAGGAGGAGTTGGAATTGGGAAAAGAGACCTTAAAGGAGCGGTAAGAGAGGTAGGAGGAGAACCAGTCAAGGACAGAGCCGCAGAAGCCTAGGGAGCAGAGAGTCTAGTAGGAGTGAGTGGTCGACCGTGTCAAAGGCAGCGGAGAGGTGAAGGAGGACAAGAATGGAGTAAAGGTGCTTAGATTTAGCGACAAGTAGATCATTGGTGATCTTGGCTAGGGCAGTTTCAGTGGAGTAAAGGGGGCGGAAGCTAGATTGGAGAGGGTCCAGGGAGGAGCTGGCAGAGGAAGTCCAGGCAGCGGGAGTAGACAACATGTTCCAGAAGCTTAGAGGCGAAGGGTAGGAGGGAGGCTGGCCGGTAACTGGAGGGGTCAAGGGTGGACCTTTTTGAGGACGGGAGAGACAGTGGCATGCTTGAAGGCGGAGGGGAAGGAGCTAGCGGAGAGGGCGAGATTAATGACATGTAGAAGGGGGGGGCAACAGTGGGAGCAATGGAGGTGAGGAGGTGGGAGGGGATTGGGTCAAGAGGGCAGGTGGAGGGGTTGGTAGAAGAGAGCAGGGAGGAAATTTCCTCGAAGGAGGAGAGGAGAGTGGGGTAAGGGGGAGGGGTGGAGAGGGAGAGGAGACAGGTGGGAAGCAATGTCCTGGCGGATTTTGTCAATCTTTGAGGTGAAGAATGACGCGAGATCCTGAGTAGAGAGGGAATAGGGTGGAGGAGGGCAGTGGGTTTGAGAAGGGAATCAAAGGTGGAGAAGAGGCAGCGGGGGTCAACCCAGGAGGCATAGTAGTGTTGCCTCGTCAGGCAGATAGCGGAAGAGAGGGAGAATTTATAGTGGAGTCAGGGTGGGAGTGGGATTTACGCCAGAGGCGTTCAGCAGCCTGGGTGCAGGAGCGGAGGTAGCGGATAGTAGGGGTGAGCAAAGGACAGGGGTTTCGGGGTCGAACGGGGCGGGAGGAGAGGGGGCAAGAGAGTCGAGGGTCGTAGCGAGGGATGCGTTGAGAGAAGAGATGGCAGTGTCGGGAGGAGGAGGAGGAGGGAGGAGGCAAAATCTAAAGGGTTAATAGCCTGCAAATCACGAAGGGCATGGAGCAGGGGAAGAGGATGGGGGTCACTGGGAGAGGTTGAACGATAGGATGCGTGACTCAATGGACCATTGTCTGACCCCGTATGACACTTCTTACCTATCCCTCCTTTTGTATTTTTTCCTGAGATCAAACATGGTAGTTTGTATCACTAGGAAACAACACATATATTGAAACTTTTGCATAGCACAGAGGATAACAGTCAGATTAGATATTTATGACTGGGCCATATTCCCAGCAGTGGGAGTAAATGGGAGTTGCAAATACCAAGTTGCACCAATTTTGCCCTTGCCTGATCCAGGGTGAAGCAAAAACCATTTTAGCTGCTGCTGCAAAACAAAACAGCTTCTGGGATGCTCTTACCTCACCATCTAGTAATGACTCCCCATGGAATGTTAAACACACAATTATCAGGAGTATGAAGAATAAATAGGGGTGCATTTTAAAGTTTTATACTGCTACTCATCGCTAGTACTCAAGCTGCTGCTTCATTATCCTCTCACCAAGTGCCAGTATAAGTACCGTGGCACCATCTAATGCCCAGCTCAGGGCATTTTAAAATGGGAGACGTTTCTCCTGTGGCTTAAAAATCCAGCTTTGGGGACCCCCTGGTGGGGGGGGGTCCTCGCCAGACCGGAAGTCCCCCAGATGCCATTGGCAACAGTGGTGCAGGGCGACCCTCAGACGTTTTAAGTTGGGGACTAGGTAAGCCCCCAGTACCTCAGGTCTTGCCAGTCCGTGTCTCAAAACATCCAGGAGTCACCCGGTGCCACTGTTTCCAATGACATCTGGGCAACGTCTGGTCCAGCAAGGATCATCTAAACACCCCCCTCCCCCCCATGGGAGTTTCCCTAAACTGGATTTTTAAACTGCAGGAGAAATGTCTGGCATTTAAAAACACCCTCTGATCGTAGCAAGTACTCTTTCTTTCACTTTCCCATGGTCTGATGTCCCACCTCAACCATTCCCTCCAGTTCATTTTCCCCACTATTTCAGGGCTCAGTGGCAGCACAAGCAGCAAAATCGTGGATGGAAGCTGGAGCAAAGGGCTTTCAATGCTGCACCCTCTGCGTGGCAAAGATAGCAGACTCAGACACCCATGACCAGTGCCTATTCTGTTTAGGTGCCAATCATCTATGGTATGTGTGATTTTGTCAGGTGTTCAAACCACATGCTTAAAAGGACAGAGCCCACCAGCTGGTGGACTACCTTAGAGTCTGAGACATGTTGACCATGGGGCAGGTCCTGAGACCATTGGACTTGGAGACTGGCTGTGTGTGGCCCTGACAACCAACTACTCTGACCCATGCCCCAACAGAGGAGGCACCATCAGGCCCAGATCGCCCTGGTACCACAGGAGTCGAAGTTGGCTCAGACTCCACAGGGCCCAGGTACACCCTGGAATTTGCCTGGCTAGGACCATCTTTCCCTGTGCCAAAGAAGGTCACCGATGCACACCCCTCCATGCTGAGACCACTCTCCAGGGCCAGAGTGGCACAGAAAGAAGTGTTGGCAAAAGAGGACCCAGAGGCTAGATTTTTTTTCAGCCTGGGAGAATTGGGAGGGTGTTCTGAGTGTGCAAGGGAATGGAACATGCTAATTTTAGGATACCCATTAGGGTGACAAGCGAGGGGGTGGGGAGAGCTCCATGGCGACTGAGGAAGGCATCCCATTTTAGATGCCTTTGGAAAATTGCTGTGGAGCCCATTGTGAGTACTTCAAAAGGAAAAAGGGTAATGGGCAAGTTGTATTCCTCCTGCACAAGGATCTGGATGGTTAATGCCAGGTCTGTGGTGAATAAAGAAGACACTCTGTGTGATTCGATTGCAGAGTGTCACCCAGCCCCAGCCTGTATTGCCGAGACTTGACTGGATGATAACGCAGGCTCTATTTTGGCATGGATGGTCCCACCCGGTTTCTTGGTGATCCACAAGCCTTGTGCAGAATGAAAAATTGGGGGAGGGGAGGGGTTTGATTATTTATTTTTTTCCCCCCCTTCTTCTTCTTCTTCTTCTTCATCCCATCTACAATGCAAAAGGTGGCCCATGCCAGAGGCGGCGACGTTCAAGTGCCTGGCCGTGTCCTGTGCTGCTGGGGCAGGACCAAGATTTTTGGTCCTACTGGTATATAGACCCCCGCCCCCAAGGTAATGTGGGGGAATTTGGGGCCAAATTGCTGGAGCTGGTGTCAGCATTGCTGTTGGAGTGTTCCAGGATGCTTCTCCTGGGAGGACTTTAATGAGCATGGCAGTTGGGGCTCGGGTCCGTCTTCTGATTTCCTGGATGCGATGGTATCTCTAGGTTTTACCCAGAGCATCCAGGAGAGCCCCCACAGTGCCGGCTGGGTGCTTGACCTCGTTTTTGGCCTAGGCTTTCCGGTTTTGGATGTTAGTATCACCCCTGTTGGGTGGTCCGACCATCACCTTGTGTGTTTTAGTGCAGGTGCTGCCTTACCTGACTGACAGCACCATAGCCGATTTGATTGTTGTGTAGCCATGGAGATTGCTGAATCAGGTGGATTTCAGCAATGTCATTGTTAGTGCTGGAGTTGATGCTACTGCCCTTCCAACCAGGGGGTTGACAGGCTCACTGGTGGCTATTTTCAGCTGTTAGAGAGGGTCCTCTATTTTCCTGGCTCCTTTCCGGACCCTGGTTGTCTCAATAGTCCGTAGACCACTGTGGTGTAACAGCGATCTGGCAGACTTAAAAAGGCCGGGGTGAGGATTGAGGAGATGCTCGAGGAGCCGCCTGAAGACTGATCTTCAACTGTTCAAAAAGTTTATGTGGGCATACAGAAGGGCTATTATCAAGGCCAAGCACTTGTATTTGTCCTTAGGCACAGACACTGCAGAGAACAGATTTGTACAACTGTTTTGGGTGGTGCACGGCATGGTGAATCCAGACTGTTTCTATCTGTCTACAGTTCTTTCAGTAGAGCACTGTGAGGAGTTTTGTATGTTCTTTGCAGAGAAGATAGAGGAACTCGTTGAGCCTTTCCATATGAAGAGCCATAGAGTCCCTAGGGACTGTATTCCCCTGGTTGAGCTTGATGTGGTTGATGACAAGGAGATTTGTATGCTGTTGGGTCATTGAGACCCACCACATGTGCCTCCTTCAGGGAGGGGAGGGAGCCAGCTGTCCTCAAATGTGTGGAGGTCTGCCCCCTTCTCAAGAAACCTATTCTTGATGTTGGAGTGCTTGCCAATTACTGCCCAGTCTCCAATCTGAATTTCTTAGGGAAAGTGATTAATAAGGCTGTGACTGTGTGGCTACAGAGACTCCTGGACTTATTGGGGTTCAGACCTTCTCACGGGGTTGAGACCGAACTTGTCACATTGATAAATGATCAGATGATTTTAGATCGAGGGATGCTGGCCATTCTGCTCATGCTGGACCTGACAGCAGCATTTGATACAATTTACCATGGGTTGCTGCTTTGGTGGCTGAGGGACGTTGCTGGTGTGACAGGAGCTGCCGGTAGGTGGTTTCTATCATACCTGGGAGGGAGGAGTCATTCGGTGGTGATTGATGGATTAGCATCATCCCCCAGGGGACTGAATTGCGGTGTTCCTTAAGGTTCTATTCTTTCATACATGTTGTTCTGCTTATACAATGCAGCCCTTTAGGGATATCATGATCAAGCATGGGTTGGGTATCATCAGTATGCTGATGATACACAACTGTATGTTTCTTGCCCTGTGAGCCCTGTCAACTCGGCCTCTGCCTTGGAGGAATGCCTGAATGAGGTAGCCCCCTGGATGTGTCAGAGCTACCTCGTGTTTAATCCAGGGAAGACTGAGATGATGATGGTGGGAAGGGGCAGACGATACGAGGATGTCCTTGCCTTCCTCGGGCCCTGGATGTGGCTGGGGTCCAGGTAGAGGTAGTGAGCTAGGTAAAGAACTTGGGCACCATTTTTGACCACACTCTGTCCAAGATAACCCATGTGTCAGATATGGTTCGGAAATGCTTTTTTCAGCTATGCAATTTATGTAAGTTACGCCCTTATTTATCCCAGGCTGATCTTGCCACAGTAACCCTTGCGCTGCTGACTACAGGGCTTGACTTTTGTAAATCGTTTGTCTACAGGCTGCCAGCAGTGCTCCCAGCTTGTTCAGAAAGTCTAGCCTACCTCACAGGGTTGTTGAGCATTAAATGTTGTGTTAAATTGTTGTATGTAAAACGCTCTGAGTGCCATGGCAGGGGGGTGTTATATTTAAAAAAGAAAAAGAAAGAAAGGAAAAAAAGAATGCAGCAGCAGTGCATAGATGTGCTGTGGGGGTACAGAGTGTATTTAGCAGCTTCCCTAGTCATGCAGGTGGGAAACTATCTGGCTCTCATGACCTGTTTTTTAATTATACCATCTGGGACATGGTGCAGCAGCTGTTGCTGGCTTTACCAGGGGTATGCCAAGGAACAGCTTGAAACCACTCCCGGGGAAAGCATTGAGCCCTCGAGGAAACTGACATGGGTGTCCTATGACATTGCTGTCTCGGGGGGTTGACAAATGGTGGCAGATATGAAGGGTTCCATTAATGGCAGGGTTCTGCCAGAGGGGAAAAATATATATAATACTCTCTCTCTCTCTCTCTCTCTGAAAAGGGCTATGACTCTGCCCAATCAGGTCACCTTTGAGGTTCCCTCCTTTGGGGATAGACTTATGTGGCTGCTTGGAGAAGCCATCACCTCTGACAGATGGGTTCTGACCACTGTTATGGATGGCCACTCCATCCAGTTTTCCTCCTGGACTAGGAGGCACACAGCGTGTAAGATTGGTGTCTTCTCAGGGTAGTGTTTCCCAGTGGCTGCGTGTGTGGCAGGTCAGGACAACTTGGTGGCAGATGACCTCTGCACTTCCAGGAGGGCTATTCCATGAGGAGGGCTGAAGCACCTTGTCTTTCAGGCACTGATGTGCAAATGGGGCATGCCAGTGGCAGATCTATGTGCCTCAGAAGGGAATGCGAAATTGCCTTCTTTTCCAGGGCAGGAAAGGGATCAGGCACTTCTGGCATGTGAGGGGACACCCTAGTAGCACCCTGGCTAGCCGTCTTGCTGTACGCCTTCCCAACCTGATCTCAAGGGTACTCTGAAAGTTACCGGAGGGAGAAATGTGATCCTGGTGGCTTCTGATTGGTACAATATTGGTACCTGGCCCTCAAGGAACTTGCCAGAACACCTGGGTGGCCTTTATCGAGGAACTCGCATCTGATCACCCAGCGCAAAGAGTGGCAGTGGCACCCAAATCTAGCATTCCTGCACCTAGGGCTGAAATGAGAAGCTGCCGTTGGCAGCTGTTTCCAATGGAAAGAGCTCTTCCGCATTGAGAGGCACGGTTCAGTAGAGAAGCGCATTCCGCTACTTGTGCCAGTGGCTTTCCACTGTTGCCGCTGGACATTGCCGACATTTCAGTTTTCGCTGACAATATGTGAAAGTAGCAGAACACGGTTGCTGCTGATACTTTCCAAGATGTTCATTGCCACTAATAAGGTGCAAAAGTAGCAAAAGATTTGCCCCTCGCAGCAGAGTTGCTGTTTCCAGCAGAAACTGTTGCCGCTGTGGTTTGTCCCTGCCGTTTACCTCTAACCCCAATCCTAAAATTGCATGCTAATATGATTGGTTTTTCAAGCGTCAGACCCCCTCCCCTCCTTTAAATTTGGCCCTTAAATCCGTGGCGGATTGGATGCGACTGAGCAGACTGAAGCTCAACCCAGATAAGACGGAGGTGATGGTGGTGGCCCCCCTAGTTGGGGGGGTTTGCCCCCCTGTAGCTCAGCAGGTCCGGAGTCTGGGGGATCGTATTGGACGCAGACCTGCGTCTGGAGCGGCAGGTGGAGGCAGTCGCTAAGGCTGCCTTCCGCCAGCTTTATCTGGTACGTAGGCTGCGTCCGTATGTCTCTGGCTCGGACCTGGCCTCCCTCATCCATGCCTTCGTCACCTCG
>QEPC01000801.1:4754382-4770424 GCA_003113815.1 Sphenodon punctatus | reverse complement strand
CATCTCTTGACGCTGATGCTCCTGCCAGTTATCAGCCGGTCTCTAACCTTCCCTTTTTAGGGAAGGTTATTGAACGGGCTGTGGCACAGCAGCTCCAGGAACATCTGGACCGCACCGGTTTCCTTGATCCCTCCCAGTCTGGGTTTCGGCCTGGATATGGTAAGGAGACAGCATTGGTGGCCTTGGTTGACGATCTCCGTCTGGCATTGGACCAAGGTCATCAGAACTTTTTGGTCCTGCTAGACCTTTCGGCTGCGTTCGACACCGTCAATCATGAGGTGTTGGTGACTCGTCTGTGGGACCGTGCTGGAATTGGCAGAACGGTCTTGGACTGGTTTCGTTCGTTCCTGGCCAGGAGAACTCACCAGGTGGTCTTGGGGGAGTGTACGTCTTCCCCCCCCGGGACCTCACATGTGGAGTCTCACAGGGTGCCATTCTGTCCCCCCTCTTGTTTAACATCTATATACAGCCGTTAGGGGAGATCGTGAGAGGGTTTCAGGGCATGCAGTGTCAGCTTTACCTCTCCTTTTTCCATCGACCCAGGCCATGCAGTCTCCTTATTTTCCCAGTGCCTATCAGCTGTGGGGGCTTGGATGAGGTCGAGCCATCTGCGATTGAATTCTGACAAGATGGAGGTGATGTTGGTGGGCGAGGGCTTGGGGGACCTGGGGGTGGTTGAATCTCCTCTTGTTGGGGGGGGGGGGTACACCCTCCCATGGTCTCTCAAGTGCGGAGTCTGGGTGTGCTCCTCGATTCGCGGCTCAGCCTGGAATCTCAGGTTGTGGCCGTGGCGGGGAGTGCGTTTCGACAGTTGCATCTTGTCCGGCAGCTTTGGCCATATCTCTCAAACTCCGACCTCGCTACTGTCATCCATGCCTTCATCACCTCGAGGCTGGGTTACTGCAACGTGCTCTACATGGGGCTGCCTGAGAAGCTGGTCCGGAGGCTGCAGCTGGTGGAGAATGCCACGGCCCATCTTCTTACGGGGGCGGGTCACAGGGAGCACATGACACCAGTGCTCTGGGCTCTGCACTGGCTGCCTATAAAGCACCAGGCCAGGTTCAAAGTGCTGGATTTAACCTTTAAAGCCCTTCACGGCCTGGGCCCTGTTTATCTGCAGGACCGCCTCACTCCCCATGTGCCCGTGCAACCCTTGAGATCGTCCGTGGGAGCCTTTTTGGAGGTTCCCTGGGCGAGGGGGGTGGCCACCGATGTTAGATCTTTTTCAGTGGCCGCCCCGTGTTGTGGAATTCGCTCCTGGAGAGGGCTCGGTTGGCTCCCATTCTTCTGCTGTTTCGACATGTATGTAAGACCTGGCTGTTCCGTCAGGCTTTTGGCGAGGGGTAGGGGTGGGGTGGGGTGGTTTCCCCACATTGTATTGTGTTTTAAATTGTTTTAAACATTTTTATTGAGTGTTGTTCGTCACCCTAGGCTGCCCTGTGGGCAGAAGGGGTGGGATATAAATTTTAAATAAATAAATAAAATAAATAAATACATTATCATATCATCCAAATACTTTATAGCAATATATAAAATAATAAAACGTGTACAAGTACCAGTGCTTAAAATGTCAGACAAAAATATAATATATAAATTATAAAACCCTAGCTCTTGCTCGGAGTTCAAGTGCAGGCAACCTTAGCGCCTAATAAGCGACCTTTAATAAAAGAATGGTGCTCAGGAGGCAGCAAACTCTCCTATCAAACCAGACAACTTTACCCATTAAATAATGTTTTAGCCATAATGCAGTTTGCCTGCCCTAAACACATTTCTAAAATTTTCCCCAAACCCCTGATTACTTCCCCTCAAAATTGTCATATATATATATATATATATATATATATTTATTTAATATAAAACTACATTTAACTAGTTAGAGAAATTTAGATCATTGTCAGGGTGCTGTTAATTTATACAACTCTTAATAAAAACCCACTACCTCTTAATCCATTTTACCATGGTTTGACAGTCTGTTCCAATCATATCAGACATCTTACTTCTACCAAAGTTTGCAGAAGTATGACCCTCAGGGCAGGCAATTAATTTATAAATAAAATGCAATTGCCTGTTTGATCATCTCTAATATGCTCAAGAGTCCACATCTTTACCATAGCAATTATCTCATATCAAATATCTTAAATCAAACTTAATACTTCCAGGTATTACTTTAATTGGGGAAACAGTATTTCCCACCGCCCTTTGAATATCATACCTCACTTCTTTTTGGCTGGTCTTTAATTGCAAATCATTCCCAGCTTTCCAAACAGAGGGGGTGATTATTTGTATATACAGCCCTACTAAATCTGAGGGAATAACCCCTCTACAAAGTTCCTCCTTACTACTTCCATCTTAAATGCCAAATTGGCAACTTTGCTGGTTATACCTTTATTTGTATTAGCCAGCAAATACGAGATTTTAAGATGAGGATCCCAATACTCCTTCCCCTCTGTCCACTGACCCAGGACATTTTCTCGTATTTTACTATATAAAGGGCAAAAAAGAAGGTAGTGCTGGAGGTCTTCAGCCATAGCTTGTCCGCACAAGCATAGTCTTTGAGGTAAGGGAATTCCCTGATACCGAACCTCCGATACATTAATTGTCATCATGTTAAATCTGAGGGTTGTTAATGCTCTCCTGACTCTAAAATTTGGTATATCAAATAAATACATTTCCAATTCAAATCTTGTCTTAAACATTGGATACCAACTAGCAATCTTCTGCTCAGCTACTGCCGCCATTTCTAACTGCAAAACCACATCAGCTGATCTCTTTTTGGTCAGCGCCTTTGCTTGGAGTCTTGAGTATTGGGTCAGACTTTGTATAGTATATTCTATCTGGGCCAGATACCTTTCTACTGCCTTATACCATATATAGTCTGTGAACATATTAGACTGTTCTTTCAGGCAAATAGTGGGGAGACGCCTATTGTCCATTTCTCCAATTCTAAGCCAATAACTTAATAATTGAGTTTTAATTCTCAAGGCAACTGGGGGGGATACCTGTTTCCACTCTCATCATAGAGATAGGGGTACCACTTGAAACTCCTAATGCTGTTCTTAAATTTTTGTTTTGTACTACTTCCAAGCAATCTGTATTTATCACCCCCCAAATCTCTGCCCCATACAACATCTGAAGAATCGGCTTATTCTGCAGCAACTTGAGTAATGGAGCTATTTGCTTACCTCCCCTTGTTCTCCAGAATTTCAGGAGACCTCCAGCTACTTGAGCAGCTTTTAATTTGACACTGTCTAAATGGGTCTTCCAACTTCCTGCTTGTGTAAACCACAGCCCCAGGTATTTATATTTGGTAACCTGTTCTAACAGTTTAGAATTCAGTGTCCATCTATATCGTTTTGGCTTCCTTGGAAAGACTAGTACTTTGGTCTTATCCTGATTTATTCTTAAATGATTAACATGGCAATATTCACTCAGCTTTGTCAGTTGATGCCTCATGCCAACTCTAGAGGTGGTAAACCGTACCATGTCGTCTGCATATAGTAAAACGGAGACCAAACGGTCTCCTACTACTGGGGGATGTCCTTCCCACTCCTGCAAACTAGCAACAATAACGTTAATAAATAAGTTGAAAAGAAACTGGGCCAGCACGCACCCCTGCTTAACCCCATTTGTTACTTGGACTGGCTTAGTTGCTTCTCCAGTTGAATTAACTCTGACCCTGAGCCAGGTGTTGGTATACAACAATTGGATTAGTTCCATAAGTTGCCTATTGATATTATATGCCTTTAATTTCTTACAATACTGGAGTCCACCATTGTTTACACTCTTGCAAAAGGTCTGCTGGGATCCCATCCTCTCTGGGAGCTTTTTTTTTTAGGGGAAGCTGCTCCAGCAACCTTTCAGCTTCCTCACAGGAAATCTCTTCACATGGGTCATAAGTACCTTTTGGGAAATTGTCAATAATTTCCTCCGGATATCGATTGAAAATCTTAGAAAAATAATCCTGCCACTTGAACGTCTCAATGTGGCATTCCAGAGTCGAATGCTCAGGATATAGTCCTTTATTAACTATAGCCCAAAAATTCACATGATCCTTTTGGGCCACCGCTTCCCCTAACTTATCCCACAGACCTTGTTGGTACTCTTGCTTTTTCTTCTTTAGCAAGCTCTTATAATGCTGCTTAAGCTCCATATATTGACCTATTTCTATAGTTGAGGGATTCCCCTTCAAACACCTAGCATTCTTCCTAAGTTGTTGTCTTATCTGCCTACAAATTTTATCATACCAAGGTTTACTAGGCCTATAATTATTCGGCCTTTCCTCGCTGGCAAGGCTCATTCTAATGCCTAAAAGTAATTCCCGGAGCAGCAAAGACAGTTCTGCAGCTCCACCTGAGTAAACTGAACACGTAGTGCTTCCATTCCATTTGATTTAAAAAGGGCGGAAGCCTGTTTAGACATCTTTTATATTCCCATTTTATTGGCCTAAAATCTGAACTGAATCCTCCTGATAGGCTGAGTCCATCTGCCCTCCTTGCAAGACTGCAGGTCTCAGGCTAAATGTGGCGATAATGGGAAAGTGGTCACTACAGCCTAGTGGTAGTACTGCAAAATCTCCATAATCGGCAATATCTCTGCAGGAAACAGCTATATAGTCAATAACACTTGCTCCCATGTGTGAGACAAAAGTTAGATCGCCACACAGGTCTGATTTAGAAGATCCATTTAGAACTTTAAAGTTGTTTCTATACAGAAACATCAAGAACTATAAACCAAAATAATTAAGTTCTGAATCTTTTGAAATTCTGGGGGGATGGAAGTACAATTCATCTTCCAGTTCTACACCCATTGCATCTGCTCTAGCCAGATCTAAAGCGCCAGTCCTAGCATTAAAATCACCAAGCAGTACTACAGGAATATTCCGCTAGTTATTATCCCAAATCTCCATTTGGTTCTCCAATGTATGCCAAAAATTCTGCCTGGTATAGAGCCTCCATGAGCAAGGCAAATGTATATTTACTATTATCATCCGAGGGCCTTCACTCCCACACACTAGAATTGCCAAGCTATTATCAATTTCACAATTTAGCTACTTGCCTTCCATCTGTAGTGCTAATTTAATTAAAACTGCCAGTCCCCCAGAGGGTCTACCTCTCTTCACAATATATTTTGCAGCAACTGCCCAAGTCTGAAATCCAGGTATAGTCATGCTATAGACTTCATTGGTCCAGGTCTCCTGGAAGCACAATATATCAGCTTTATCTAGTTCAGGGAAAGAAACATCCCAGTTACATGAAGACCACCCCGCAACGTTCCAAGACAGAATAATCAAATCAGACCCTTCTTTATCAGAAGGGCTAACAAAGCCCTTGAGTCATAGATCTTTATGAGCTAGATTATTAGATTGGAGGGACTCCTGCCCCCCAGGAATCATCAATTGGTTTACAGTACCCTGAGCAGCTGGAACCAAATAAACCTCACTGCTAGTATTTGTGACCAAAGCTGTGGGACTAACTTCGCCCCCAATGGGATGATTCATGACATTTCTTATACAACCTATTCATGTGTTGGAGCACTAACTCCTACTCCATCACTCATAAAGTTTCATATTCAGCCTCAAATTCCTCATCTTTTTTACTTTGATGTCCTGGGGTGAGAAAAAAATCAAATTGATTGATTTTTCCCATTCTGTTCTCACTTGCTCTTTTTTATTACAAAATCTTCTAATGTTCTGTGGTCCCTCTTCAGCAATGCCTTCCGTTACTGGGTCATTGAGCCTCTCATCTTCTAAAGATCACCATTAGGTACCTGTACTGGTTGAGTGACCTTATCAACATGCCCATCAACCCTACCTCTCAGTTTTTCTTACTGCCAGCCGGTCAGTGCTAATTTCTCTGGTTAGTAGATGTTTCCTTGCCTGGAATATATTTTGTACTATCTGTGGCCCCAAAAATTCTATTGACATCTTAACAGATAAGTGCATACTGGATAGCCAGGTCACCTTTTTAATTATTTCTATAATAAAATATTTCTGTTTTATGCCTCAAAAGATGCGACATGTTACTAGCTACAAGTGGTACACTAGACCAGCTAGGTAACCATCCATTAGATAATGTTTTGACTTTCAGAAGTACCCTATTATCATAAAAAGGCTGCCACCTTATGGGCTCATTGGACACTCCCTCAACAGTTTCTCTTGGCACCATCTTCACTACTGGCCTGTCAAATCGATGCTCCCTGCTATCTTGTAAACCTTGCTCCCCTGTAGCTTGCATATAAACCATAATCTCTCTTTTTCCCATGGCTGCCTGTAGCTGTCCTTTAATTACTAATAAGTAATGACTCATGTCTGTAATTGAGCAGTCAGATTACATTGGGCTTCCAACAATTTCCCGAGTTGCATAGATGTAGAATCCTGTGATCGAACAGACTGAGAATTGTTCAGACAGCCTGACCGTGGGGAGCCCAAAAGAATAGGGTTACCCTGTTGCACCTCTCTAGGTTGTAGAAGGGACAAGTCCCTAAAAATTTTACTACCAAGAGCCATTGAATTATTTATATTGTCCTGCAGGCTGTCATCATACTCATCTGTCTTTTGTGCCAAACGAGGGGTTGCAGATACTAGTGATAGGTTCCCAGAGGCAAAATCTGTTGTTTTTGCCTGTTTTGAACGGGGGATATTTGCCGGGTGCGCAGTAGGTGAGGGTATCCTTTGCCTCTTTTTCTTCTCCATTACTGCTACACTTCAGAGAAATAATTCTATATAGCCGGCAATCACTGCTGCCCAGGTTATATGCCAGTAGAACTAATCCTGCCAAGCCCTTGTTGTACCCGGCTAATGAATAGATCCCCTTCTCCTAGCTGTCCTGTAGGAACCTATCTCCTATACCCAGGGAATCCAAGCAGTATTGGAGTCTGGGACGTAACCTGCAAACCCAATACCATAATCCTGCCCGATCTTCACACAAGGGGCACCCGGCTGGCACTCTCACCTTCCTTACGTTCACTATTTGAGGTTTGAGCTATATCCAAGGACAAAAAGCTTGGACTTAGTGCCGTAGCCCAGCGACCAGCCAGCGCTTAAGGCCGTGCACAAAAGGGCATGCCCTTGTGCGTGCAGCCCTCAGGCGCACTGGCCATGGCACGTGCCTCCGGCGCCACCTTGCCAGAGTGCCGCCTTTATGCCTCCAACCTGGAAGTCTCAGCCCGCTGCTCGCTCTGCTGCCGGCGTCCCTCTGCCTTGTCCACGCCCCTCTGTTGCTCTCAGCGCCGCCTTGTCAGAGTGCCACCTTTATGCCTACAACGCGGAAGTCTCAGCCCGCTGCTTGCTCTGCTGCCGGCGTCCCTCTGCCTTGTCTCAGAAGTCTTAGCTTGGAGAGCGTAGCATGTGACAGCTTATTCAAGGAGATGTTGCTCCTTCAGTTCCTTCAGGTAGCCAGTAATCCCCTCTGGCTGTAGTTCCTCTAAACAGGAGAGTCAGTCGCACAACTCCTACTTCTTAGTCTCTTCCCTACCACTGAGCTACTCTCCATCTTTTATTAATTTCAGTTAGGTTTGTGGGAGCTCAGCTTCACTTCCAGGGAATTCAGTTTATCCCACTGGTAATAAATTCAGTTCACAATAACATCATGATGATAGAATGTGGTGAAGAAGGTGACAGTCCAGTAGTGACACGGTGAAAACAATACACCCATTTCTAGGTAGTTGTTTCTTGTGGACTCTGAAACTGATTTAACATGTATTCTGGGTTTCTGATGCAGTTCCTGATTCCTGGTGACTGGTATGCACTTTACAAAACCAAATTTTCTTAATGGCTGAGCTGATGGAATGGTTTTACATAGTCTGTCTGTCATCAATGTTAATCTTGTTTTCTTTAAATCAATCTGTATCCTTCATTCTTTAGGCGCTTCAGAAGCAGGAGGTGCGGGTGCTCTTTTAAAATGACCTACCTTGAAGAATTATTGTTTTTTAAAGGCAGTTGAATACTGTGGCTATAAAAGTGTGTCAGAATGGAAACAACTGCACTATTAAAGGTTTCAGTTTTAGCTTCTAGCTTTTTTGCTTTCTCTATCCAAACTTTCCACCCTGTCCTTCAAGAGCATAAGAGCATGCTCTGAGTGGTTGAAAAAACCATACATTTCCTGTCCAGTCCAAAGTAGATAAGAAATGAACACTCTGACAGAGAGCTATAAATGTATGTTGTAATTTCTATACTAGAAAGGAAAAGGGAATATTGGGGGGGGATGTCTAGCTTTTTTTCTTAATCCAAGTCTTTGTTTTCAATACTCATTTTCTGTCTTTTGCAGAAACCTATTTGTGCATAAGCTATTTCCTTCATTGGCTTCCATAATTAATTTTTTATCAAATGTGGCAAACAGTCAGACTATACAGTTGCACACCAGGTGCCAAGTGTATATTCTGACTTTTTTGCAGGTTGAGATATAGGAGTCTCTTGAGGCTTATCTTGGGGAATCATTAGCTTCCTGCAATTTCAGTGGGGTGAAAAGAGGTTTGAATGAGAGTTTTATAGCTTCAGAGGGTACACCTCCCCCCCCCCCAAAACCCCCCACAAACGGAAAGACTTCAGAGCAGAAACAAAGTATACATAAAAGTTTCATAGTTTGCTTAGTAATTATGTTTATGATTTTGGTTTTATACCCCATCCTATCAAAAAAATGAGCCAGGGCAGATTACAATAATTTAACCTCACATAAAATACGTATAATATCCTACCCTTTCCCAATTTCCCATCACGCCATCCCTCCCATTTCTCCAGTTCTCACTTGGAATCCCTCCTCCAACCTAGAGCCCCCCCCCCTTGCAACAATTGGTGAAAACAGACATTACAGATGTGTCATCCCACTTGGGGGGAGACTACTCCCAACCAGGTTGGCTCTAGCCACAGGAACAGAAATTCCCACCTGGTTTGGCCTGCTCTGGCCCAACTGAGTGGGCCAGAGCATTTCCACCTGGCCACCACACCTGCCAGTGTCTGTTTCTGACTCGCCAGATGTGGGCTCAGTTCAGACATACAGCTTTTTCTCTGGGCCAAACTGGGCCAGCGTTACTGTTGTCACCCAATGGAAAAAAACAATAAACACATCAAACATAGCAAAAAAACCCCAAAACCTTCTCTCCAGCATCCCTCCCACTGTGTCTTATCCAGAGGCGTCCCCACACTTCTTGCTCAAGCCACTCATTCTCCTTTCCTCTATCCCTACGTATCCCTCATAAAAAACACAAACTAAACCCTAAAAAGAACCATAAATCTAACCACCGTTCCAGCTACAAACAGCTGACAAATGGCCAGCGGCCTTTGGCATCTGCCTTCAGCAGCCACCTGTAAGAGCAGGGAACTATATTTAGGAGCTGAAGGGTGAGGAGGGCAGGGTGTAACAGCCCCAGGTGTTCTCAGTTCAGCCCCACAAGCAGCTCCAGCAAGATCAGGGGGCTGTATATATAGGAGCTGAAAGGAGGGGGGAGGTGGGCAACCAACCCCACATATTGCATTCCAAGTTCAACTCCAGAAAGCCCTCCCATATATAGGAGCTTAGGCTTCCCTCTGAGAAAGAAAGAATCCATGTTAATGTAAGGTCCAGGATGTTTACCAATTTAAAGGAGGGTGGGGAGTCCGCACTCCATGATAAAAACAAAAACGTGTATGGTGTTTGAATGAAATTGAAGGATGCATGGAAGGTTTTTCAAGCTTGAATTCCTCAGAATGCCTACTGGGCTTGCGGGACGACTGAAGATGCTCTTCTGCCGAATGCACCCATGAATTTAACCATTTGTTTGTTAACCACACTGAAGTTCTGCAGAGCCCTTTAGAAAATTTTAGATATGTATGATGAGGTAAAGCCCCTCTGAATATACTTTTGGGCACATTAGACAGCCCTAGTTTGCAGGCCTGACGAGAGGAGGAGGCGGGGACAAAATTCAGGGGGCCTGAGAAAAAACTCAGGGGGCCCAGGTTGAGCCATAATATTTGGGGTAAGGTGTGGGTGGTGTGTAGGGATGAGTTGGGGAGTGGGGAACCTTTGTCTTGGGGCCTGTGGTGGCTCTTGGCGGCCCTGCTAGTTTGGTATCTTCTACTTTAAAATCTGGTAAAATAGCTTTGTTTCTCCTTTTTAAATCTCCCTTTCTTTCTAAACGTATTGAACCTGTACATATATGCTTTTTTATAGCTCTCCTTTTGAAAGTTATCCATAGCCTAAAGTACACAAAGGGAATTTCAATCTTTACCTTTATTTTCAAATCACTCAGTGTTATAGAACGGTCCTATATTGAGAGAAGTTACAGAAAGATAAGTTGAATAACAGATCTTGTTTTTTAGCCACTTACAAGGTTGCCTGTAGTGTCTGACTCCCTACTTTCAGAGCAGCTGTTACTTCACAGCAATGATGAATGAGTTCAGAGAACTGAGACAGTTTCCTAGTAGTCACCCATTTCTGTCAATTTTTGCAATTATGCGATGTTATGTAAATTGTAGCTCTTTAAACCTGACTCGGTCATTGTTAATTCAAAAAAGATTTTCTCTGGGATCCCCTCCTTCCCCCCAGAAAACTCAAGCTTGACCTTACAAAGTTTTAAAATATGTTTTAAAAACACATGTCCCCCTTATAGCCAGGAAAAGGTTTATGGATAGTCCTACAAAGAATTACATAGAAATTGGCAGTTCTAAAACATCTTACTTTTCTGTGTTTGATAGACTGATGTGGTTATAATGGTTAATGATCCCAGTGAGAGCAAACTGGAAAAGGAGACCATAAATTACTTCTGAGCTACGGCCAATTCTACCAGGTTTTATTAGAATAGACATTACTCAAACAGATTGTGTCAAGATACCAACATAATCAACTGATGGTTTCTTTGGGGGCCTATTTGGGACAAGAAATTCAGGATGCACCAAGTCAACTATGATTAAGGTTCATATTTCTGTCCCACGCCTCTATGAAATTCAATCCAGGTCAAGTCAAGAAGATGGTTTGATTTCAAGTTGCCTCCTTTTTGATGTGTAACTTTTAATTAAATCACAGTATTATTTGCAATGTTACATCTGCCAACCTTCCGAAAGCTGTTTATGCTCCACTGTAAACAGACCATGCATCACCGTTAAAAATAACTGAGTGATGCCATCTGCTGTCAGAGAATTAAATTTAGTATTTTATAAGATGAGTTGTTACGATTGAAAATAGCAAACTTGGAAAGCAGTGGCTTGCCACAGAGATCTTTGTCAAAGTGTTCATTAACTCCTATAAACTATGCAATGCTGTGAGGTAATTTTGCTCAATTAAACCAGTGTAGAACACAGATAATTTCAAGGTGATGCAATATGTTTCTTTAAAAAACAACAACCCAATCCCTGGAGATTTTTCAGGAAACTTATTTTTGTGGAACACAACAGTTTGAGACAACAAGTTGAAGACTGATTTTTTTTGCTTCGTTTTTAGCTTTATTCTGAAATGAAAAACGTAGTGGATGAGGGTGGGAAGTCCTATTAAGCTGCAAAACCACTTCTCATTTAGGAGTGAAGGCTGGATTTGACCTTTGAAACTGTGGCATGCAGGATGAAAAGCAACAATGTTAACTACCACTAAAAAGACTCTTACCATTATTATTATTATTATTATTATTATTATTAACAAACATCTATATAGCGCCAGCAGTGTACCTGGCACTTTACAAAGTAATAAAATAGACACAGTCCCTGCCCCTAGGGCTTACAATCTGAGAGACATAGGAAGGGGAACAGAGGGAGAGACAAGGGGTCTAACATTCATGAAGATGTGAGGTCTCAGGTGCAAGTACTTGGCTTGGTTACGATGAGAATGACAGCAGGCAGGCCCATGTGGCAAGGATAAGGGTTAACGACTCAAGGATAAGGGTACACTAAAAAGTCTCTTAACACTCTATATTACTCTCAGGGTGGCAGATTCAGGTTATCAAAAATGGGATTAGGGAAGATTGAGTTATCACAATTGAACTGAAAGGTTTAATTAGGAAAAAAAAGTTGTTACTAATAAATCTTATGAAACAATGCATTTTTAGAACCGGAAAAATTTCCAGAAAGATGTAGTGGTAATTTTTCCGTCAAAGATCCCTTCCTATACCCCAGTGTGGCAGCATAGCTGTGCCACTAGAGGTACTCAACTGAATGGGGTGTTGCCAGATGCTTCCGTTTTTCTAGGTCAGAGAATAAATATAATAGGTTGTCGGATTCACTGGGATTGAATTTTGAGACTCAGTCTTGTAATTCTTATCTGATATTTGCGAGACTACTCGCATAAGGATTGTTTTGTGTGAAAACGTTGTAAGATCAGACACTTGGCCATGGGGGAACTTACAGTTTAGGGCACAATTGCGTGGCTGTTTAGCACTGGTGCTAGCCCTTAATACAGGTAAAATCCTGTTGAAGTCAAAGGGACTTGCACGAGCTCTAAGGGCACAGGCATGAAAGTTGCTATTGCAAAGGATCTCTAAATGACAGCCACAGTAGCGTGTTGATTCTGTGAAGTAGAATGGAATGTCGGTTGTGGTCTTCTCTAAAAGGTGCCAAAGCAAGCTCTGTCCAACAATTGCTACTGTATTCCCACTGGCAGTAGCTAGGATACTTTTGCATTGCATGTCTTGACTAGACTGTGGAGAAAATTGATTTGAAAGATGTTAAGACTTGTGTGTCAAACACAAAAAGTGTTTTTTTTTCCTTACATACTGGCACGAGAGCACTTCAGTTTTACAGTGTGTGTTTCTCTCTGACCAAACTGAGATGTAACTGAGATCTGTATGATAAATGTCGGCCTTTTGAGAAAGTTCAGACTTGTGGAATGTATTGGTAGTATAGGTTAAGATTTTGACTTGTTTTAACCTTCTGAAGAAACTTTCCCCTTTTTCAGTCCCTTGATCATAGAACTAAATTACCTCACTTTAACTGTGGAAAGACTGTACTATACTATTTTAAATTTCTATAACTTTCTGGAAATGTTTATATTGGTTTTATTTCAGGTTTCCTCACGTAAATTAAACCATTCCAAGGATTTACATGCTGTGGCACCCTTTATCAAGACCAAACCTTTTAATTCTTCTCCTAGACTAGTATTCTGTATTATAGCTCAAATGATTTATAATGTAAAAACAAAACTCAATGTATTGTTTTTTGCCAACTTGGAAATGTTATTGGTAAGATAGTTATTTCCACTTACCTATCCAGAGAGATCTACATATTAAATCAGCTTTCACTTGAGAATCCATTAAAGGTTTACTTTTTTCAAGTGCAGTCAATAAAAAAAATATTTAGAGAAAATATTTCATTATTTTGATCAAAATTCAGTCTTGTTTGTTTGTTACGGCTTTCACCAGTCTCTATATTTTATACAGTTGTAGTTGTGACTTTAATTTTTAATGTGTTTTATTCTGTTCTAGGAACTAAACATTCCTACTACTAAAATAGCTCTCTTCTATATTTTTTCTTGTTTGAATGTCATATACACTTAATAAAATGCTGACTTCCGTTTTTTAAAGAAAGCATATAGCTACCAAACTATTTCCTCTTTTTTCTGTCGGGGGGGAAGGGGTATAAAGAGTGTGAGGAATGAAAAGAGGAAGATGACTTAAGTCAGCATGTTCGGTTTCCTTCTATTTTAGACTAAATAATCAGCTGTGTGTGGAATGCATTGGATGTTAGCATCAGAAATAGAATAATTCATAAATGGCAAGAGAATTTAATGTATGTCACTTTGAAAATAATATTTTAGTTACCCCTGTTTGTTTTTGACTTTTTAAAGAGTTTATCCCCCCACCTGTTATCTGTAAACTCCCAATTTACTGTAACTAAGCGAAGAACGTGTACCTGAGTTCTCGCATCCTCATGAATGTCGCGTCCCTTGTCGCCTCTCTCTGTTCCCCCTTCCCTGTCTCCCCTCCCCCTGTCTTTAGATTGTAAGCTCTACGGCACGGATTGCGTCTATCTTATTCTTTGTAAAGCTCCAGGTACATCGCTGGCATTATGTAAATGCTTAATAATAATAATAATAATATAATAATGCTGTTGTCTGAGCATTAGAATATTAGTCTCTTCTGTATAAGATGATGAAGGTTGTTGGACCTTGTAGTTCAGTTATATCATACTGTCATCGCTGCATCTGCCATTATGTTCCCAACTGCCTTCACTCTTAGACATGCATGTCTGATTCAGTGCAGTGTTTGGCTTTTGGACCAGATCCAGCCTTTGTTCTGGCAGAAACTGCAGTAGGTATATAGAACCAATAGGAAGAGTACATTGGTGCCAAGATCATGGGTCACTGAGTGCTGTGTTTCTTAGGTCCCCATTTGGTGTAATGGTCTAGATGCATATGCATATGTACTGTCTGCCACTAGATCGATATCGGCTGTCATGATTGATGCATACAGAGGATCATACCCCAAGCATGGGGATTGAACCTATCTGTCATGAATAGATTGCATCTACTTGACAGACACATGGGGATGCCCTTTTACACTTGGACAGCACTTTTATGACTTTTCAATAAAGTACTATGCAGTTGAACCGAGTGACTGGCATAAGGGGTCCAGCAGAGACCTTTAGTTGGCCTGTCCTAGTATCCCCTTCTTGTTTGTTAGATGATTGAGCCTCTTTTCCCTGCCATAGTCACTGCTGCTATTCCCAACCTCAATCTCATAGCCTGGAACAGAGGGGGAACAGCTCCTATTCGAGAGAGTTCTCTCACCCAGGCTCCACACCAGCAATGGAGGCTCCATTTACTATAGTACTGTGCTTAGCTGAATTGAATGTTACTGGTGGGATTCTAGGCTGGTATGAAGTCCTCTATGTGCCTCATGCTGGCTTTTCCAGGGTTGGATGGGGGAAATCTGTACCAAACTTTGGTACAGATCACTTTGCTGTGTGGGAATCTCAGCAGTTGCCTAGGTCCTGGTGTTGGGTCAGTTATGCATGTGTCATGGGTGCTACAAACAGGTGGAACTTCAAATCAGCCTAAAATGCCCCTGGCAGCCCCATGGGTTGTACTAGTGTGGATGAGATGACTGTCATATTTATAGTGGCTTCAACTCCTCTTTCACTGGGGAAAAAAAATTCTCCTTGAAATAAGTGAACTGTAACAGGAAAGCTGGGGATTTAGTTATAATACTGACTAATCCCTGGAGGCTTCCCCCCCGTAGTTTGTAAACATGAAGCATATTTTCTTGCCTTATTAAAAAGACACTAGAACAATTCAATCTAGAGGGCCTTGCATAAACATCCCTGTTTGCCTTTGGACTTAAGTAAGGGTAGAGTAACATGATTGTTTACATCTGTCAATGGCTCATCATTTACATCTAGGTGTAGTTTACTTTGGTAAATTGCAACACAACTTAAAAACAAAAGCTGTTTTATTCATTTATATCATGCCATGTTGTATATAATGGGTATTTATTTATTTGTATTCCATCAAATCTGTAAGGTTATTGCGAGGGTAAAATGGAAGGGGAGAAAAAGGCAAGTAGAGGGTGTGGGAATGATTTAAGTTAGTCGAGGTTAATGAATTATTGTCACCAGTTTACACAGTCTGAAGAAGTATTAACAAGCACATAATTCTCTCTGGTGATGTGATCTAATGCATTGTTATAAAAATAAATGTACCAGATAAGGATAGTAGCTGACTTTTTAATACTCTAATTTTTAATACCCTAAGTGCCAGGGTTTGAATCCTGCCCTAGCCATGAACTTACTGGGTGGCCTTGGGCAAGTGAAGGAACTGGGAAGACCTTGGACATGGGAATCCAGGGTTCGAATCCTGCCCTAGCCATTAACTCACTGGGTGGCCTTGGGCAAGTCACAACCTCTCAGCCTCAGTTCTCCATCTGTAATAGGAATGTGTCTGTCTCTTTCTCCCTGTGTTCCCCTCACCCACGTCTATCTTACATTGGGTGAAAACAGACATGATGCTAACCACCCTTTAACCACCCTTGGTGGTCATTTATGCATGTTTCAGGGCTGCATATGGCACCAATACAGCCCTGCAACATGCATAAATAACCACCAAGGGTGGTTAAAGGGTGGTTAGCGTCATGTCTGTTTTCACCCATTGTA
>QEPC01000801.1:4672708-4711118 GCA_003113815.1 Sphenodon punctatus | reverse complement strand
GGGGGGGGGATACTCCGGGAATCCCCATGCCTTCCCTCATTTGGGACCCACTATCCCCCTCCCTGTGGGGCGGGGACATTCTTGCATCTGGGTCAGAGGCCTCTGCAGACTCCTCTCCTCCCCCCCTAGTGCAACTGGCAGCACTGTCCCTATAACGAGCAGGGGGATTAATGGCCCTACGCCCCCTTCCCAATTCCTGCCGTGGGGGAGAGCTCCCGGGAGGTGGGGGGTTCCCGCTCCCCAAGGCCACTTCTGTGCCCTCGGGGTCCATCCCTCCTTCGTCACCCCGAGCGCTGTTCCCTTGCTCAGGCCCAATCTCACCCGGCAGGGGAATGCCCTGAGCCCTCATTAGGGCTTCACATGCTGCTAGGCGTTCCGCTAGTTGCGCGCGGGACATCCGTCCCGCCGTTTGCCCAGCTCCTTCACCACTCCGCGCTGCCTTCTTCTTGCTTCGGCCCATGTTCGACCAGGCCACGTGTAGCAGAGAGTCAGCAGCAACGTCTGCTTGCTGCTGACTTGCTCTGGTCTCGCCGCCGAATGAATCCCGCTCAGCGGGTAGCACGTGAACCGCCCCGCCTACAAGGGGCGGGTTCACGTCAGGGCTACGTGCTTCTCCCGCACGCCCCTCTGCCTCTCTGCCCAGCAACAGGGCTTTCCTGCCCAGCAACAGGGCTCTTCCAGTTCAAACCACCCCAGTGGTCACATTTGGTACGGCTCCCCTCCGTGCCTCAAATCCCCCGGGGGGGGGCTATACAAATACCCCGTCGCCGCCATTACAGCGGCGAAGGGGACTTCCGCTGAAGCACCTGCTGACAGTCGCTTGCTCACAACAGGAGTGCAGGTGTCTTTATCCCCCTCAGTATCAGCGTCTCTCTCCCCTCCCTTCCATCTTCCCGCAGCAGCAGCTGTGGCATCTTGCTTTTAATGCCTGAATCTCCAGTAAGTTCCTCCATTCCCCTGGAGTCGGTGGTAAAGAGGAGAAATCAGCAGGAGTCTCAGGGCACTTGCATACGTTACCTGGTGTGTGTGTGTGGGAGGGGGACGGGACTTCCATGAGAGCAGTCACAACTCTATTCTCATGGAAATTAGAGCATGTAGGAATACACTATTTTGCTTTTCTCCCACGAGAACACTCATGCATGACAGCCTCCCCCGATGTAGCTCTTACAATTATGGGTGTTTTCACATGTTTTTGCAGGAGAAAAGCAGAATAGTGCTTTACTATGTGCTCAAATTCCCATGTCAACATGTATTTGTTTATTTTATTCAATTTCTACTCTACCCTTCCCAGATTACTCAGGGTGTCTTACCAAACCAATAAAACAGCATAACCTCCCCCACCAACTTTTCCCCCTCCCCACTCACCAAATGCATTTTTAAACAAAACAAAAAAATCTTACACTGCCTCTGGAAGATGCTTAGGGTCCAGTTCAAATGAACGTCCGGGTGAAGGGAGTTCCATAAAATAGGGGCAGCGACCAAGAATGCCCTCCTGCGCACCTCTGTCCTTCAGACAAGAGTAACAGAGGGACCATGCAAGAGAGAGCTCCCAGCCGACCGTTGGGACCGCAGTGGGACATGGTAGGACAGGTGGTCTTTCAGATAGGTAGGATCTCTCAGCTAGGTAGGGCCCGGACCATTTAGGGCTTTAAAGGTCAAAACCAGTACTTTGAATTGTGCCCAGAAAGCTACAGGTAGCCAGTGCAAACTCAGGAGTACTGTTGTAATGTGCTCCCTGTGATTTGTCCCCCAAAAGAAGCCAAGCTGCACTGTTCTGCACCAGCTGCAGCCTCCATTCTGTACCAGCTGCAGCATTTTGTAGCAGCTGCAACGCAAGGACAGCCCCACATAGAGCACACTACAGTAATCTAGACTCGAGGTGATGAAATTGTGGATAACCAAAGTGTTGGTGACCCACCTGTGGGACAGAGCCAGAGTGGGTGGTTTTGTCCTTGATTGGTTCTGCTCTTTCCTGGCCAGGAGAACCCAGCGAGTCGTGCTCGGTGATGATTCTTCCTCTTCCCGAAACCTCTTGTGTGGAGTCCCACAGGGTTCTATTCTGTCCCCGTTCCTGTTCAGCGTGTCTATGCAGCCGCTCGGTGAGGCCGTGAGATGGTTTGATGTTTGGTTTCATCAGCATTGGGGCTGAAGCGGCAACTCCTTCTCCCACTCCACTATTTAATTCCGCCATTTCAGAATTGCCTGCGACTTTCAGCAGCTTTTCCACTGGCATTATGCTAATTCTGCCAGCATTTCACTAATTCGGAAACTGTCAAGACAGTCTCAGAAACTGTCAGAACAAACATTGTTCTGGTACTTCGCAGTGCCGGCAGAAATTATGGAAGATCGAAAACGTTGGGACAAACATTGTTCCGCTGTTTTTGCAGCTGGTGGAAGTAGTCAAGACTGGACTATTGTAATGTGCTCTACATGGAGCTACCATGGTGACAGCTCGGAGACTGCAGCTGGTGCAGAATGCAACGGCCCGTCTTCTTACGGGGACGGGTCGCTGGGAGCACATTACACCTGTGCTCCGTTCTCTGCAATGGCTGCTTAGTCTTCCGGGCTGGATTCAAGGTGTTGGTGCTTGCCTATAAAGCCCTAGACAGCCTGGGCCTCACGTATCTGCCGGACTGCCTCACTCTCCGGACCCCGGAGTGGGCCCTGTGGTCTGCCAGGAGCGCCCTGCTCGAGGTCCTCCGTGTATATTGGGGGCCCCACAATGGAGAGGGCATTCTTGGTGGCTGCGCCACGGCTATGGAATGTCCTCCCTGTGGAGGCCCAGACAGCCCCGACCCTCTCCTCTTTTAGGAGGCATTGTAAGAACTGGCTGTTCCGCCAGGCTTTTGTCGGGGGAGACGGGTACGGGTGGGAGGACTGGGTTAGGTTGGTTGGTGGGGGTTTGGTTAAATTCTGTTTTTAGGACTCGTTGTTTTATATTATTATTGATGATATTCATTGATATATTGCTTTTTTGCTGTTTTCTGCTGTTTTTATGTATTTTATGGTGATGTAAGCCGCCCCGAGCTGTGTGGCAGGAAGGGCGGGGTATACGTTTTTATTTAAGTAAGTAACTGTGGCCAGTTCTAAGTCAGAAGGAAAAGGCTGTAGCCTCCTCACCATATGGAGTTATTGAAAAACACTCCTGGCCACCGCTGAAACCCGACGATCAGGTGCGGTGAGAGATTCAGAAGCGCTCCAACTCTGTGAACCTGACTGACCGGAGCGGGCCGGACCACGAATAGAGCCACGATTGCCCTCGCAGAAATTCCACCCACTCCTACGTAATGTGTGTAAGCGCCCTCTGTTACTGATAGCAGGCATCCCTACTCTTGCTGCTGCTGAGAGGAGAGGGGGGAGAGGCGCTCCTACCATGAGAGGAAAATGGTGGACAGAGGTGCCACTGCTCCTGCTGTAAGAAAGTAGCTGCCGACAGGATGTTCTGCAGGGCACAAGTTGCCAGCATACATTGACTGCATTTCCTCCCCCTCCATGTTGGAAAGAGAGTGTGGGAAAGGGATTGCCCTGCCTATTCTGATGTAACCATGTTCCCCAGCACAGTGTCATGACAACATGATGCTCCACAGAGGCAGGGTTATATGGGAAAGAAAGAGAGACAATCCCTTTGCTCCACCCCTCTGCGTTGCCACCTGGAGAAAGATGGCTGTCAAGCTACTGATGGTGCTGAAGGGTCATGCATGCAGCTTGTTGCTACTGGTTCAGATAACTTTGTGTATCCCGAATGCACAATTTAAAAAAAATACATATAGATACATAATAAAAGCATTTGTCAGTTTTGCTGAAAGTCCCAAAGTTCTGATGCTGCTTGTTGCTTTGTCTGTGTGCAGATTTTATGTAGAAGTTCTGTATCTTAGAGAGAGAAAGAGATCTTGGACATAAAGTAGAACATGATGTGATTGTTGTTGTGACAAGTATTTAAAAAAACAATTAAATGGAGTGCTAGAGTGAATGTAGGAAGTCCAGATAATATGGGAACCTTCTTTTTGCTGCTTCTATTTAAAAAAATTAAAAGTTATGAGTTTGATTTAAAAATGGCTCTCCTTCTAGCCAACGTAGCCACATTTGTGGCCCTTTTTACACAGACACTAGCACCGATAAAATGGGTGTTACATTTTATTATACATGTTACAGGGCAACACTGCAGACCTGCAACATGGGCCCTTTTCACACGAGATGCCTCCACCCAGTTTCTCTGGGTGGAGACGTCTGTGTGGACATCGTGACGGTGGGCGTAGGTGTGTGCATCCTCCCGCGCAACACCCATCTCCACCCACCGCTCACTCACGGAGCAACTAGCTTTGAGGAAGCTGAAAATCTGGTTCTGTGAGTTAGATCTGGAAGAATGTAAAATGCCCCCTCAAAGCTGTTGCACATTCACATTCCGCTTCTTTCAACTAAAAGTTACCTTGGTCCGTATCGTATCTCTTGGGGGGGGGGGGGGTTGTACAAGTGCCAGAGGTTTGCAGCACCAAAGGCAGAGATTCTCCAACTTATGGGTCAGGATCCCAAGTGGGGTCACATCATTTGCAGATAGGGTCATGATCCGAGTTGATAATGGATAGTCTTTGAATGCCTTTGTTGCTATTTAGGGTATGGAGTCATCTTTAATTTTAAATATGGGGCTACACAGTCAAAAAGCTTGGGAACTGCTGTCATGATACCAGCAAGATTTTAAATCCATTTGTATTTGCAGTCTTTTAAAATGGATCGTTGAGATTTTATTAACACAATTTGTATAATTCTCAGAGGTTGAGACAAAGTAGTTTGAATGATATCTTTTACTGGATCAGCTATTGTTGGTGGAAATGCACACGCTTTCAGACCTCACAAGGTCCTTCCTCAGGAAAGTAGGAGTCAGAACCAAACATTTGAGCAAAGTACAGTGACTATATATCATGTAACGGAAGGGGGTGGGGGGAGAGAATGGACAGGGAAGGAGTATGATATATAAAGGGAGACGAGTGAGCGGTAAAACAAAGTGGGTGATAAATTAACCATAGTAACAGAAGGTGAGAACAGGGGGAGATAAACAATACAAAGGGGAAGAGCACGAAGGGAGGGTGAGGTACATTAGAAGATATAAAAAGGTAGTAAGTGAATAAGCACTAGACATAAGGTGTGAGTAGAGCTAAAGTAAGTAAAGCACAGTGGGGGATGTAATGGAGAATGGCAACAGGAGTAGTGAGGGAAATGTTGAGACACTGTAGAAAGGAAAAAACTGGAGTGGGGTGTGGTGCAAAGGAAAGCGGGAATGCAAAAGAAGGTTACACAGAAATAGATACAGATATGAATTTATAAAATACAGTAATGGCTAGTGCATACAAATATGGATTCTACAATCCTCTCTAGGTTTTTTTGTGCACACCGGATGACATCTTCCAAAATGGCGGTGGTGTTGCCACTGCCATTTTGGGAAAGGGTGCGCATGTGCAGAATGGTCCAGTGGACAGTTACTTTCTTCATTATAGATTTTAAACTGAACCGCAACACATGCGTTTGCCACAGTTGCAGTTCAGTACGGATGAATGTGTAACTGTCAATTACAGGCAGTTATGGATTAATCCGAACTTCCCACCCCTGTCCATTACACTGTCTTTTGAAGCAGAAACAGTCTCCCGCACCCACACCCCCAGCAATTCAGGTTTCCTGGCTCTGATTCAACTGCTCCTTCCTGATTATCTTGCTCACTCCTTTAACTAGAGATGATGTACCTTAGGGACAAATCTTTATTGAATGATTAAATCAAACATACCAATTAAACACTTACTTAGGATCATGCACATTAACTACACTTGTGGCTACAAAACATTAATCTTGTGTTTCTTTGATGCTTTGAGCTATTTGATTAACTAATGTGCATAACAATACTTTGAAGATGGTAGAGTGCTATCTTTGCCTGTTGTACTACTAGAGAGCTGAGATGTGGATTTATCGCAAAGGCGTAGAATATGTGCGCTACAAGCTGGAAGACAAGAAATTGGACAGTGAACTGAGGCTATTAGCAGGGAAATTCATAGAGGATGAGTTCTTTGTTATATCTAGATGATTTATGGTCTCAGGTTTAGCCTAATAACTTGACAGAATCCCACCATTGGGAGCCTCTTTAATTGGCGTAGCTTTGCAGTAAATATTGTGAGGGTGAATCAGCCCCTGACCCAAGGAAACTCCATCGCTGCTGTAGAGCCCCCATCATCTGAAAACTGAACTTTGCAATGTTTGAAACTGAAAAGAAGTGTATTGCTCTGGAAGAGTTTATTATTGGAGTCTTCATGTTCCTTTCCTATTCCGTTTGCAGTGGCTCTCTCAGCTGAGTAACCCACCCCAGACAGGCTTTCCCCTCCTCCTTGTATCCCAGTGAGGCCATTTCCCCTCCCCTAAACCTATTCTCTTGCAAACTCAATCAATTTGGCTAAAAGTGGCTCAGTGCATCTAGCCCAATTAACCATTTCCCCCCCATTCTCTCTTCCTCCCCACAAGAAGCAGGGAAGTCAGCAAGTTGGAAGTTCTGTGTCAGCAAGACAAAGTTGGAAGTGCTGACACAGTTCTGTGGGATCTGAAAATTCAGTTGGGTTCCTGTCCCCCTGCCCAAAGTTGGGTGGGATGCATCCTCCCACCCCCACTTCCATTATAAGTATGCACATGTCTTCTTTCTTCCCTAGCAATGGTGGTGGTGTTTTGTTTTTTTACTTCTGTCAAACCTTGTTCTGTGCACTGTCTGCTCCATCGTGAATGCTAACCTAAGCATCCTAGGTGTGGTGGCATTAGGTAGTGAAGCGAGGGTGTTGAAGGTTGGAATGGGCCATGATGCAGAAGATGCAATGCTTCTCCCTACCTCCTTTGCCTCCCCGCTGCACCAACCAGGAGCGCCCAACATAGCTATAATATATGTGCAGTTTCATGGACCCTGGTGCAGCGCCACAACATGCACAATATAATAGCTATGCCCCTGTAGTGAGGGCCACCTCCAGCTTTCAGACAAAGACCCGTCAGTCTGTGGTGTTCCAGTGCATCCTAAATTAAGCATAACCAGGACCCATATTCTCTTGTGGAATTTTTTTAAAAAATCAGCTGGAGTCTGGGAGGCTTGGGGCCCAATTCTGCACTTTCACCACCCAAGGGGAGGCTGCCAGGGCTCTCCCCCCCCCCCCCCACCTCATAGATGCAACGCAGGGCTGGTCTCCTCCTCCCTCCCCTCCCCCCGGGCCAGGCTGTGTTGGGGGGGGGGAGGGCGGGGCTGCCATCGCTTGCTTCCTCGCCTGGCAAATTAAATAAACACACTAGCTGCATTGGAGCTGGCAGCAGCTTCTTGCAGTGCTCTTTAGCCATTCCTTCTAACTGCTTCCTGACCCCACCCAATAGGGCCTCCCAGAGCGGCATGGCCAGATAACATCATCCGGCTGCAGCGCTCTGGGAAGCCCTGTTGGGAGGTTCCAGGAAGCGGCCAGAAGGAGCAACTGAAGAGCACTACAAGAAGCTGCTGCCACTAGATGTATTCATTTCATTTGCCAGGCTGGAATGGGTGGAGGGGGGAGGTAAGCCCTGGCAGCCCCTCCCCAACGCAGCCTGGTCGGTGTGGGGAGCCCCAAAGGCTTATTTATTCCTACCACTGCCACCCCGGAATCTCCTGCCCCGCATCTCTCCAGCGCAGCGAAATTCTGCACTGGGAGAAATGGGGCAGGAGATTCCACAGGGTGATGGGGGAATTCTGCAGGAAATCCATGCATTGCGAACCCGCATTTGGCTCAGGGCCCTGAGTACAACAACATACACATATAAACAGATTGTATTAACCAATTATATTTATGAATAACACTGCTGTTGTATTGAGAGTGGGGAAGTACTGAATTAGGAGTAAAAAAATCTGGGTTCCATTTGCTGTGCAGCCTTGGAAGCTTCGGGTGGGAAGACAACTCTTCAAGTGTCTTAGCTACCCTCATAGCGTCTGCTCAGTCACATCCAGCGGAGCTGTTGTGGTTGGTGAGGGGTCCGACCTGTCTCCACCTGGAACCGGATTTGTCCAAGGCCTGCTGTGACATGTTTTTGATGTACTTTGTGGAAAAAATTGCTCACATTGAGCATGACTTGGATTCCACCATTTCAGAGTCCGTGGTGGAGCCAGAGGTTAGGAATGCCCTGTCTGGTCTGAGTTCATGGGCTGAATTTCATTTGGTGACACCTGCCGAGGTGGCGGATGTGCTGGGTTCTGTCTGAGCCACAACTTGTGAATTAGATCCTTGCCTTTTCTGGTTGGTTAAGGCTGCCAGAGAGACATTAGGACCAGTGTTGGCTGGGGTGATCAACACCTCCCTTGAGGAGGGTCGTGTGCCAGAATGCCTGAAGGGAGCTGTGGTCCGTCCACTTCTCAAGAAACCATCCCCATTGATGCAGTGGCCCTGGCGAACTACCGGCTGGTTTCTAACCTTCGGAAGGTTATTGAATAGGTTGTGGCTCATCAGTTGCAGGCACATCTGGATCTCACCAGTTTTCTTGATCCCATGCAGTCTGGCTTTCATTTGGGTTATTGCACATAGACTACTCTTGTGGCCTTAGTCGATGACCTCCTGGTTAGAGCTAGATAGGATCATAAGACACTGCTGGTTCTATCTGCGGCTTTTGGTACTGTGAATCACAAGTTGTTGGTGACTCGCCTGTGGGACCTGGCAGGGGTGGATGGTTCTATTCCTACCTTGCAGATAGATCTCAGCAGGTGGTACTAGTGGACTGTTCATTGTCCTCTGGGGGGCCTTGTGTATGGGGTCCTGCAGGGTTCTATTCTGTCCCCCGCTCCTATTCAGTGTATACATGCAGCCACTTGGGGAGGTTGTGTGCAGCTGGGGGGTCATTGTCATCAGTATGACCATACCCAGTGTACCGTTCTCTTTCAACTGACTCGGGCCCTGCAGTCTCATTGCTATCCCAGTGGTTGGCTGCTATGGGGAATTGGATGAGGTCGAGCCAATTGAAACTCAATCCCAACAAGACAGAGGTAATGTTAGTAGGCAGGGTTGGTGGTCTGGGGGACGGGGAAGCCCCCATTATTGGGGGGGGGCGTCCTCCATTAGTTATATCTGTGTGGACCTTGGAGTTGCTCCTGGATTCACAGCTGCACCTGGATCAGCAGCTGTCGGCTGTGACCAGGGGTGCTTTTCGCTAATCAGAGGCTCCGTCCATATGTTTCAGACTCCGATCTTGCCACTGTCATCCATATATTTGTCAGCACGAGATTAGACTACTGTAATACACTCTACGTGGGGCTGCCCATGATGATGGTCCAGAAGCTGCAACTGGTGCAAAACACAGTGGCCCATCTAACTGGGACAGACCGTAGGGAACACATTCACCGATGCTCCAGACATTGCACTGGTTACCAGTCGTCTTCTGGGCCCGATTCAAGGTGCCGGTCTTAACCTATAAAGCTCTATATGGCCTGGGTCTTGCTTATCTGAGGGACTGCCTCACTTCCTGGGGATCGGCCCCTGCGGTTATCTAGGGGCGCCCTCCTGGAGGTCCCACATTTTCGGTTGGTCCAGACAGACGGGAGGGTGTTCTCAGCAGCTGCTCCATCGCTGTGGAATGCCCTCCCGGTGGAGCTCTGCCTCAGACCAGATCTCCTTACTTTCCACCGGCATTGTAAGACGTGGCTCTTCCACCAGGCATTTGGCAGAGGGGAGGGGTAGGGTAGGATGGGTTGAGGGGTTTTATGTGTGTGGGGAGGTTATTGTACAGACCTGGTTTATGAATTGGATTTTTTACCATTAATTTTTAATGTTCTTATTATTTTATTGTAAGCTGCCCTGAGTCACCATATGGTGAGAGGAGCGGGGTAAAAATGCATTTATAAATAAAAAAATAAATAAGTAGTCCCCATTTGGCTAGTAGGCAACTATTATTAGCATCACATCCTCAATTAATTGACTAGAATAAAATATAGATTAAGCTGAAAAGTGCATTTTCTTTGTCACTGATAGAATGGATGGACGTTATTGTGGCAAGGGTAGCCCTTAAAGTTTAACTTCTCAGTTTTATTTTTTAATTTTAGTTGTTAGATTCGAGCCTTTACGCAGGCTTTTTGTTGTTTTATTTTTAATTTTTTTCTAAAGCACATTAATGACACTGTGTAAATAACAATAGTGCCTGGAATTCAGACATCTGGACTCAGTTCTATCTTCTGTGCTTCACCGGAGACTTTGTGTGGCTTTTGGCAACTAACTTAACCTTTGTTTGCTTCAGATCTCAAATAATAGTAGTTTTCTATCTTCTAGGGGTGCAGTGAGAATAATTACGTAAATGTATTCCATGCAGTAGATCATTTTTTGATTAATCATATTCCTTGTGTTGTAACAATTTAGCTACCATAGCCAGTCAGGCTCCAGTGGAATTATGCTATTCTGGTTCTGCAAAAGTAATAAGACACCTCACAATGGGTGTATTTTGTCATCAGAGTTGAAGCCATGTGAATCTATTTGGAACAAATAGAAATACAGAGCGTTTTACATTGTTTTGTATGCAGAACAGAAAGCTCAGTGAAAGTACTTAAGTTTTTCATGCTGATTTTGGGTTATACTAATTTCCTGGGAATTTCACGGGTGTTGACCCAAAGTAAGGACTAGGGCTGTAGCGGAATATCGCAGCGGTAGCTATTTCCGGCGGAAACAGTGTTTCCGCAATTAGTGGAATGGCATGGCAGAGGCTTTCATTCCGTGGTTTCATTCCGCGGTTCCGCTTATTTAATTCCGCAACTTAGTGGAATCGTGGAAACATGACATTTTCGCTATTTCTGCAATTCTGCCAGCGCCACAGAATAGCGGAATAGCGGATTTCCGCAATTTTCCCGCAATTTTTTCACAATTCCGCGATTTGCGGAATTCCGGCGGAATTAGCGGAATATCTGCAGAAAAGTCGCGGTGTGGCGCGGGCAATTCCGAAATGGCGGAACGGAATCACGGCGCGGTAAAAGCTGCTGCCGCATCAGCCCTAGTAAGGACACTTTCCCTATGTGACAATGTGCCTAATTTGCCTCCAGGAAAAGCTCCAGGAGGCAAATCGGGTGAGAGTTTTGTCACGTGGGATAGCTAACCTGCGTGGCTTTGACGGTATTCCTGTGGGGGATGCAGAGCCACCTCCCCCACAGGGTTGCCACCAGAGCTGTGTGGGTTAGCTTTCCCACATGACGAAACCCGCACCTGATTTGCCTTCTGGAACTTTTCCCAGAGGCAAATTAGGTGTGTTTTGTCATAAAGAAAGTGCCCTAAGAGAGGATTCCAATGGATAATTACTTGTACTTTGTGTTGATGAGGCTTACATTCCCCCCGAAAAAATACAAGAGTGTACTTTGTTTAATTTGAGGCTTACAGGAGGGTGCTGGGGTAGGGGCTGCATATTTGACATTCCACCTGAAAAGTAAAGAGCCAGCCTGAGAATTATTTTTTGATGAAAATACTCTTGAGTATTTCTTGATGGTGGGGTAAGTTATTTTTAAAAATTAAACTGAATGCATTATAACAGGGTGTTTACAAATGTGACTGGTCCAGCCTGGTTTGGGCTGGCCAGCAAACATGCCTGCAGCCAGGGAGGGCAGGGAGCTGAATGGATGTCTGGCCGACTGGCCCCACCCCCTGCCATGACAGGCAGCCATGGCAGTTGGCCATGGTGAACCTGGACTACATCACAGCAGGCGAATAGGGCGGTATAAAAATGTTGATAAATACAGAAAACACACGTGATAGTTCTCTGTAGCCCACTTCGGTCTGATCAGGCAGACCATACCCTGAACTGTGACCTAGAGGTCTCTGGGATAACACCCTGGGCCCATCGCTGACATGCCTGGAACAATCCCGGGCCTCCGGTGGAACAACAGCAAACGTGCCAATGGCTTGCGGGTTAAAGCGGGCCACTGTTACATTTATTAACACCCACAATCTACAGGATTTTCTGCTCTTTGCATTGGAGTTTGACTTTAGCAAACATTTAAAAACAAATTAAGCTTACTATTTGTATTCTATGCTTGGCTGCTAGCAAGCAGCAACCTTCTTGCTTTCCCAAAATTCCAGCTTCTTTTTGTTAACAGTATTCCATATACTACTTGAAACTCTGGCACTACAGAAATCAAGGATAGAATGCTCCTAAGCTCCATTTGGGCTAAGATTGCAGCCCATAATTTTTTCTTTTCCTTTGATTTCTTCTGTGTGTTTTAATTTTTCCTGGTTTTTCCTTTTCCCCATTGCATGCTGTTTTTTCTACGTTTTCCTATTCCAGATTTTTCTTTTTTTCATCATTGCTTTTTCCAGTTTGCTATGCTTGATATACAGCAGCATGGCAAATTTGACTAAAATTCTCGTCTCTGGCACCTGTAATCAGGATTCTAGTCAGTTTTATTGTCCTGCTGGGCTGCTGAGAGCAGAGCAGCAGGGAACAGCACAACAGGAAACGGGAGGAAGCAGATGAGCCTGGAGCAAGATAAAGTATCAGGCATAGCGACCAACATATTAAAAAATGGTTTTAGAGACACATCTACATATAAACTGCGGGGAGGAAGAGACAATAGACCTATTGCTTCTGAGAGTATTACTGTGTTTTATTTATTCTTGTTTTTAAATAAACCTCTTTTATTAAGAGCCTGGGAAAAATGTGACTGACATAATAAACGTTCTGGACAAACATTTCATCCCATGTAATAAACATCTACGTTTGGGGGGCTCTGGGCTCACCTGAACTTATATTGGTTCTCTCTAAAGCTTTGTAGTTCTGCAGGGTCTGGCCAGCCTGTTTTGGCCAGCCAGCTCTCAACACCAGTCAGGCTGTCTCGATGGCAGGGCTGACACCTAGCCTCTCAATCTATGGGCTTGACACTCACCCTGCCAGGTTACATGACTAGAAGGGGCATCAAAATTGCAGACGGCTCCCACCCACTGGCCAGGAAGCGCCACCACCCTAACCTCCTACCTGCCCAGCATCAGGCAGCAAGGACCTCATGCCGGGCAAGCATGAGGCAGTTGCTGACCCATTCACCCCTGTCTTAAAAGATGCCTTCCTTTGCCCTTGTGCTGCTCTGAGCACTCCTCTCTGGATAGCTGAGATAGGACACTGCCACAGGAGGTACCAGTCCATGCTTGTTTACCTCCACACCACTCCAGAAGGGATGCCCACCAGAACGCACAAGAAAATCCTGATGTCATCCAAAAACAAATCCCATCCCATATCCCCCCTCCGACAAATGCACTCCATCCTCCCAAAACAGCTTGGGGGGGAAACTAGAAATCCTCCTGTGGTTGATAATTGTTCCGCTTTGCTCCCTGACGTGCCTTCCTATTTCCTTATTGAGTTTTTTCCTGTCTATCTAACTTTGAAGGGCACCTAGTGCCCCCCCCCAAACCCTTCTTTCTAGTATCTCAAACCAAACCAAAACCACCCCAGTACATAAACTCTAGAACCCAAGTCAGATTGTGCTTATTACCAACCCTAAAATAGGCTTACGGTAAACTAAATCGTTCTCTCCCAAATGCACTAGACCTACATCCAGAGCAAACTTATCACTTAACAACCTTAAAAACACTGGTATGAGCTATTTCCAGCACATTCCAGATTTTCCAAGCCTATCAACTTGGGCCAGTCTTCCAAGCCCAAGCTATGACCTTCTTGGCCATACAAAGGGGCCCAAATGCTCCACTACAAACCCCTGAAACTCACTGTATGCCCATGTATATTCTGGAGAATCTGCTCCTCACCCCTGGAACCCAGAACCATATAAACCCCATCACACGCCTGACGTTCACGTAGGCCAAAAGCCCGGGAAGGAGCGGTGTGAGGCCAATGGTCAATTAATTCAACTTTCCCACTCTTCCCTTTCCCTCTTCTCTCCCTCTCCCCACCAAGCCAATGCCTGGTTGGGGGGGTGGGGGGAGGGCAGGGAGGAAACCTCTTCACCCATCACCCCCGAAAACCATTTTCCCCCTTAATGAGGGGGAAATGGTTTTTTAAAATTTTTTAGCTGTGAAATGAGGTGGGAGCAAGAGGGTAGCCAGCTGACCCAACAGTTCTGAATTTATGGAGTTTGCTTCTCTGGATATTCCAATTCTGATTTTCCAGGAAGTCCCCACACTGCCATTTCAAGCATTCAGGGGTCTCCCCTCCTCTAGTGTTACTAGAGTGGCCATACCTCCCCTTTAAAATAGGACGCTTCAGAACAATGCAGTCCTGCATCATGTATTTTTTTAAAGAGGAAGTATGGCCATCCAAGCTGTTTCCCCCCTCTTTGTTTATGTGACCCAGTAGCTAACTTTAAATTGTCAACGTGGCACCCAGACAAGCTTCTTCACCCCTGCTTTCAGGTCCACATTTGCAAGCTGTTCTTTACAGTCATGATGGCTAATAACATTCCCCCCGCCCCCCTTTTCCAAATGAAAGTGGAGAAGTTCACAGTTTTAGTAGGCATGGCTTCCAGTGCAGCATTAATTGGTGAGGCCCAGAAGCTAAGCATTTCTAGCTGGAGTCTAAAGCTTTGGAGAAAGTTCACAGGTCCCCTTAGGCCTTGATGTTCAACAAGTGCTCTGACCAGCTGCAACCACAGCTGTGAAAATGATGTTGAATAGAAAGGGATGGGTCTTGGCAAGGCAGGTATAGATAATACATTTCTCAAGCGGTTGTAGCAACGTCACTGTTACCAGATTTATTTAAAACAAGAGATGGATTGTTTTCCTGATTTTAAAATAAACTCTCAGACAAAGAAAATATTATTGTATATTTTTTCAGGATAGTGAAACCAGGATTGTGGGAGAGAGGAAATTGGAAACAGCCAATAAAATTTTTAGATTTCTTTATTTTTCATTGCAGACAGCTATGCACTCTTTTGAGAGGGCAGGGTGACAGGTGGGTTGCTTCCATGCCAGTCTCTACGCATTTCATGAGTGCAGAGCAGTTGGGGTCGTTAGGGGAGAATGATCAGCCATAAGCTTCCCATTCAACGTTGACAGAGTAACTTAAAAAAAATTATGGAAATGGTAGCTGTGTAAATTAGGATTTTATTTGCTGGAAGTAGTTTTGCAAACCACGGAAAAATCCCCAAAGACATAGTGTATAAATATTAGGGGTGGTATTTTGTCTTCAAATTAATATCAGTTTATTTTCATTTCATTTTCCAAAGTTATCAGATTTAAATGCTGATTTATATTACAGATTCGTATTTAAATCAATTTAAAAATTTAAAAATTACTGCGCCAATGCAAAAGGTCACCTGACAGTTCTGCCATGCAAGATCTTTTTCAAAATGGAGGCGGCAGCCTTGCCACCATTTTGGAAAACGGCAGCTGGCCTACAGGCCCGGACTTAGGGGCAGGCCCCCTAGGTCCAGGCCCAGACAGTAATTCTGGCCATGCCGGTGGCGCCCCGCTCCTTTTTTCTTTTGTGTGTGTGTGAGAGAGGCTGCTGTCCACAGCCAAAGCCTGGGGAGGCTCTGCCCCCCCCTCCCCTCCAGCCCTCCCTGGCCCCACCCCCTCCTCCCTGAACCCACCCACCACCCCTCCTCCTCCTCCTTCCGGGCATTCTATGTGAAGAGACTCACTGTCTGCTGTGGCTGCCTGGTGCGCACAATGGTCCAGTATGCAGCATGTGCACCGCACGAGGAGGAAGCCGAGCGAACCAGTACCGTCAAGTGACAATAAGGAGCGGAGGGGGAGGCTTGAGTTGGGGGGTTGCTGCGGGGGGGGGAGGGGCTGGGGCCCAACGAGGTGGCCTGGGGCCATGGTGGTGGCCCACGTCAAGGCTCTCATGGTGCTGACACAAGCAGGCTCAGCCTGGAGGCTGCAGCAGGAGGTATCTGTGTGGCTGGCTGCTGAAGGTGCCTGGTAAGGCTGTGGCTGGGGCCTGTCGCCTGGGGAGGGGGTCTTGGAGAGGGGGCCCAGGCCAGCCAGCCTGCCTGGGTCACTGGGGAAGGGAGGTTGCCCTGGGTGGGGTTCTGCTTGGTTGGGGAGGGGGACCTGGGACTCAAGGTTTGGGCTGGCTGGGGGGAGTTTGGCTGGGGAGGGGAGAGGGAGGCGTGGCTGGGTGTGTGTGTGGAGTCCTGGGGTGCGCTGGGGAGGGGGAGGTTTGAGCAGGGGGGAGCTTGGTTGGGGAAGGGGACCTGTGGTGCGACCATGCGTTGGAGTGGGGGACCTGGGAGACTTGGTCTGGTGGGAGCTTACCTGGAGAGTATGGGGAGGGGGAGCTGGACTGCCCTGGGGAGGGGGAGGCTTGAGCTGGGGGAAGCTTGGCTGGAGAGGGGGACCTGGAGGGCACTGGGGAAGGGAGGGGGACCTGGGAGGCTTGGCTGGGAGGGATGGGGAACCTGGGGGTGCTCGGGAAGGGGAGGGGGACCTGCAAGGCTTAGGTTGGGGGGAGCTTGGCTGGGGAGGAGAAGGGGAGGCTTGGTCTGGGTGTGGATTTTGAATTGACTAATGGGGGGAAACATGGGCCAAAATGAAATGATTAATGGGGGGAGGTTTCCTTGATATAAAGGAGAAAGGAGAGTGTGTTGGCTTTAAAGCACAATCTATGATGATATTGTTTTCATGTAATCAGTGAGGGGAAACAGAGCTCCCTCCTCCCCGCTCTGGATAACTCTATGCCAACGGGTCTGTGTGTCTAGACTGGAGAGCAAATGTGTGATTTCTGTGTTGGTCCAAATTGTAAGAGATGCAGACAAAGTTGCTCAGATCTCTTTTGTAGAACCAACTTCTGTTGATAAAAGTTTGCAAGCTTTGTATAATATAATAGTATACTATATTACTAATGGTATACTATAGTAAAATAGGATGGGCAGCCTCAGGTAGCTTGGGAGCTGTGGGGCAGCCTTTAGCAGAGGTGTGTGGCCTGGGGACAGGCTGTATTTATTATATTTTAGACCGACTTTGCATGACTTATTGTAATACAATAAGTCATGCATAGCGGGTAACAAGAAGGAGTGTGCCTATGATGCTGTGTCTGTGTTCAACCCTGTATACTATGGATATTTTGTATACCTGCTCATCTGTTTTGGGCGGGGCTTGGCTTCGGGGTTGGGGCTTGGCTTCGGGGCAGCAATCTGAGGAGGGCCTAGGCATGCAAAATTCTTAAGTCCAGCCCCTGCATGTGCAAAAAGGGTGTGCATGTGCAGAACAGACTGGTGGCCATGTTGCACATACACAGGAATTTTAAAAATTAAAAATAATTTTAAAATTACTGTGTATGCACAAAATGGTCACTGGGCTGTTCTGCGCATGCACGCCCTTTCGGCACCGCCAAAAGGCACTGTCACCAAAAGCTTTGGTGTTGTCACCACCAGTTTGGAAAAAAGCAACAAGTCTGTGCATTTGCAAGTTGGCTGTCTGCATGCGCAGAATGGCTGCCCTTTTCTGAAAAGGGTGTCCCTGTGCGGAACGGTCTGGTGGCCGTTTTGTGCACGTGCTGTAATCTTTTATTTTAGAACCAAACCGAAGCAGGCTTGTTGTCATGCTTTTCTGGTTTGATACGGATTAATCAGTAATAGCCTGTTCCGTGCAGTTATGGATTTAATCCGAATCCAGATTTCCCCCCTGAGTAAGTATAAATATAGCCATGTATGCACATGGGTATACCCAGTACAATATATGTCGGCAGAAGTGCAAGTACATTTAAATTGCTTGGTATGTTGGTCCCTCCATCTATCACGTGTGTGCTTGGGACGAAACTGTATGTCGGTTCTGAAGTCTGCTTCCCCACCCTGTGCTGAGAATGGAGTTAGGAATAGGTAGTACGAGGAGGTGTGAGGTGCCTTACTCCTTTGTGCAAGGCAGGACACAGGAAAACCTATGGTCTGGCTCTCTGTGACTAATAATGGGCCCTTAAGAAATGAAATACCATCATGCCAAAATCTCTGTGATAAAATATCAAATAGCTTTCTGGATAATCATTAACCCATTTTGGGGTTTGAGTTGTTTGTATTAATTTGGAGTTTCTATGATAAACCCCAGCATAAAGAGAGACTGCACTTTTGTTTGAAAAGAAGTAAGGAAAACTAAGAATTGTAAGCAGCTGCTTTGCTACTTTGTAGTTTTGATTGTCCTAAAAAGAATGCACTCTGAAATGTATGTAACTTTTGGAAGTAGGTGTTAATGTGATCCATCTTCACTGCTCAGCTAATTTAAAGTAAAAAATAAACAGTCTTCAGAAATGAGGCCCTCCTATTGGATATACACAGTGCACTCCAAACAATGTACTTTCTACTAGCAGTGACTATTAAATTCAAAGATCCCTCCACATAGTTGTTTGATAGCTGAATATTTCTGCAAATGAATGTGTCACGACTATCACAAGAACCTAATCTTTTAAGCTATAATTTTAACAAAGCAAATAAGAGTCATTTAAATATTTTTATAACATTTTATTATTTGCTTTCTAACTAGAGCATTTACTAAGAACTGGAGTAAATGGAACCATGCATCACTGACTGCAGTGGAATGATGGGTTCTTGAAAGCAAGTGAAGATGCCTGAAATACTTCTGCTTTTTTCTGATTTCCTGGTCTCCTTAATCCTGAAAAAGAAAAAAGAACATAATTGAAACCAGACTCTTATAGAAATTTTACAAGTGATGGTTGGTTTTCACTTCATTTTTTATACTAGTGATAACCTGTGGCAGAAATGGAAAGACTTTTCATTTTTGGAGTGAAAGAATGAATAGAGTTTTAAATAATCTTAAATGCTAAAAGCAGGCTGGAACTGTTAGGAAGTTGTTGCTATTAACACACAAAGCAGAGTTATAAGAAATCACATGATGCATTTGTAGTTGCCTTTTAAAGCAATTAAAAGGAAACATTACACTGTTTAGTGTAGTGTTTTAAATATTAGGCCAACATGTTATGTATGGTATCGGTTACAAAAGCCATGCTTCTGGCTTGTTTACATTTTTATCTGGAATACAAGGTCCTGGAAAATACATTGTATAGCATTACTGAGTTTTCTACATGTACGAAGGGATTTCTTTTATCTTCTTCTTGCCCCAAAACATCAATTAATGTCACTTGCCATTGGCAGGTTAGATGCATGAATGGTTTTATCTGATACGGTATATCTAATGTTTTCATAGCATGGTCTTTCACCCAGAATTTGAATCGACTTAAAGAGAGCTAAAGCAGTTTTTAAACCAAATCTGATATAGAAAAACCTGCGTGGAAAACTGTCATGTGTATGACAGTTAACAACTGATTGGAGTTGGTTACCTTGACAAAAATTGTAAAACTTTACAATTTAAAGATTTATAAAGTTAAACCAATTCCAATCAGTTGTTAACTGTCATAAGTGTGTCCATAGTTCTAGTAAATCTATGTGTTTGGCCCACAGATTGTAACGTTTGGCATACATCAATCTCAGTTTAACTAAATGAGTACCTATACCAATTTTATTTTATCCAAGAATGCTTCTGTGGGTGGACTGGACATGGCCTTCGTCTCATGGTCTGAGTCTATTTATGGTTCTATACTGACACTCAGGGTGAAAACAGACATGACGCTAACCATCCTTTAACCACCCTTGGTGGTCATTTATGCATGTTGCAGGGCTGCATAGGGCACCAATACAACCCTGCATCATGCATAAATAGCCACCAAGGGTGGTTAGCGTTATGTCTGTTTTCACCCTCAGTTAAGACAGTTCTTTAATTCTTATGTACAGGCTTTTTAATCTTTTGCCAAGGTTTTTTTTTAAAGAGGAGATATTGGTTTCAAATTTCCACAAATAATAAAGATTGTGAAAATGCTAAACATCTTCACAGGATTAATCATCATGTAACAATCGACCCTTTATAAGGGTATAGTAAAATTTTAGGTAGTCATGACAGCTGGAGTTTAGTTGTATTGCCATTTCTATTATCACCCCTAGTAGATAATCTAATATTAAAACTCTCGGGGCGGTTTCTTCTAGTTGCCGTTTTATTCCTTCTCCCCCTTCTCTGAGTGACAGAGTTCTTTATTATTATTTTTTTAAACTATGCTGTTTTAGATTTAGAAAAGCTATTTAATTTCCATTTTGGGACTGCATTTCATAATATAGTTCTGCTCGCTCTTGTTTCCCGAGACTCACAATTTTATTAGTGGAGTGATAAGTCACAAAACAACTTAGAAATATTCCTATAATCATTTCCCCCCCATAATATACAAGATATAGAAAGATACAAAATCCCATGAAGCTTTAGAACTATTTATTTAAGGTATCGGTCTAACTTACTTTAGTTTCACCACAGCCTTTCTAAACTAATAACAAATATTTTATGTCCTACCATATTGTCATGCAAAGCTTATAGGTTCTGTTGCTCTGCAGTTTATCATTATGCGTGCTACTTTCACATATGCAGTATATGTAAGTATATAGATGCCAACAGACATAGCATAATATGCATATGCACAATCACTCTCTTGCCTGATATGATTTCCTTGAGCTAGGGTGGCCACACCTCCCGTTTAAGAGGACGCTTATGAAAAATACATGGTGCAGGGCTGCACTGGAACCAATGCAGCCCCGCATCATGTATTTTTCATAAGCATTCTTTTTTAAAGGGGAGGTATGGCCACCCTACCTTGAGCAAGTATGCTTTTTTATTTTCCAATTTCTTTGATGCCACATTAGCATAAAATCTGATTGTAGCAATTTTGATAATGCATTCTTACCACTTCCTCCTGTTTGGTCTTGTCTGCTGCCTGCCATGGTTCCAGAGGCATGTCTGGCAGAAGTGGTGGCAGCGGATGCATAGGGAACATTGGCTGGCTTGGTGTCCCGGATTGATGGGGGAACATTGAAAAGCCTGGGTTCCCAGCTGGATGTGGGAAAATTGGCTGGTTTGGATTCCCAGGCTGATACGGGTGCATTGGCTGGCTTGGGTTTCCAGGTTGTTGGGGATGAACTGGATGGTTTGGTTGTTCTCCTGTCTGTGGATGAACTGGCATTGAGTGGCTTGGCTGATGATGTGGTATCATTGGGCCGTGCTCTAGTATTGGATGTTGGGGGCTAGACATGTGTGGAAATATTGGTGGAGCTGGCTGGGGCATCACTGGTTGCACTGGCATCACAGGCTGCATTGGCATCACTTGGTGGCGCAGCCATCCTCCCATTGGTTCAAAGCCATATGATGGATACTAGTGTGGGCAGAAAAACAAACAGTAAGGTTTGTTGTTATTTTGAACAATCAATAACATTATTATTAACCATGATAGAGCATAGCAATTAATCAGGTCTGGATTGTGTTGGGTGTTGTAAAACCAATGTTGTGGTCTTTCTCAGTTAAATATCTGATTTTGAAGTCAGAAGAGACTACTGAAATTTTTTAGCCTAACCTAAGAAGGCTAAAAGGCCAATTGAATATTGTCCAGGTATTTCTCTATCAATCCCATTAAACTATATTTGGCTAAAGTATATCTTTAGATGGCATCCAGTCTCGATTAGTAGACTGCATGGAGAACCCACCACTTCGCTGGCCAGTGTATTCCCAAGGTCTATAGGATGATTGTCCTTCACTGCTTTAAACAACACAATCATTTTAGTTGCTGACTTCTAACTGCTGACTTCCCACGAGCTGCTGACTTCCCGCGAGCACACCCCCCCTCCACCCACGGAGTATCAGGCATTGGAACCCATTGCTCTGTGCGTGGGTGATGGGTGGAGGTGGGTGTAGCGCGGGACCACACATGCTCCCCCACCCATCCCCCATGTCATTCACACGGGCACCTTTACCCAGCTCCATGAAGCGAAACTGCGTGGAGATGGGTGGGGGCGTCTCATGTGAAAAGGGCCGTACAATAGCATTGTTGCTGTACTTTAAATATTTTTAAATATTTAAATCTATTTAAACTCTTTTTCATCTGCACTATTTTCATAATCACTTCAGATTTAAAGAGAGCATACCTGTTGTCTCATCATGTTCTGGTACCATTTTATAGGTGTTAAGACCTTAGAAAAAGAAAGCAATGCATAAATATCTCAGCTGAATTGTGTCATTTCACAAGATACATTAAAATAGAGCATCCTGTATAACATGCTGTAGCGGCACTGCCTGCCCACTATCCCAGCAAAACGCAAGACGCAATTTATTTGGATAAAACATGGCAGCAACACTTTATTAACATAACAAGGTATCCATTCAACAAATGACAGAGGTACAGTGCAAAGGAGTGGGGTTTATAAAACTCCCTCGAGTGATAAATGTCAGTTGTCTCCCTCCCCAGCTCAGACAACTGTCAAGTGTGACCTAAACCCAGGCGTAAGTCTTCTTGCAGGTGAATATCTGGAGATGGAGTATGAGGACATCTTACACACTCACCAGGCCACCCAGTCTGACTAAGCATCCCAGATGCCCCCGACTATGGGGTACTATATTCGCAGTGCAAACAGACCCTGAGAGCCACACCCCAAACTCACCTAAAAGTGATGTTCTGGAAGTAAACTACTGTCTAGAGCTGTCCAATTAATGATTGAGCACTGCACCCAACAGCAAGGTGCTACAATTAACAGCAACGGAACTCAAACACGCACCAATTATTGCAAACTTGCAAACAATGAGGGCAAAACACTGTGAGGAAGGTGAAAAACCCACAAGCTAAACATGCCAAGTCGCCCAAAGGAGAAAAATTCCTTCCTAACCCCAATAAAGGCACTCTAAACACAGTGCCAGCTGAAGAAGCCGGGTGGGTGGGCTCTTGACTCTTGAAGCTCCTAATGCACCACAGCCCGCCTCAAGCTGGGCGCAACATTTAAAGCACAGGCTTGAGGACCCCTGCGAGAACTCCCATTCCCAAGAAGTGCAAAGCTTGGGGATTTTGGGGCATTCCTGCTTGGGGATTTTTGGGCAGGCCCGGCGAAACCTGAGGCTGTTTTGTCGGGCTCACTCAGCAGGGTGGGCAAACCCTGTCCTATCTAAAGGCGGAACGGACTTGAGATCCATTAGTTAGGATGAAATCATAATGCAGTAAGACCTCAGAAGAGATCAGTTTCTAAACGTTATTCCTTCTCATTATTATTATTTATTATTATTATTTAACTTAGTGCCAGCAATGTACCTGGCACTGTACGATCATTAATCAGAGACAGATCTCTACCCCAAGGGGACCTCCCTCTCAAGTATTCAGCAGTGTTTTGCATGTTGCCTTACCCAGGGGCACAAAATAATACATACCATCTTAAGAATTTAGAGAGGGTGTTGGTGGTTTAATATTGAGTGTGAATATCGCCTACTTTTAGAAAAATGCTATATTAACTGTAGTAGAACAAATAGTGTCTCTGCTAAATGCATTTACAGTCTTTCCACTTCATTCCTGGAGTAGAATATAGTATGGCCTTCCTTATCTTAATTCTGTAAGTGTAAAACATTTTTCAATTAATCCATTTACTCTTGAGGATTTCATAGGCTAGATTTGCCACTGTGCACTTTGGTTTTGTGTGACATTTGATTCCAGTGAATAGAACTAATGGTGTAAAGCTGAGAGTTGTCCAATGATGATCTTGGTCCCACTTGTTATTACCTTGTACATGAAAGCATACATTAACACAAAAAGATAAAAATGTTTTACCTCATAGCTGAAGTTGACATAACCAGGATGTTGGCCAGATGGAGGGAGCTATTTAAGACAAAATAGGCATAATTGATTTCCTTTTGAATTTTAGGAATACATTTACTGGAATATCTATTTTTGCTAAGGATTTGGGTGAAAGGTGCTTTGAATTTACCCAACTGCTCCACTACATTTCAGGCTTTTTGCTACTTACAGTAAAAGCCTTTTCCTAGTAGTTTGTGAATGGTACAGTAACCAGTAGGGACATCCTTCTGAATGTAGCAATAGTATTATTTATTTGTCACTTACGTGCATCTGATTTTAATTTTACCTTTTTCCCCCCCCAAACATGAAATAATTCTTAGCTCTAATGTATAAATTCCATACATATATAATTATAAGTGTGCTAATACAGCACAAATAATTTGCAAAATAATTTGCAAGATAGTGCTTATCAGCAAAGTTAATGGACTTGAGCACAGAATTGCAATACTACTACTATATGTAGAATAATGTAACTATAATACTCACTGGAATAGCAAATGTTGCACTTAGGAGGCATGTGATCAAAGTCCAGCCCTTCATCTTTGTTAAAGTTGTAGTACCTGAGATGAAAAAGACAAGTCATTTACTGGTTACTGCTAGACAAAAATGACAGTATATATTACTAATACTAGCATCTGTTTTATGAAAAACTATTTCTTGAAGATAAAGACTAGTCCTGTGCTGTCTGCCCGAAAGCTACACCATCCAGCTTTGTGTGGAAACTGGAAAGAGTATGTCAATGATAAAATGTCTTAAATTTTGGAAGCTATTGTGAGTTAGAATATAATTCTTTCATTTGGGTTTTGGGTTGAGTTTTTTGCGGAGGCTTAGGGTGGGTTTCTCTTCCAATATTTCTATATTCTGTACAGGTTCCCTGTATCTTTGAAGACCTATTCATGATGGCAAAGAATATAAAAGCAAAATGTCATTTAAAAATAAGGTGGAAGGAATGTCAAAACTTATTGTAATAGATTCTTTTAAAATAATGCTGGTAACCCAGGGTTCTAAAAATAACATTTTAGCAAATAGAGAATTTGCAGAAACATTTGAAATCTGCTCAAGAGCCTTCCTTCTTTTTGTCTTGAACAGTACTCTTTCAAATAGATACAAATATGTTGTTGGAGAGTTGCCCTTGGGGCCAGTCTCTCACTGAAACATCTGATCGGTCTTTTGTTAATGGTGGGTTTTTGTTTGTTTTTTGTTTTCATGCTTTATCTCATCTTAGCTTTATCACTCACATTTGGTCTTGGAATAGGATTGTCTAAAATGTTGTTCTAGTATTTGTTGTTCCAGTGTGTGTGCCCTAAGACTTTGTCTTTTGCAAAATAAAATACTGTATATTGTGACATTGGAACTCTGAAACACTTGAGTATCTTGTGAATGGAGTGAGTTGAATGTGTAGCTGATGAAACAACTACGAAGTTGGGGTCTCCCTCCTAGGATGCAAATTTTCAGCTTAAAAACATATTCTGGCCAAGTTACATTAAAATTATTTCAATAAAATAGTTCTATTTCAATTAAGATATTTTGCATCTGTGAGATCTGATTTATGCAGAAAATACATTGCATGTGAATTTCACAATAGTCTTTGGGCTTTCTAAGGATGGTGACCTACCTATTCTCACCTTTCCTTTGGCAGCTAGTTCTTGCAAGACAGCCTGATGTTTCACATTGCTACTTGGAATGTTTAGTAGCAGAATTTATCCTATACAAAACATAGCTGCCACAGTGATGGATAAGTCAAAACAGCATGTAAGAGTTCGAATTGAGAAAGTTCATTTTGCCAAACTGAACTTTACAGCAAAAAATGTGAATCTTGAACTATTTTGCTGAACTGTTTTAGATACCTTTCATTCACCTTCCTCCCAAATGAATACCCTTTTAAAAATAAATCTAAAAGTAAGGAAAATTGTCAAGAAGCTGAAATCTGGGTCTGATATTACAAAAATGTCACTGATCTAATACAGGACTAATGTTCTAAGTAATTAGCATTTCTTTTGCCAGAGATTTTCAAGGAAAGACTGGAGGGCAGGGGTTGGATTAGATTACCGATGAAGTACCTTCCAATTCCACAGTTTTATGATTGTGTATATTTTTGCTCCTATTATTATGTCAATTTAAAAATATACGTCAAGATAAAATACAGAATTACAGAATGTGACACTAGATTTCCCTAGAAGCAGTTATAAGTGTCAAAAATGCTCTTACACAACATTACATGAATTAATTAAATTTACCTTTTGGAAGTACTCTGGATAACTTCCGTATAGTTCTGGCTGTGGTGATCTTGATGCTTTGGAAGCGTCTGTTGCTCATTTTAAACCATTTTCACATTTAGAGCAGCCAATCAGAATGGATTTCAAAACTCTCGTGTCACAGATCTTCATCTGTTAGGACTTGTTATCAAAATGAGTAATGTGTAGGGGGTACAGTCTTTAATTATTCATGCTTGGCTTGAAAACCTATAATTTTGCATATGTTAATAGTCTGTCTGGCATACACATGAAAAAAAGTGTTAGACCATATTCTGACCAGAGCTATGCTCATGTCAGTATCATGTTTCTCAGGGTGTTTTCAAACGTGACCGTGGCACGGTTTAACCTACTTTAGCATGGACTAAACCGGGTGCTACTGTCACGTTCACATGCCCATTTGGGTGTTTGTTCCCCCATGAGGAAGGGGGGAGATAGGGGCTGTCAGGGGCTTAGAGGGGATGCTATTGGAGATGTGGAGCATGGTTTTTGCCCCCTGGTGAGAGAGGGGGTCGGGTCAGGTGGTGAGTGGTTAAGGGGTGAGATTGGGGGGAGGGACTCCTCCCCTGGCAGGGAGCCAGTTAGAATGCGGGAGCTGGGCTGACAGTGGCCCACCGGGGGGAGTAGCTTTGGCAGTAGGGGGCGTTATGAGAAGGGATCTATGGCCCAGGAGGGGGAGATGTCACTAAAAGCGGAGGGGTCGGTACTTGTTGCCGATCTCCTGTTTAGCCCCCCCCCTCCCGGTTCAGGCAACCAGGGGGACAAGGTCTCAGGTGACCCTGGCCTGTCACTGGTGTTGTTTAATGCGAGGTCAATGGCTAATAAATCTTTCAGTATTCATGACCCTATCTTAGAGTGGGTCAAATTTGGCTGACCTCATTCTGGCAGGGTACACCGTCCAGCACCAGCCTAGACTGGAGGGTCATGGGGTAGCTATTATTTTCAAGGATGGGTTGGTCACACGGAGGTTTTCAGTGCAGACTGAGTCTGGAATAGAGGGTCTCCATTTTGTGTTTGATTTGGCCAGAAATGGACCAGGGGGGTCTGGCTAGGGACAGAATTGGGATTCTGCTGGTGTACCAAGCACCCCACTGCACGGTAGCATCCCTAATTGCTCTAGCCACGCTGGTTTTAGACCTGGTTTTGAGATTTCTTAAGTTTATTGTCTTGGAGGACCTCAATATCCATGCCAAGGCCAGATTGCTTGGGGCAGAGCAGGAATTCATGGCCGCCATGGCAACCATGGGGCTGTCCCAGGTAGTAGTGGGCCTGACACGGACCTGCCAACCATCATTCTTGATGTAACCAAGGCAAGCGCGTGCACCTCAGACCTCGCATCTTCGTGAATGTTACACTTGTCTCTCCCTCTGTTCCTCTTCCTTCATCTCCTGCCCCCCCCCCCCCCCCTTTTTCCCCCCCCTCCTCCCCCCCCGGTCTCTTAGATTGTAAGCCCTAGGGCAGGGACTGTGTCTATTCCATTACTTTGTAAAGCGCCAGGTACGTCCTGGAGCTATATAAATGCTTGATGATAATAATGATAATAAAAGCACAACAAAATCATTATAGAGAAAAATGTAAGGTGCTTTTGTTATGCAAACTGAAGTTGTTGATATGCCAACATGCAGAATTTCACCCAACAGTTTTGTAGGTGGACAGCATACTTTGTAAGACTGCAAATCTGCATTGGTTGTTAAAATAGTACTGTTTCATAAGCCAAGACAGTGTACATAGAAAACTGCTGTTTCTTTAGGAAAAAGTAATTCCATGCCACTGATCTAAAATACAGCTTTTTTTTTCCTTTCCAGTTCTTCATTTTGTGCAAGATTGTTTGTTCCTAAGGAATGCAGCTTTCTTAGAGGGATAATAGCATGGGAGAATTATGTGTTGTAAGATGGCTATAAATAACTGCTCATTTAAATAATAATGTTCTAAACCTAAATTAGTTAGGTTTGCACAATCATAAAAAATGTGATATGGGTTTGTGGTAATGGATTTATTAATTGCAAACCAGCTATGTTTTTTACTGATAAAGCTCATTTAGTATTTCTTTCCTTTTAGAATTTTTCCCCTCAGAAATCTGAAGCTTTAGAACAGTTTTCTACAGGGACTGAACTGTTTCTTGCCTTCTTGAACATAGTACGGCAACATAGGTACGAACATCTTTAGAGAGATCCTGAAGCGAAGTATGCATGAAGCCATAGGCAACTTGGGGGGGGGGGGGGAATATGCCCCCCCTCGATTTTCAGAATCCCTATAGAACCCCTGCCCATCCCCCATTCCTGTCCCCCCACTATCGACAGTTACTAGTTGCCTATGCATGCATGACTAGTGCAATCGCAGGAAATCTTTTAACAGAATCCCGAATTCGAGTATATGTTCCTACTTGGAACATACTGGCTGTGCTCCATGTAGCTAGCACCTTGGTATTCCTTCTAGCTCTGATGCAAAAGATCTAGGCTTTCTCTCTTGCTATTATAAACCATTTGTGTATTTGGCAATAAGATTCTGATCTCTTCCAGTCTGTTTTCAAAATTTTGTGGTCAAGCAAGGCTGAACTAGGGAATTCTGATTCTTAATCCAAAGGAAATTAGAATCAGAAACCTAAATTTTCTTGACTATTTAGAGCTTTTCCTTATCTTCTGGGAATTCTATACAATAGGTTTATTTTTTTTTAAAAGGTGCATCCTGATGCAAAGTGTTTGTCCCTATACATTAAAAAAAGTTGCAAAATGGGAAGAAATGAGTAAAACTAACCTCCATAAGGAAGAAGTTATAGACACTGTAAAAACTCTTGGAAGAATGTTACACTTTTCAAGGAAATATTATGATTAATTTCTTTTACTTTCCTGCTACCATTCAATCAATAATGGTTTATTGTTTTAACCATAGGTTATAACAGAATAACATACAAATAAAATTAACACAAAAGCAGAAATTTAGTACAATACAAAGCAATAACCTGCGTCAAATAAATATAACAAAGCATAGGTCTTGCTCCTAAGCGGAGAATTGGCTTTACCAGGCCTAGCCTCTGAATGTAATATTAAAAATAAGGTTCAATTACGTTAAAAAAAAATCCCCAATAAATCTTGCTCCTAAACTATATAGCATGGATTCTTAAACACCCACAACACATAATCAGATATTATAAAATCCTAGAACAGCAATAATCAGTGTGCATTTAAGATGAGGGTGGAGAAAGAAGTGATGGACACAGTTAGAGTCCTCACACTCTGTGATGCCCGGCTCCCCGGGGTGGGGCTCAGGTGTGGGAACCTCCCAACTGGACCCGCAGGGGGCCTAGGGCATGAGGGGCTGTGGGCTGCTAGCCCAAGTACTCACAGACCACGAGCTTCTTCAACTCTGTTTATTCACCCGGCAGGGTATCAACTATGTACAACGGGGTTGTCACCCAAGTCCTTATCCCCACTGAGGGGTTCAGTCTCTGAGTCCCCGGTCAGGCTCTCGGGCTCTGTCCTGCTGCGTAGGCCCTCCTACGCAGCTAGCTCTGCAGGAGAGAAGGCAGGTGCGTCTGCCTCCTTGCAGTTCTGGCGCCCAACTGCCGAGCGCCTCGCGTGCACTTTCCTAGCTCCTCCCACCAAGACCCGTGTGGGCTCTGCTGCGCAGACGCCGCCACATCCCCCCTGTCCAGTGGCGAAGCCCCCATTTTACCCATGTGCACCGCACGATGGCCCCTTTAACCCAGCGGAAAATATGTGCAATGACCGCATGCTTGCGCTAGAGTCAGAGGTTGCTAGTACTTGACTCATCGTGGGAGGCAGTCTTTACCACTGCCCCACGTAGTAATCTTGTAGACGGGTAGGGAGTCGTGTCTCCCTGCGCGGCCTTGATCGTTCCTGACACTCTGAGGGCATCTCGGTCAGGTGCTGAGGGGTTCCGGGTATCTCACTCACAGTCGGGGACTCCGGAGGGCTGTCAGTGACAGGATCACTGATCATAGGTGGCTGTGTTTCTTGTACCACCGGCGCTGGTAGAGGAGGCTCCTCTGTGGCGGAGTCAGGAGGCAGCGGTGGGTCGCAGGTTGAGTATGGCTCAGCGGGGCACTCAGCTCGCCTCAAGTGTCGGCGGTTTCGTCGATATGTGGCCCCCTGGGGGGGTTTCACCACATAGGATCGCGGTTCAGGACGTTTGGCTACCACTGTGGCTGGTTGCCATCCGTTCGGAGTGGCCATGCGAATTGTGTCCCCTATGGTTAGGGGGGGAAGTGGACGAGCTCGCCTGTCGTAGCAAACCTTTTGCTTCTCTTGCTGCTTGCACAGCGTCTCATGTGCACCTTGGGGTACCATTGGTGTGAGGACTGAGGTGGTGGCTGGCAGGGTGCTGCGAAGCACGCGTCCCATAAGCAGTTGCGCAGGGGCAAACGGTGTGCCGGATATGGGCGTGTTCCTCAGATAGAGTAGTGCGAGTCGAGGGTCCGTGCCATCTTTCATGGATTTCTTCAGCATGGCTTTCACCGTCTGCACCATCCGCTCCGCTTGTCCATTGGATTGGGGGTAGGTGGGACTCGAGTGGGTGAGCGAAAAACCCCAGTCCATGGCGAATTGCTGCATGGCCTGGCAGGCAAACGGTGAGTGGTCACAAACCATCTCCTTGGGGATGCCATGTCTTGCGAAGATCGCCTTAAGTCGTTCAATTATAGACCAGGCCGTCTTGTCTGGTAAATGGATTACTTCAGGATATTTAGAAAAGTAGTCCACGATGACCATGTATGCTTGTTGCTGCAGGTCAAAGATGTCCACAGCTACTTTGAGCCATGGTAACTCTGGTATGTGGTGTGGCACCATGGGTTCAGCTTGCTGAGCTGGTCTTGCTTCTTGGCATGGGTTGCACTCTGCTACCCACTGTTCGATGTCCCTCGCCATGTTGGGCCAGTACATGAGGGTCCTCGCCCGAGCCTTGGATCGCTGAGCTCCTTGGTGTGGGATGTGTATTCTCCTCAACATGTCCTGTCTGGAGTTCTCTGGGATTATTATTTTATTCCCCACCATCAGGAGACCATCTTCTAGACACAAGTCATGTCTGAGGGGCCAATACGGTCTGAGGGATGGCGGAACTGACTTCGCATGGGAGGGCCACCCTTGACTGTGTAGAGACTGCAGGCTGTTCAGGATGGGGTCCTGATGCGTGTGATCCTGCAATTGACGAAGAAGTGTGTCGCTCAGTGGCATCGTGGTTTTGGTGTGGTATATCACCTTCTCCTCCTGGAGGTCCTGCTTGGGGGTTTCGGGCAAATCAATTGGTGCCCTGGACAGTGTGTCCGCTATGTGCATGCTGGTCCCCTTCGTGTATTCCAGCTCCAAGTCATACTTTTGCAGCTGGAGCAACATGCGCTGGAGTCTGGCTGGAGCTTGCCCTATGGGCTTTTCCATGATTGCTTCTAGGGGTTTGTGGTCAGACTGGACCGTGACAGAGGTACCGTATATGTACTGGTGAAATCTGACCGTGGCAAAAAGGATGGCCAGTAGCTCCTTCTCTATTTGGGCATAATTTTGCTCAGCTGATGTGAGGGATCTGGATGCATAGGCTATCGGGTGGCCATCTTGGGACAGGCACGCTCCCAGTCCGTCTTTGGAGGCGTCCGCCTGTATGACTGACCTCTTGCTTGGGTCGAAATATCTGAGCACCGGGGCCGTTGAAATAGCTCGTTTCAGGGCTTCTAGGGCCTGCTGATGATTGGCATCCCAGGTCCATGCTGCATCCTTGCGCAGTAGGGTTCTCAGTGGGGCAGTCATAGCTGACTCGTTTGCAATGTATTGGGCCAGGTATTGGACTGTGCCCAAGATTCGTTGCAGTGCTTTCTTGTCATGAGGGGCCGCTAGGTTCTGCACTGCTGCAACTTTATCTTCATCCGGTTGTACTCCTTTCTCGGAGAAGATATGTCCCATGTACTTCACTCGGTTCACCATGTATTGAATTTTCTCTTTGTTAAATCTGACCCCTTTTTCTCTGGCCCGCTGTAGCACTTGCTTCAGTGTGCGATCATGCTCTGATTTGGACGAGGCTGCAATCAACATGTCATCAGCTATGATGTGCACACCTGGAATGTCTCCAAAACTCTCGTGGTTCTTTTGCTGGAATACCTCGCTCGCTGATTTGATGCCGAAGGGCAGCCTGTTAAAGTGGTACCTTCCCCATGGGGTGTTGAAGGTACACAGCTCAGCCGATGGTCTGTCCAGTACCACTTGCCAATAGCCATCTTTTTCGTCTAAGATGGTGAATATCGATTTTCCTGCTAGCTTCCTTTGAACATCCTCTACTGTTGGGATGTTAAAGTGTTGTCGGCGGACTGCTTTGTTCAAATCCCTTGGGTCTAAGCAAATTCTGAGGGACCCATTTTTCTTCTGTGTCACAACTAGGCTGCTCACCCATGGGGTGGGTTTGGTCACCCTTGAGATCACGCCTGTCTTTTCCAGTTCCGCCAGCGTGCTTCTGAGCTGCTCCTGAACAGCAAATGGGATTTTGCGACACCCATGTATCCTGGGGGGTACCGAGGGGTCCAAGTAGATGTGATGTGTCCCAGGAAACTGGCCAAGTCCTCCCATCACGTCTGCGTAGCTGGCCAGGATGTCTGCATCCAACTTTGGTGAGCTGGAGGACAGGGCATGGATTCGTCGAATTAGATTCAGGGCAAGGCATGCCTGTCGGCCGAGCAAGGGTGGGTCTTGGGAGTCGATGACGTAGATCGGGAGTAATGCACTGGCGGTTGCCGTGGAGCACTTGGCGTAAAGTTTAGCTTGGGGGGTAATTCTTCCTCCCCCAACGACTACGAGGGTGATATCTGTTGCCTCATGACGAATGTGTGCCGGTAGATTCCTTGCAATTCGTGCTGGAATGGTGTTGGTGTCTGCTCCGGTGTCCAGCTTGAACGTCACCGGGTATCCACCTACCCGGATTCTGCAGTGCCAGGGGTCATCAGAGTAACGAATATCATCAGGACTGGACGCGGTCGAAGCCCCCACGTGCACTGCATTGACTGTGCTGGTGCGTGCGGGAATTCTGGCTCTGCAGGCATTGGCAAAATGGTTCTTCCCCCCACACCGGCGACATGTCTGCCCATACGCGGGGCATTGTTGAGGATCATGCTGGTGCCCGCACTTTCGACATGGGCGTCGAGGGGCTTGAGAGACTCTCGGCTGGGGGGGGCTGGCCTCTGTCTTCGGTGGAGGCTTCTGCGAGGTGGCCACCGCGTGGGGGAACACTGCTAGGACCCGTGGCTGGGTGGACATTGCTGTGGCTTGAGCCCGTGTGATGGCCTTCATACGACAAATGTCCACTGCCTGTGTGAGGGTGAGATCCGGTTTCTCCAGCAGCCTTTCTTTTAGCTTGGGGTCAGGGATGCTGAACACTATCTTGTCCCTGAGCATTAGGTCCACAGTAGGGCCAAATTCACAATGCTGTGCTTTCTCTCGGAGGGCTGTGAGGAAGGGGTCAATCCCAGCGGTTTCATCAAACTGGAGTTGCCAGAATTGGAACCGCTCGAATACAGGATTCTTCTTGGGGACACAGTAATTCTGCAGGGCGCTGAGGAGCTCTGCTAGGGTCTGCTTGGCCGGGTCTGCGTACACATTCGGTAGGGTGTTGTATACCTCTAGGGCCTTGTCTCCTAGACAGTGCAGGGCAACTGCTACCCTGAACTCCTCTGACTTCTTGGCTGCCTCAGTAACAGTGAGGTAGACCATTAAGCGTTGCTCCCATCTCCTCCAGTTCTCCCCGAGATTCCCATCAAAACTAAGAGGGGGCGGCAGCTTGAACTGATCCATCTTAGGGGTCTTCTGCTTCACTGGCAAGTGAAGACCACTTCTGACACCATGTGATGCCCGGCTCCCCGGGGTGGGGCTCAGGTGTGGGAACCTCCCAACTGGACCCGCGGGGGGCCTAGGGCACGAGGGGCTGTGGGCTGCTAGCCCAAGTACTCACAGACCACGAGCTTCTTCAACTCTGTTTATTCACCCGGCAGGGTATCAACTATGTACAACGGGGTTGTCACCCAAGTCCTTATCCCCGCTGAGGGGTTCAGTCTCTGAGTCCCCGGTCAGGCTCTCGGGCTCTGTCCTGCTGCGTAGACCCTCCTACGCAGCTAGCTCTGCAGGAGAGAAGGCAGGTGCGTCTGCCTCCTTGCAGTTCTGGCGCCCAACTGCCGAGCGCCTCGCGTGCGCTTTCCTAGCTCCTCCCACCAAGACCCGTGCGGGCTCTGCTGCACAGGCGCCGCCACACTCTCTCCTCCTCCTTCCAGTCTTGCATCACCAGTTGTCTCTCTGAAATATATACTGGGATGGCTTGCTGACAACTGAAGCTTAATATGTCTAAGGGCATTTTTACATGTTGCCGCTTTTCCCCAGACTTCAAAAGCCTGGGTTTGGCAAACTCCCGAGGGGGGGATTTAGATGCTCACCCCCCACTAGTTTTTATATTGTTCTTTTGCAATTCCTGGATCTGACTCCTGGATTCAGTTCCTACCCTCAAGCACTGAAAAACTGAGCTCAGGGGAAGAGAGTACCCCAGTACCTTAGGCATGTGGTGCTTTCATTTTCTCATTCATTTGGGGTCAATTGTACTGAATTGTACAATTGTCCCCAATACTGTTTTAGTGAAATTCTCAGTTAAAAAAAAACAAAAATACAAGTGGGGGAAGATGAACCAACACGGGACAATTGACCCCATTACTGTTGAAGAATACCTGGAGTATGAAGTGACACAGGTTTGCTAAAAAAAAGTTTTATGAATTTTTTGTACCCCTTTGGGGTCTGATTTACCCCCAAATCCATCTGTTGATGCAGATCCCTCTGCTGGGAAAACCAGAAGCTCGTCCAGAGATCCTGGTACAGTCATTGTATTGTACCCCCCCCCCCCTTTCCCTTCTGATAGTAAAGAGTGGCACACAATAATGGGCTGGTATGAGCACAAAGCTGACCTCTGTTGTCTGTATGTGGACCATTGCTGGTCTGACTCTCTTGACTGGCAAGTGTGCAGTGACTTTACATTCTGTCAAGTGACATAAATGCCACTCCCCTAATCGAGAGAATACATCCACAGTAGCATCATGCTCCTGCTGATGCTGAATGATTTCTATCAACTCCCTACTAATGAAGCCCAGTCTATGCAAGTTTTTTTTTTACATTTTAGCAATAATTATACAGGCCTCTATTAGTTAAGATGAGACGCACTTCTCATGCAGTCTCTGCCTATCTTTAACATGGGATTTTTGGTTCACTTCACTTCCAGGTTGCGACTGACATTGTTGCTCGAGATTTCTGCTTTAGTAAGCGGTTTATCTTAATGTTGAAATGATAGAAAATTCAAGGAGAATCTGGAATAATCGTTGGTGAATGAATTGGTGGATTTCATCGGAAGATATCCTTAATTAACAAACGTATTAAAAGTCAACGTAGAAATCCTTATGTTGTGCGTGTGCATTCCTGCCTGCTGGGAACGTAGTTTTCCTGCCTCAGTACATCCCCAACCAGGTGGGCTGGGGCAGGGAAATGGCGTTACTGGTGGAGGGGGGTTCAGTGCAGCTTATGCGGGGGGGGGGCAGGCCAGGAGTAGTGTGAGTGGAGGTAGTAGTGTCTGGGGGTACCAGGTGGATAGGAACAGGGGGAGCGAGCACAACGAGGGGGTGGGGAGTTTGGCGGCAGCAGCACAGACCATTCTGTTTTGATTAAACGATGTTATACGTAAGGATGGTTGGGAAGAGGGGAACTCGGTGGACGTCTTGGACAGGGAGGTAAAAAGGGCTGGTAGGGGCTCAGGGCAGCTTGGGCGGGGGGATATGGCGGGAGGTGGGGAGCTCAGGGCAGCTCGGGAGCGGAGGTATGGGAGGCTCAGGGCAAGTTGGGTGGGGGGCTCAGGGCAGCTTAGGCGGGGGGGGTATGGCAGGCGGGAGGGGCTCACGGCAGCTCAGGCAGGGGGAGTATGGCGGGAAGGAGGGTCAGGGCAGACCCACGACACCCAGGCGACTCCGGCTTTGGTGTCCTCGGGCTGCTGGATTCAGCATGGCAGAGGGAAGCCGGGGGTGTAAACTTCACAGGAATTCAGGTGCTCCCGTCAGTGCAAGGGAGCCTAGACAAGCTGGTCTCTCTTTTGGTTAATGTACCCCCCAGTCTCCTACAAAGCTAGAGCTGGGTGCTTCTACTAGCAGTATCCCTGATGTTGGCATCTGGCAAAACTAATCAGAAAATGCTGCATTGTGTTGGCTTTCACAATTAAACCTCGAGTGTGTAATGCCATTAAAAAACAAAAACCTTTGCTCTTAAATTCAGAGGTAAGGCGAATTAATGAAAATTTGGGAAGCTATATGCCTGGCATATACCTAATTGGAGAAATTGATAGAGGAAGAGAAGGTGATCAACAATGATCAGATACGGTTTAGAGGGAAGGGCTACAATAGGTTATTGTATGGTAATCTCGCATCTGGTTGGAAAATATCTAGGGTCAAGCCGGGGGTGTAAACTTCACAGGAGTTCAGATGCTCCCGTCAGTGCAAAGGAGCCTAGACAAGCTGGTCTCTCTGTGGCCTTTATACATCTCAGGTCAACTTTTGACCTGATTCCACATGAGCAATTGTGGCAGAAACTGACAGGTACATCTGTAGGTAGGCATCTTTTGGATTTGATTTATTCATTGTATTCCAATACATCTCTGAGAGTTAGATTAGATGCCAGGAGCAATTTATCTGACACGGTTAAAACTGAGTGGGGTGTCCATCAGGGATGCATACTAGTGCCTATGGTGTTTAATCTGTTTTTAAATGATCTACCAGGGCTTCTAAACATTCTCTCCAATCATCCACCTAAGTCTCTGGCTTGTTTGCTTTATGCTGACGATACCGCTTTAATTTCTACATCCCAAGTGGGGCTCCGCAGGCAACTAAAATTATTTTAAAATTATTGTAATCAAAACCTGCTCTCAATAAACTATTGAAAATGAGCTTAAACTAATAAAGATTTATCAATACTTGGGTATTCTGTTTCAAGCTTCTAGGTCATGAATAGTACAGTCCCAAGCTGTTATAGAGAAAACAAACAAATTTGCTTCTGTTGTGGCTAAAGTTTTTAGATCTAGGGGCGGTTATTTGGTTTCACCTGCCCTTAGGGTTTTTGTGGCAAAATGTGTTTCCCAACTGTTGTATGGGGCGCAAGTGTGGGCAATAGGTAGGCTGGATAAGATAGAACCTGTTCAATCTAAATTTTTCAGGACGCTGCTGACAGAACCACATTGTGTTTCAAACTGTATTTTAAGGCTTGAATGTCATATGCCAACTTGGGCAGGTAGGGCTTGGATCTTAGCAATTGGTTATTGGTTGACATTTCTTGAAAGGACCCCACTTTCCCAGCTAGCCTTTTATGATAGAAGATCTAACTCGTGGACCTCGAAGGTAGAATCAAAGATTCAGCTTTTGGGGATTTTCTGCAGCTTCCCTTCTTCCCCTTGGTTTCCACGTGGCTCAGAGAATGTTAAAGCAGCGTGTTTTAGATGTGGATCGTCAAGTTGATATTGCAGGTACCAATTCCTGATTATGAATTTGTTACCAAAAGCCATGCCCTATTTGGACCGTTCAACAAAGGTTATGCAGTAGAGAGTGCTGGCTTGTGCAAGATTTAATGCCTTCCCCTCGGCTCTTTTGGAGGGGCAGATAAAGGGGGAGCCATATTCTCTGTCTCTGTATATGTTCAGCAAACGTGATAGAAACCATCCCACATATCATTCTGGAGTGTGAATTGTATGAGATTTTTTGTAAATTGTGAATTAAATTGTCATAAAGGAATTCCCTGGAAGATCTAGGAAGTTTCTTTTGCTCCTTTTATTATCTAACACAGTCCCAACAATTACTCTGTGGCTAAATTATTGTAGGTTAGGATGAAGAAGAAGCTGTTCTGGTCTCAGGTCTCTGCCGCAAATGTTCCAGGAAGTAACTAGGAAAAGGAATTTTGCATTTGTTAATTACCAATTTGCGATTTGTTAATTACCAAATAATTACTGCTATTTCTTGTGTATGTTTTATTGTATGGTTGTATATGGTGGGTTTCATTTTTGCAACGGCCTGTGGCTATGCAATAAAAATGAAAGAAAGAAAAATAATAATTTCACTACTCTACCACCTAAAAATATGTTAGTATTATATTACATCCTTTTCAGCTACACCAAAAAGTCATGGGATAGGAGGTAGTGTCTTACTATGGATCAGAAACTGGTTAAAAGATAGAAAGCAGAGGCTTGGACTAAATGGTCAGTTTTCACAATGGAGAGATGTAAAAAGTGGTGTGCCCCAGGAATCTGTATTGGGACCGGTGCTGTTTAATGTATTCATTAATGATTTGGAAAAGGGTGTTAAGAGTGAGGTGATTGAATTTGCAGATGACACCAAGTTATTCAAGGTAGTTAAAACACTAGCAGACCCTGGGTGAAAACAGACATGACGCTAACCACCCTTTAACCACCCTTGGTGGTCATTTATGCATGTTTCAGGGCTGCATAGGGCACCAGTACAGCCCTGCAACATGCATAAATAACCACCAAGGGTGGTTAAAGGGTGGTTAGCGTCATGTCTG
>QEPC01000801.1:4647809-4672533 GCA_003113815.1 Sphenodon punctatus | reverse complement strand
TAGGAATTATTCAGAAGGGGATAGAGAATAAAACTGAGGATGTCATAATGCCTCTATACAAATCAATGGTGCGACTGCACCTCAAATATTGTGTGCAGTTCTGGTTGCCCCATCTCAAAAAAGACATAGCTGAACTAAAAAAGGTACAGAGAAGGGCAACAAAATGATCAAGGGCATGGAAGGGCTCCTGTATGAGGAGAAGCTTGGTAGGTTGGGGCTCTTCAGTTTGGAGAAGAGACGACTGAGAGGAGATACGCTAGAGGTCTATAAAATCATGAGTGGTGTGGAACGAATATACAAGGAGCAGTTACTTACCCTCTCAGCTAGTACTAGAACTAGGGAACACTCCATTAAACTCATGGGTGGCAAGTTTAAAACAAATAAAAGAAAATATTTTTTCACTCAGTGTATAATTGGATTGTGGAATCTACTGCCAGAGGCCAGTACTACAGCTAAGTTTAAAAGAAGGTTGGACAAGTTTCTGGAAGATAGGTCCATTAGCAGCTATTAGTCAGACAGGGTCGGGGAACATGACGGGAGCTGGGGGAAAACAACAGGGAATGGATTCCCCATTGTGACCTATTGGGTGCTTCTCCCAAGCCAACGTGATTGGCCACTGTCGGAGACAGGATGCTGGGCTAGATGGACCATTGGTCTCACCCAGTATGGCATTTCTTATGTTCTTATCAATCGTACTCAATCTCATACCTTTCATTTACAGTGCTGTCTATATCAATGTTTTCTCAACATCATAAATACCATCAACATTATAATATCAACTAGAGGTGGGACCCCGAGGCAATTACCGGCTACCGGATTTACCAGATTCCGGTTTCAAAAAAACCGGATTCTCGGATTAAATCCGGTATACCGGTACCGGATTTATTCCATTGATTTCAATGGGGCACTGTGTCCCCATTGAAATCAATGGAATAAAAAAATTCCTCCTCCCTCCCCCTCCCAGGCTATGCGGGTGGAAGGGGGGACACCCCCCACCCACCCTGCCCAGCCTGGATTTAAAAAAAATAATTCCCCTCCGTTGCCGGCAAGTTCAACCCAGAGCCGCCTCCCCCCAGCACCAGCGGCCGCGGTGTCCCAGCAGCCAGTAAGTAAGTATTAGACCTGATCCCTGGGGGGGGGGGTTAACATACCCTCCCCCAGGGATCACCCTACTACAAGTTCCCAGGATCCAGTACCTTCAGTTCAGCTCCGGGTGGCGGCGGCGGTCCGACGGCCTCAGCGCCGGCTGTGGCTGCCAGCTTCAGACGCTGTAGGCCTTCCGGGGAACTTCCGGAGGGCAGGCGACGGGGTGCGTGGAGGGGGCGGGGCCGTGCGGCCGCACGTTGCGCTGCGCAGCCCCGCCCCCTCCCAGATTCCCCGCCGGGATCCCCCTGGCACGTCTGATATGGCGTGACGGGGTAACCCCGGCGGGGAATGAGTGGCCCCGTAATGTCTGAAAACACCCTATCTTGCCCCCTAATGTGCCCTGATACCGCAGCCGCCCTTGCCAGAATTGCAACACTCCCTAAGCACCCTCTTTTTATGTACCTTGATAACCACATCTGACTCCCCTCCCCCCCCCCCCATCTCCCTGCCTCAGAATGTGCCCAAGTATTCCCCAAAGGTTCGAGTGGTGGCCCAAAAACTTGGAACCACTCCTCCCCCCCCCCCGACTCCCTTCCACCAGTCCATCAATCACTTGCCTGAGCAGGCGGATAGTGGCTTGCCCTGCCCCAGCACCTGATCAGAGCAGGCACAAGGGAGCTGCACATATATCGGGGAATTGGGCACTGTGGTGGAGTTTGTGGCGAGACCCTATACTCCATGTTAACCCCTTAGAGTAAAGGGGTGGCCAGTGGAATTCACTTGCCATTCTGTTCCCCCTTCCCTCCCCGGCGCAGGGGTTATGACCATTATTGCTGGCTTAATCTACTCCAGGTGCCAGTGTTAGGTTGGCTACTCTGGTGCACAGTGCCCGGGGATATTACATTGTGTGGGTCCTAACGCATATAGTTGCTATATTCCTTTTGTTTGTTTGTTAGTTCGATTGAATACCCCACCGCTCTCACCTCTGGCGACCCAGAGCGGCTTATAACAAAAATAAAAGCCTAAAATACAATTTAAAATCTTCAACAATATGCAACAGTACAGGTCTGTGATAAAACTACCCCTCCACACACACACACACACACACACACACACCTCTCTGCAGAACTCCTGACAGAAAAGCCAGGTCTTGCAACTATGGCAAAAAGCCAGGAGATCCAGGCTGAGGCGGACCTCCTTGTCTGTTACCAAGATCTAGATTCTAAATAAAAATTAGATTCTCATTAATAGTACAGCCCCCTTATACAGTTCTGGTAATGTAAAATGGCTTTGAAATGAAAATAATTATAAATGAAAATCGAGTCCTTGAGCACAGGTCCTGCTTATGTTCTAGAAATTCCCTATTGTAAATACAGGCATACGTTTATGATGGGGCAGCTTTCCATTTTGGGTGAAGAGTTATAGTAAGTGATGCAGATTTCTTATAAATGTAAATTTTTACCAAGGAACTGAAGCTGAGATGCAGTATTTCCTGTGCAACGATCAGTGTCTTAGGGGATCCGTGTCATTAAAGCAGGCATAATGGCACATTTTAAAAACAACTCCTCACAGTTATCTACTGAATTGACAAAAAGATTTCAAAGTTGCACAACAGACTATGGGTCTTGTAAACAATGAATACTAATTCCTGGCGAAAGCATCTGGATAAGTCAATGATACAGCACGAAATCTGAGTTTAGGCTTGGGATCTTAAAACAATCCCCACTGTTTGATTTTTGACTTATAGGTATTTTCCATTAATTGCAGATGTTGAAGAACAAACAATGAGTGATTTATTATGCACCATATGCTGTTGGTATTAACATCTTAATCAGTAACCTATTACTTTAGCTTGTAACAAAAGTAGTCTGCCACATGGATGTAATTATCAATAATGGATATCATGGCAATACCCACTTTATAGGTGTTAAAAATGGACTTTTTTCAACCACAAAATATCAACTTCATATAATTTTATGTATGCTAGTCAGTGACCCTGGTTAATCCATGATTATCACCCTAAATTTATATTTAGGTTTTCACTTCTAGCATACACTGAGAAACTGAGGTCATCATCACCTGCACTAAAGCTTACCTGTACAGAGGTGCCTTTAACTTAAGTTATGTTGAAGAACAAATTCAAGCATAAGACGGACCTTCCAAAGGATCTTCCAGAGAGCCTTTCTACCCGTTTGCATCTCTGGATTGGGACCTGGCTCTTGGAATTTTGCACAATAAGAAATGAATAATTGCTTACATACAAAAAAAAATTAATGCTGAAATTACCAAGCAAGCGTTCTTCAGATTGGTTAGTCATACAGTCAATTTGAAAAGCTAGAGATGAGAGTAATTTTAGAACTGTATGCATGCAAAAAATAAAATAAAATCATTTTAAACAGAGGAAGTGTTATTTTGGGTTCACCTAACTTTTATACAGCGCTGTAGGGATGGGACTCTGAGCAAAATTTAAGTTTCTGTCAATTTCGGTTTCAGTTCTCTTAAATTTCGGTTCGTTTTCAGTACTATCAGAACTTTTGCATTGATTTTTGTACCGGATTTTTAACACGGCGGTTTTTCAATGGGGGACAAACCCCAATGTTAAAAATCTGGTACAAAAATCAATGCAAAAGATCCGATAGTACCAAAACCGGAAAAGAACCGAAATCTCGGATTAATCCGAAATGGCCATTTCCGGGTACTTCCGGTTTTATCCGAAACCGAAATTCCCATCCCCACATCGCTGGTTGGCTTTGCTCACATTCTCCATAAAGCATCCATTTTAGGACTGGTCCATGCACATGAAATTTCAGCCCAAATGAGGGTTTTTTTGCAGAAAGTTAACAGCTACTAGCTACTGAAACTAATTTGGACTCGGTATTTTGAAGGGGATTCTTAGTTTGTGATGTTGCAGAGCTATTATTTGAAGCCAAAAGGCATTACTACATTAAAATATTAGAGGCCCTTGGTGATTAGGTCAGATAACTTATCTTTGCTGTTAATGCATTTTTGTCTACCACTAACTAGATTATAGGTCTAGCTTGAAAAAGATCATGTTTTCAAACGAAACAGTAGCCCAATAGAGTCTGTGTAGCCCCCAATCAGCACATCCAGCCTAATAAATAGGCAGCCCCCTGCCTGTATTTCATGTGCTTGGGGCAGCTTCCACCAGTTGGATTAGCAGTTTCCCTACCCACTGCTGCCTCTCAGCTCGGAGGTGCACTATAGATCCCGCCCCGCCCCCCGCAGTCTCCCTCCCTGCCTCTCAACTGGCCAGGCAACTAGACAGGACTCTGTGCTGCCAGACTCGGATGCCAGCAAGGCTGCATGTGAACCTCATTGATGAGATGTGTATATGTGGGCATCCATTAGCCCTGATTGGCCCACACGGTGGGCTCGTGATGTCCCTAGACTTTGCCATGAGTGGTGGCTCTTGTGACCACATGGAGGCCATGTGGCAAGGTGCCTAATAGACAGGCACCTGGGAAAGTGCCTGGTGAGGCCTAATGTGGGCTATCGTCTCGTTTGATTCGACCCATAGTTTTGCACAGAGTTCAGGATTAAGTAAAGGCTGATAAACTGAAGCTGTTTTTACATGGACGCCTTCCCCCACCCCCCCAAATTCAGGCGGGTGTGCGGGGGGAGGGAGGCATCCGTGTATATGGCCAGTGGTGGGTGGGGGGATGGGTGTCCGCTCCGTGTTCGCCTGTGTGAACACCGAGCGAGATGGGTGGGGGTGCGTGCGCACACCCATCTCTACCCATGGAGCCCTTAGGAAAACCGGAGGAGGCTCTGTGGGTTTAGGTTGGTGGAGATGGGTGTAGGTGGGAGTGTGTCCACCTCCACCCACCGTGGCAAAACACCCATCCCCCCCACCTGCCTCCATCCGTGTAAAAAGGCCCTGAATGAATCGCAACAGGTCTGATTAACCGAGGCGAGATCAAAACTAGGAAAATGTAGCATTCTGAAACATAGGAAATTTCTTAAAATAGAACTCTGGCAAATCTAGTTTTATTTCTTTCTATAGTGAACTCAAATGTGGGAAAAGTTGTGGGGGTGTTCGGAGGTTTGTCATTTTTTGGGGGGGGGATCATGTATGCAGAAACTTTACATACAATTTAGAGCTAAAAGGTGGAAGTTCCTCAACAAATGTCTGTAGGGAAACTATTCACTGTGGTAATACTGTGTTAATTCCGAATACATAAATAATAAAATTATATAGATAAATTGAAGGAAAGTCCACAAACAGCAATCTAACAGATTAATGTGTTGGAAAGATGCATTATCCGTGTTTTAATTCATATAACTGTATGCAGATTTAAAGTTACCATACCATATGAGGGAATGGTAGTGGGGGGGAACCTAGAAAGGTAGATTGGAGTAAGAAACAAAACAATATCCTATATACATAATTGACAAATACATAATTTGAATCCAACTCTGTAAATATACCAAATAACAAGTTCTTTCAAACATCAAACATAAATCTATCATATGACTAAATTGCCAACAAAATAATTTACTACCTTTTTCATATTTATGAATGCACAATTACATTTTCCCCATAGGTTTTGGTACTTGCAAAACTAGTCTAAAAGCTGCTGGAAAGAACAAATAAAAACCATCAACAATTTGGACTCCTTACAGACACCTACACAGAAGAGAATAATGACACTAGGAAGAGTGAAATAAAAATATCACAATAGTGAAATATTCAGAACTAAAATTTGCACATAATATAGACTCGGTGACCACAACCTGGGCATGGAAATTGAAAGGCATACAAAAAATTATTGTTCAGACAGAAATCAAGAGAGCCATGACAGGGTGTATTTTCAGAAGTGACGCTACCTTGCTTAGACCTAATCTGGGGTAATGTCCGCCACCCCGCTTTGGGGGAGGCCGATACCCAGAACAGACATGACGGTGCACCTTACTACGCTCTGCCCCGAACCTTGGTAGTGCTTACCACCAGTTGTTTCCTGTGATTTTCTGACATCACAACCGGTGGTAACTGCTACCATGGTTCGGGGCAAAGCGTGGTGAACATCTGGCAGCCGCTGAACAGAAGTGATGGTGGCTGTGACCCTGGGGTGGGGTTAAGTGTGGTGAAGTGTGGCTAAGCATAGTGCAAACAAAGCCTCAGACCCAGGGATAGGTCCTCTAAGCAAACTTTAGAAGTGTTAGAGAAGGAACTGCACCATGTCCCAGAGCAAAGGGAAGGAATACACTCTAAATTTCTTTTAGCAGTGCCTGCACCTAAATTGCCTGCTTTCCTAAGCATCCGTGCAGCCCTACTTCAGGAAGATCCAATCAGTATGGAAGCAAGAACTGTTACTGGATTTCTAAAATAAATAATAAATTGATTTAAATCAATCTCTCTCGCATACACAGAATCCTCTCATACAATCCAAATTTGAACTTTCAGTTCATTCCAAAATGTTATCACTTCAGCTACCCCGTTTTAGTTGTCTTTCAGTGCTCTAAATGTCCCACCCCATGGAAACTATGTTGGTGAAACCAATCAAACCTTATGCAAACAAATTAACTCTCACAGAAAAGAGATTATGGACAAAGACATTCAGTCGGTTGTGGGTGTTTCATTCTCCATTTCTCTGTTGCCCTGGATGAAAGGGAACTTGCACAACACCTTGAACACTGGGGTACTAAAATTCATAATTCTGCTGGATATCAAAACAATGGACTATAAATAAAGATTTGAGCTTCATAAGCCACTACACAAATGTGTAACAGAGTCTACTATATACACTTTACACTTACATTTCTATAAATACTGGTGCACTCTTTAAGTTCTTTCAGACTTTCTAAAATCTGCAACTTGTAGCCCACCAGGGATTCTTACAGACCTTTGGAACTTTGTCCTTTTACAGACATAGCTTTGAAGGAAGTTTGTTGCATTTTTAGCAAGGAGAAGACCAATATTTGTTAAGTTCTGTGACATCCAGGTAATAATTTGTTTTAATAATTTGATAGTTCTGTTTGGCATAGTATAAGATTTTTTCTCAGCATAATTCCCACCTCTCTTAGCAGCATGAGAAAGATGTCAAATATGGTTTAGGGAGCAGGGAGGGTGAAGGAGGTTGCAGAGGGAGGAGCAAAGTTCCTGGGTGGGAGCATAGTAGAAAATGAGGTCAGAAAGATAGGCAGGAGCGAGGCCCTGAAGATGAAGACAATAGCCCCTTCGCCTCCCCCCCCCCCATGGCGGTGACGGCTAATTTGCCGCACCCCTCTCCCCCTGTGGGAGACGAGGAGGGACAAAACAGGTGGAGGGTCCCCCTGCTCCTCCCCCGCGGGCGCAGGGGTTTTGCCGTGGGGGAGGGAGGGGGTTGAAAAGGACAGCCACGCTCTGTTTACATTGACCCAGCCGGGGTTGCTAGGCAGCCCCGGCCAGGTTGGGCGCAAAAAGCGCGTGAGTGGATTGGAGCGCCAACCCGCCGGGGGCGGCACTGTGGGATCGATCGCCGCTCGCCTCCTCAGTCGGAGGCGGCGGCAGACAGAGCAGCACCCTCCCACCCGCCCAATCAACACTGTGGTGTAAACAGTCGCTTAGTAGGGCCAGGAAGGAATTTTTGACGGGTCCACATAATTGGCAGATGGTTGCCTGGTTTTTTCGCCTTCCTCATAGTGTTGGGTCTATTCTCTTTAATTGGTATAGGAACCCTATAGTTTGAGTGTTGTAATTTTGCTGCTTGCTACATTTGTCACACTCTACAGGGGTTCAGCACCAGATTTAGGTTAGTTTATAATCAGAATATGAGGCATCTCCATAAGGGATGGGGGGGGGTGACACCTGCCGTAATTGCAGGGTATGGCAAGCAGTGGAGCCAACCCCCTGGGAGAAGTGATCACGGGGGCAGTAGGGACACGTGGTGTCCCCAGCTCATGGGCACTGTCCTCCTTCCTCCAGCTCGGAAGGGGCCCTGTCCCCCTCCCAAGAGCCCATCGTAAGGGAGGGGAAAACGTTTTAAGGAGTTAATAGGGATTGGTACTGGACGGTATATCGGGCCAATCCCTGAGTTGAGTTATTGTTTATGTGAGGTGCTGAACCCAAATCACAGGAGTGATTCCCCCCACCAATTCTAATCTGGAGTTAGGGTAATTTGAATAAAGAGTGCAGCCATTTCAAACCCAATACTTGTGTCCTGTCTCATTGGAGCGTGCGCTGGCAATGAATTTCAATTTATGATTGCAGCAGAGGATGCCCTTAATATGATCAGAGCCTCTGGCGAAGTGGATGATCTTAGCAGTGGAATACAGAACAGGAGAGGATCAGGGTGAGAGCAGGACGATTAGTAAGAAGGAGGTTGCAGTACTCAAAATGAGAAAACTAGAGCAGGCAGTAGAGTCGGGAGTGAGAGGAGTAAGGAAGGGGTGGAGGAGTAAGGAAGGGCTGTTTCACAGGGAGAAGCAACCCATTGCACCTTATGTTCAGCCTTTGCACCTCCAAAGGAAAGGTTGCCAGGAGTGACATTACTAAAGGGATTGAGGGGAGTGGATCCAGATTTAAGTGAAGACTAGGGCAAGATCATGAACGATTGGGGATCAGAACCAATTTTGATGAGAAATTATATAAACTCCCTTCAATGAGCATCTCCCAAGTTGTCCTTTTTTATCAGGAGCAATTTTTGTAAAGTACCTAGAGAATCACAAAGCCACATCAAGACATTGGCCATTTGTACACATGCATCAAATTCTCAGATTAGTTTCCACTCACGCAAAATAAATGGTCACAGAATCTCACTCGTTTATGGGCAGGTGCGTTGCCGGGCTTTTCTAAATTTCCATATTCATGCGCGAATTAAACGTTTTAGATGTGAATTCCAGATTTTCTTCTGCAAATTTCTAAATCTGGTTTTGTTAAACCCTGATGTTGGGGTTTTACAAAACTGGATTTAAATACAGACATTTCCACATTACACATGTGAACTGTCTAAGTATGCCACTTACTCACGCATTTATTTACCCTCACATGCGAAATTTTCTCTTGTCTAAAAGTGCTTATTGTTCAAGAAGGATAAAGTTAAACTGGGACTAATGCAACGAAAAGCTACCAGGATGATTGGAGGAATTACCTTATAAAATGAAGCTAAAAGATCTTGGCTTATTCAGCTTATTGAAAAGAAGGCTGAGAGGGCATATGATTACATTGTAAAAATATATATGGGGAGTTAATTCAATAGACGGGGAAGATATGTTCAAAGTAAGGTGATCATGGGTACAAGAACTAATGAATTCAAGCTGGTTATAAATAAACTAAGACTGGAAATTAGAAGAAGAATTTTAACCATCAGAGCAGTAAACTACTGAAATAAGCTCCTGGCGCAATTTGGGGAGCAAAGAACCTGGATAGTTTTAAAATGAAGTGGGATAAATTTCCAGAGATGGGGTGTGGTTGCCGTGTTGGTTCCAAGTGACTCAAGTAAACTTGTGATACATAACTTGCAAGGTGTTTTCTGTTGGATGCTACAGGGGGAAATTCCCCCCTCCCAAGGATACATTTTGTTTTTGTTTTTATTTTTTCCTTTCTTCCTGAAGCATCAAAGCTGTCTGCAGATGGAGGTGGGACTGTTGGGGCAATCTGAAGCCTAGGTACTATAACTGTATATCAGGTGCCTGGCTGATGGGGCCTGTGCACATGCTCAGAGTCTAACTGATCACCATATTTGGGGTTGGGAAGGAATTTTCCCTCTGCGCGGATCGGCAGGCGATTCTGAGGGTTTTTTGCCTTCCCGTGCAGCAATGGTGTTGCTCACCTGTTTGGGACATCTAGAACTTTATTTTTCTACAATTGTTCCCTGTTATTTCAGGCATCTGTATGCTCTGGTTGGTCCCAGTATTTATGTGTGGCAGATGGTTTAATAATCTTTCTTATTGGATGGATTTTTCTGTACCGATAGATGGTGTGCAGGGGGCTGGACTAGATGACCCTTGATATCCCTTCCACCTCTGGGAGACTCTGACATCAGTGGGAAAACAAAGTTGACATTTAGGATGCATGCACACATGAACACTTTTCACACGTGTAATTTTCTCACAGATTTGCTGCATGTGTAAACACTCATTACTGGGTTGTAAAATACCACCCTTACGCTGCCAGTGTCACTTACTTACATGAGGTGTGACTGTGGGAATGGACGTAACTATAATGTCACTTGCAATCATGCGTGATTTGGAACATGGGCACGGATTGTTTATTGTAATTCCAAGAATGGTCATCCAAGGGCCATGCCAAGTGGGGATTTCCAATTCACGTTATTAAACTCACGCAAGATTTGCAGCATGTGCATAGACCAGTCAAAGTCTCAAGGGACAACAGAACACATTAAAAACCCAACCTAAGGGTACCTAAACATTTTTCCTGCGAGCCATGCATCATGGGGGGAAATGTGATCACAGGAGCAAACATCACATGTGTATGTGCCCTTAGAGCAATGATTTGCTGTTTCCATGTGGCGCTGAACTGATTTGTGTTGCTTTTAATTAGAGGTCTTCCTCCTTCTGCCCCCATTTTGTAGATGGCAGAATTTGTCTCCTGGACAATGAGTATAACAGTCTTTATTATGGAACAGAATCTTTATTAAGGCATCTTCTCCTCTCTCTCCCCCCCAGTACAAAATATTTTGACTCTGTACTGTGTTTGTTTTAAAGTATATTTAGCTTCTTAGGGTAGGAGAAAGAAAGGCAGCTTAAAAAATTATTACAGAACTGACTATCTTGCAAGGACACAGAAAACATCCAGTGCCTTTACCGTGTTCAAAGGGATTTTACCAGATGCGTCCAACATTCTTTGGTCTATTCCTAATAAGGAAAGTTTGCACGGTTATAGGCCAGTTATGTGTCTGTACAGCCCATGTGGAAGATTTTTTTTCCCTTCCCCCTTTTGAGAGGCAAGCCCTTCAGAACCACTCCTTGTACTTCTTCAAAACAATCCCATTGAAATAAGATGCAGGGAATCCTGTTACAATTCCTCTCTCCCATGTATTCACATACACACTCTTACGTACTCATTTTGGTGGCATGGCTTTCAAGCAACACTGAGCTTTCAAGCAACTAACTGAGCTTAATTTGAAGAAGTTACACAAAAAGATCAATTTTTATTTTCTTTTGTGTGTCCTAAGACTCACGATAGTAAAAGTGTCTGGCAACAGAAGGTATCGTGGGAGTTATAGCTGCTCCAGCTGGACCGTTTCTCAGACACTTGATATGTAGTTGCAGGAAAACTGTATTTTTTTCCCTTTTAAAAAAATGTAAGTTGTATTTAAGTTCTTATTCCAAGACCAGTTTGATCAAACTAGAAAGGACACCGGAGCAACAGCCGAATTTATGTAATGGGTAAGCAAACAAAATATGTATATTTGCAGTAGGGTAGAGATTACTGTAATTAAGTGTTTAAGGTAGTGATTTTCTGTGTGTTGTAGCTGGAATATTTTTTTAAAAAAAATCCTAACTCACTTCTTGCTTTGTAGGAAAAAGCTGACACTTAGTCTGTTCTGGCCACTTAGCGAGTTACAAAACCTATTCCATCAACAGCTCAGAAACCCTTTATTTTAAGATGGGTTTCATGACCTTGCATGTTTGTTCTCATAGCAAGCCTAAGAGGGGCAAAACCCCTGTAATGAACAGTGCTGTTGTATGATTAAACTAAACTTCATGGCTAGGTTGGTTTTGTTTAAATGGCTTAATCAGATGCGGAGCTGCTTTTGAAGTCTCTGCTGATAAGTTTATCGTTCTCTCTCTGTGTATGAAGGCTCTGTAACCCTGGGTATTGGTAGCTGTGAGCCAAAGTATACTGTAACGGCTGTAGATAAGATTGCTTGAAAGAATAGGACTACTAGAATTGCATGTCTTCAGCTTGCAAAAATACATAACTGTATGTATGGAGTCAGGACTGATCCAAAGTGTAAACAGGCCAAAATGATAAAATGGGTGCTTGTGACACATCAGGTTTTGCTATATACTTTGAAAATTTGCATTAATGGCCACTGTCGATGGACTGTTTAACTTAACTAGCTAAACTACCATCATATCTCTGTATAATTCCAGTTAGTTTAAAATAAAGTGTAGAACAGAGTAAGAGCTGGTCATCTGCTGGCTCAGTTGCTGAGGATCTTGTAACTAGCAATTATTTTCTGTTTTTCATAACAGAGGGAACTTAATGGGCTATTCTCCCCCTCACAGTCCAAAATAAATGTGCTGCTTAAAACAAAGAAATGACGTTTCAACCAAGTTAGCAGGCAAATGGGGTATTGCAGAACAGAGGGGCTAATGAACAATAGACTTTTCTTATGCTGACTTAAAAAGCTTTTGTTTGTACTGTCCATATTTTAGAATGCCACCTTTTACTGTAAGCATGGCCTCTATATCGAAAAGCAAGTAGAGATTGTATTGGGAAGCACTGGATTGGTTTTGATTTACCATTCGAGTAGATTAGGGGTTGAGAAACCTTCTCCCTTCCAGAAGCCACTTTTAAAATTAGTAAAAGCTCTGAGGACCACATAGAAGTTAAGAGGCATAAGGGGTGCACTCAGGAAGAGGAGAGTTAAAATCATGGATGTTGCCATGGATCTGTCTCCTATCCTTGTGTGCCTGCCCTCATCTCTACTCCATCTCCCTGAGCCCAGCTTTTCAGTGTAAGGGTTTGGAACTGGATCGAGGAAGCAGAAAGGACCTAAATAAAAGTATATTTAGCACCCAGGCCGGAGGGTACCCCACCCCTGGAGTAGAGAAATACTCTGAATCAACAATGTTGCACTTCAAAAGAGTTTTGTGCCTGTAATGCAGTTTTTTCTTAGCTTAGAAAAATTAGGAATGGGAAATTGTTATGTAATAATTGAACTAGCAAGAAATACATAGTTGTAGTGTGAACAACATTTTTTCTATTAATTTGTATGGAAGTTGTTGTTGTTTTTGTTTTGTATAGGATTCATCATCAGGATAAATCAGCCCAAAAGGAGTCAGGATTGATCCAAAGTGTAAACATGCCAAAATGATAAAATGGGTGCTTGTGATTCATTACACATCAGGTTTTGCTATATACTTAGTAAATTTGCATTAATGGCCACTGTCAAGATGAACTGTTTAACTTAAGTTGAGCAGTATAGTAATGTAAACAGCTGGTTGGTGTGGGTAGAAATTGGAATATCATGACCATGCCAATGCCAGACATTTGAACAGAATGGGCCATTGCCAAAAGATTTCACATGAGTCCGTATAATAGGACCGAGTTATCTGCAGGCTCCCATGGTATCATTCAGTGCTAAGTAGAAGATAGGGTGGTGTATACATATGTAAAAGTAATGTGGGCAGCATGAGTGAAAGAACTGCAAAACAAAGCTTAATGGGTAGAGCTCTTAAATAGTAAGTGAGTTAAATATTCTTCATTTGTAAATTATCTATTTCCTAAGTTACTAAATGTGCCTATTGCCACCATTAGGTTCATATGGCAACCTCAACTAGAGTCAAAGAAAACATTCCTTACTATAACAAAAGGTTTACATACAAAGATCCACCTTCCCATTAGCTTAGGCAAGGGTCTGACTCTTATCCATTATACCAGGGCTGGACAAAATGTCCTGCTCCAAGAACCACATACCAAATCTTCCCATGACTGAGAGCCATAAGACATGGCAAGAACTGTGCGTGCATGCATGCGTGAGAGTGCACACAGGGTAAAAACAAACGTGCAGGCGACGGGGTATCTTCCCCAGCCCAGGGTGGGAAACTGTGGCCAGCACTTCCTGAGTCAGGGACAGGTCCTGAACAAACATGCAGGCCCATGTTGACCCAGAGTGGCTCACAGGGGTAGTCCTTGGCCCGGTATTTGCCTCGGCGATTTCCCCAAGGACACATCCTGGGCCAGCTGCTTATCCATCCCGGGACAGTCCCAGGCCAACATCAGGTGGTGTGGGGACCGACAAGTGGGTGAGTCCTGGGCCACAGTGAGTCGTCATCATCGTGGTGGTTTTTACTCACAAACAACTCCCTGCTTGTCAGTTGGCTGGTGGAGGCAGAGCTATGTGGCGCCAACTCGTGAGATTCTGAGGAGCATCTACAGTTCAGCTGCTGAGACTAGGGTGCAATGAAAGAAGACACAGGAACATTAAGGCAACACAGGCCCAGGACCATCCCTGACTGAGAGCCGCACTCCAACACTGCCCAAGAATTACACACTGCTGCTGAGCCCCACAGTATGGTCGCCCCTGAACTTATTCTTTGGTGTAGCCTGAAGCTCAGCAAAACTGTTCTGCTAGCACATGAGGAAATTTCAACGTTCAAATGCATCTGGAAACAAAGCAGCAGATCAGTCTAGAGAAGAATGCTCACATGCATGTCAGTTCTGGAGTTTTGGATCCATAGGAATTCTTCCAGAGCAGGTGGTTCCCTCTGTTCTCATGAGCAGGGAGAAACAGGTGTTAAAAACAGTCTCCCTTTTTCTGATCTCTCCCTCAACTGGATTAATGTGCAGGAGAGCAGGAATTACTATCAGGCACATGGTGTAGACATGCTATGTAAGGAAGAGACAAACAAGGCAGTGCTGAGAGTTGCTGGGATAGCAGAGAACTGTGGATAAAAATAAACTAAGGAAATTTATTATTATTTATTATTATTATTATTAACAAACATTTATATAGCGCCAGCAGTGTACCTGGCACTTTACCAAGTAACAAAATAGACACGGTCCCTGCCCTAGGTCTTACAATCTGAGAGCCGGGAGCTGGGGAGAGACATAGGAAGGGGAACAGAGGGAGAGACAAGGGGTCTAACATTCCTGAAGATGTGAGGTCTCAGGTGCACGTACTTGGCTTGGTTACATTGAGAATAACAGCAGGCAGGTCCATGTGGCAAGGATAAGGGTACACAGACCATAGGTATAGGATATAGTGGATCAGCAGGATAAAGAGTCAGACAGAGCAGAGCGAAAGAGGTGCTTTAAGGAGAGATTTGAAGGTATGAAGGGAGGGGGCAAGGCGGATGTGGACAGGAGATTTGAAGGTATGAAGGGAGGGGGCAAGGCGGATGTGGACAGGGAGGGAGTTCCAGGTATAGGGGGCAGCAAGGGAGGCGGGACAAAGGCAGTTGGGGAGCAGGGAAGGCGTGGAAGGGTGAGAGAAGGGACAGAGGAGGAGCGAAGTGCATGGACTGGAGTATGGAGGGAGATAAGCATAGAGAGGTAGGGGGGAGCGAGGTTATGAAGAGCTTTATAGGTGAAGACTAGGAGCTTGTGCAGGATTCGTTCAGTAAGGGAGGAGAGGAGGGACTGCACATGGTCGAAGCGACTGGCGAGGTAGATGACCCTGGCAGCAGAGTTTTGGACGGAGATAAGGGGAGAAAGGTGAGACCGGGGAAGGCCAGTGAGAAGGAGGTTACAGTAATCGAGGCGAGAGATGACCAGAGCATGAACAAGAGTTTTGGCAGACGAGACAGAGAGAAAAGGGCGAATCTTAGCAATGTTATGGAGGGAGAAGCGGCACGATTTAGCAACAGAGTCAATGTAGGGTTTAAAAGAAAGGGGTGAGTCAAAGATGAAGCCTAGGCTACGGGCTTGGGGGACAGGCAGGATGGTGACCCCATCAATAATTATTGACAGCGAGGAGGGAGAGGAAGGATGAGGGGGGAAGATTAGTTCAGTTTTAGCCATGTTGAGTTTGAGTTTGAAATTCCCCCTGATCTGTGCAGTCCAGCACAACCTCCAAATAAGACCATCTCTCCCCACTTTCCACCACTTTATCTTTTCTTTAACCTCTGTGTTTGTGTGAATACAGACAAGGTTAAAAGCTGTAAAGGGGTAGATAAACCTGAAAATGCAGTAGTGTGAACAAGCTATAGGGGGCAATTATATATGATATACATACTATGAGAAGTAGTGCAAAGTAAATGGGTAGTCACTTGTGTTAACTGATTTCCACATAATCATCAAAATAGTTTGAAAACCTGGATGTAACTAAGCCAAGCACATGCACCTGGGACCTCGCATCTTCATGAAAGTTACACTCCTTGGCTTTCCCTCTGTTCCCCTTACTTCGTCTCCGCCACACCACCACCCCCGCCCCCCGTCTCAGATTGTAAGCCCTAGGGCAGGGACCATGTCTATTCAATTACTTTGTAAAGCACCAGGTACATTGCTGCGCTATATAAATGCTTACTAATAATGATAATAATAATCTCAAGATACATTCTCGAGGCATCGGATAACCCGTAATGGTGTTTACAGGTAGCGTTTTTTAATGCAGAAGAAATTGCTCCGTAAATTATTAATTTTTTCACTGTAAAGATCTTGTTTAACATGCAGGCTGCAAAAGCTACTAGCCTGCTTTCACACTATTGACCTGCCCCATCATGTTTGCTGTCCTGCACTTGTCCCAGGGCAGTTGCTGTCCATATCAATAGGTTGACCTGGATCTCTCGAATATCAGGCAGGGAAAGAAATAATTTCACACCCTCCTACCCTGATAAATGTGGAGCAAGTACTATTTGGAAGCAGATTTGGAATACTAAGTGGTATAGTGGACCAAGCAAGCGCTAAAGTAGGCAAGTGTCTCCTAGATATAATTTAGCAACTTAGTTACTACAGGGAGCAACACTAGGCTTCACCAGCCTTCTTTCCAGGTCACCTTTAAAATACAGAGAGGATTCTTCTATACTTGCAGTAAAATCTTTTGCCACATAACTCCCCCTCTGCATTGGTTTCTTATATTATGTGGATGTTTCCTTCTAGTTTACTTTTATTTATTTTTTAAATTTCATGTTTATGATAATTTGCAATAAATACTTTATCTATTTTTGGATTGCTTGGATCCGCCCCTTTCTCTCTACCTCCTCGGGCAAAACCCTTGTTCATGCCATGATACTGAATGTATCAATCACCTCATTACTCGCAAAGTCAGACTCACAAAGTAGTAATCTGCTGCAGCCAGATCCTAGATTGCCTGTGGACCATTTAGTTATCTGCTCTTTAAACAGAATAGGATAACATGTAATTTGCATGTTCTGTTAATTATTTGTTTTTGGTTTTTTATGTTTAAAAACCAAGCTTAAGCAAATGTGCCTAGTGATGTTGTGACCTTTTAGTGATGTGTAGGAGATATGTGACTTCAGGGTCAGAGTAAGCATACTTTCCAGGTTAAGTGATGTTGCTTTGTAGCCATGCTCATGTCTGTTTGGCTAGGTTGCATGCAGACCTCTAGTGGTGCCAGCATTGCTTAACGGCCTGTGTTGGGGTTTGTGAAAACAGCATACATAGAACACATGTAACATACTTACTCCTCGTGTGAGTGAGCACTGTGTTCGGGTATCATGGCCATGTCTGATGTCAATAAATTTCTAATTAAGAGATAAGTACAGTCAGGATGAAAGTTTATATGTAAGAATGAATGTAAAGAAAATAACTTTAAGAAATATATTGTGAGGCCAAAAGCAACGTGTTGTATGAGACAGATAAACAAGACAATATAAGTGTAAATGGAGTCTTAATGACTGAGAAGTTACCTATGCATGAGACAAGCATAGAAGCTCCTGGAAGGGCCATCAGAAAGGTATTTAAGCCATGAAAGGCAAAGGGCATTCAGGCATTCTGAAAGACTCAAGCAAGGACTATGGACTGAATAGCTTCTCAACACAAAGGAATGGCACCCGAGCCTTATCATGTGGCTGAGACACATGGACTGAAACATGGACTCATGTAGAGTAAGATCTTGGCTTAGAGAATTCACTAGTAATGTAAGCTTTGCATTATCCTGAATCAGTCTTGTGCTGTGCTTAATTTGATTTACAAATATAAACTTCTATTAACTAAGCCTTGTGTCATACTGACATTGGGTGACACCATTGAGAGGAGCCCCAAGTTCGAGACTTGGGCAAGCCATTTATTATTATCATTATTATTATAAACATTTATATAGCGCCGGTCATGTACCTGGCACTGTACAGAACATAGACATAGACGCAGTCCCTGCCTGTGGCTTACAATCTAAAAGACGAGGAGTGGGATACAGGGAGAGCGGACAGTGGGAGAGACAGTGGAGAAGACAAACAAACATTCAAGCGGATGCAAAGTCTCAGTTGCGTGTGCTTGGCTTGGTTACAATCAGGTTGGTTGCAGCAGTCTGCAGAGGAGGGCAGACAGTAGGTATATGGGAATGACTAGCAGGCATTGGGAAAGGCGACGAGGAAAAAATGGGACTTGAGGGATTTGAAGGAGCGGAGGGAGGGGGCAAGGCGGATGTGGGCAGGGAGGGAGTTCCAGCCATGAGGGGCAGCAAGGGAGAAGGGTCAAAGGCGGTTAGGTGAGCAGGAGAAACGAGGGAGAGTGAGGGAGGGGACAGAGGAGGAGCGGAGAGCGCGTGCAGGAGTGCGTAGGGAGATTAGGTCTGAGAGGTAAGGGGGAGCTTGGTCATGGAGTGTTTTGAACGTGAGTACCAGGAGTTTAAACAGGATATGTTCAGGAAGGGGGAGCCAGTGAAGAGAGAAGAGGAGAGGCTGCACATGGTCGAAGCGACGGGCAGAGTGAATAACCTTGGCAGCGGAGTGTTGGATTGCGATAAGGGGGGACAGGTGAGCGTGAGGAAGGCCAGCAAGGAGGAGGTTGCAGTAATCGAGGCGAGAGATGACCATGGCATGAACAAGGGTTTTGCCCGAGGAGGTAGAGAGAAAGGGGCGGATCCAAGCAATGTTATGGAGGGCAAATCGGCAGGATTTGGCAGCAGAGTCAATGTAAGGTTTAAAAGAGAGGTGCATGTCAAATGAAGCCCAAGCTACGGGCTTGGAGAACAGGATGGATGGTGACTCCATCGATGCAGATGGACAGGTTCTCTAACCTGGAAGGGGATGGAGGAAAAATGAGGAGTTCGGTCTTGCCCATGTTGAGCTTGAGTTGACGTCGGGACATCCAGGCGGAGATATCAGATAGGGGTGGGACATCAGGCAAAATACCGGTTACCGGTTTTACTGGATTACCGGTGCCAGATTTATTGCATTGATTTCAATGAGGAACTGTCCCCATTGAAATCAATGGAAAATAAATAAATACCTCCCACCTCCCCCTCCCAGGCTGTGCGGGTGGAAGGGGGGGACACCCCTGCCCAGCCTGGATTTTTTTTTAAAAATTTTTTTTTACCCTAAGTCCCTACTAGTGTGGGCTCCGGGCTGCCGCCGGCGACCCGGAGCCCGCACCAGCAGGTACTAGGATGATCCCTGGGGTGGGGGGTGGTTTAACACACACCCCACCCCAGGGATCACCGTACCTCACCACCCAGGGATCGCCTACCTTTGGCGCTCCAGACGGTCGCTCCGGGCGGCTTCAGCGCTGGTTGTGGATGCCGGCTTCAGCACTTTCTAGGCCTTCCGGGGAACTTCTGGGTTTCCCCAGAAGGCCTAGAAAGTGCTGAAGCCGGCAGCCACAGCCAGCGCTGAAGCCTCCGGACCGCCGCCTCTGCCGCCGCCCAGAGCGCCAAAGGTAGGCGATCCCTGGGTGGTGAGGTAGGGTGATCCCTGGGGTGGGGTGTGTGTTAAACCACCCCCACCCCAGGGATCACCCTAGTACCAGTACACCTACCTGCTGGTGTGGGCTCTGGGTCGCTGGCGGCGGCCCGGAGCCCGCACTAGCAGGGACTTCGAGGGGGAAATTTTTTTTTTAAAAAAAATACAGGCTGGGCAGGGTGGGTGGGGGGTGTCCCCCCTTCCACCCGCGCAGCCTGGACTGGGGAGGGAAAGTGTTTGGGGTTGGGTTTTTTTTCCCCTTTTTTTACATTGCGGCCATTCATTTCAATGGCCGCAATGTAAAAAGATCCGGTACCGGTACCCCCCAAATACCGGAATAATCCGATACTGCCAGTACACCAAAATACCAGCAGTATCCGATACCGGATGATCTGAATTTCCCACCCCTAATATCAGAGAGGCAGTTGACGAGGCATGATCGGACAGAAGAGGAGAGAGAGGGGGTAGAAAGGTAGAGTTGGGTGTCATCAGCATAGAGATGATATTGGAATCCGTGGGAGGCAATCATTTTGCCAAGGGACAGGATGTAAACAGAGAAGAGGAGAGGGCCAAGGACATTTAAATTAGTTTCTGTGCTTTGGGAAACTGCAAGGTTACAGCTGGCAAATAGAGTTACCTCTTTATAGACTGGGACAGTTCTGGGAGGAGCTGGATCCAGTAGGGGCTGTAAGTGAGGAAACCATGTCATGGCCAGCCTGGAGAGGGGCAGAGGAGCTCTAATTCCATCACACGGCCCTCAAGTGGTACCTCAACAAAAAGAGTGGGAAAGCTCTGAGCTGTGTATATATACTCAGGCTGAGGGAGAGGAGAAGTTAGTGGGTTCTCCCTCTAGAGAGGAGAGAGAGAGGTACTATGGGTACTCTGCTTTGAACTGGGGAAAGTCTAGGCGTTAGCTCCTTCATCCAAGTCTCCACCCTCATACGTTCTTAACACATAGACATACATTCACATACACTCAAATCTCTAATACATGCATACATACACACTACCATTGAATTTACCTGTCATTCCTTCTAAATCCTGGATTTGATGGAAGTGCAGGATTCAGTGCATGCTACATGTGTGTTTTATTAACCCGAACTAGGAAAAATGAGGAAAGATTTATTTATTTATTTATATATATTTATTTACTGTTGTCTAACTTTTATGCATTGGCTGTGCCAGCCAAATGCTAGGACAGTCACATCATTGTCATTTTATTTATATGGCAATATAGTCCTGCAGTTTTAATTTTGTGGAAAGGGTTTTATTTATTCATTTGGGTAACCTTGCTGAGGCAGTGAACAGATACAAATCAGGGCTTCGCCTCAAACCTGCACAAGGTTTTAAACCTCACCCCTCCACCAACCCTCATAACACGCACATTTGAGTTGTGAGTTAATTAGTAGTACTGATTTAGCATGCAACATAATCAATAATCATTCAGACCAGTTGTAATAAATATAGCCTGAAGAGGTGTGAGTTTTTCCATCTAATACAATGGGCTTAACTAGATGGCCAGTCACCAGTGTAAGTGCAGCACTTCTTCCTAATACTGGAAGCTACTAGCTAAGCCTTTTATCTACCATGTGGTTAGCTCATGTTATCTTGTTGAAGATGTGTGTTCCTTGTGTTGGTGTAAATTCAGTCTAATCTAGGGGTGATGTCTGCATTCCAGTGTCCTACACATGTTGTCTTGCTATACAGAACTTAGCAACGTGTATCCTGTGTTCATCTGTTTCCAATTGGCAGCTCACAGTACAGTTAGCAAGACAGAGAGACTTTAGAGTGTGTGTGTGTGTGTGCGTGTGTGTGTGCGCGCGTACATGTATCTGAACTACCAAATGAAAATGTAACTACTGTGAATAACTTTTGCCAGCTAAATACTTACTTTTTAAAAATAGAATCTGTTGCCAAAACTAATAGGAATACTTAGTTGAGTGAAGATAATATTACTTACACGATGTATGCAGTGTTATACTAGAGATATATGCCTACTTGTTGGATGAGATAAATCGATGTCCGCACTATTCCAAAATGTCAGCCTGTCATATAAAAGTCTTGATACAAAAGACTGATGATAAAGAGAGATTCTGTTAGGACATGTGTGACATTAATAGTAAAATTTGCATATGATGTTATGGAGTTTCGTCTACTGCAATAATTTTTAAAAGAAACAAAAAAGACCCAGATACTTTATTTTAAAAATTACTTTTTGTCTGACTTTCCTTCTGCTTGGTTTTCAGACCTTTACCACTTTGGGTATTTTAATATCATTATTAGTCTTAATAAACCACTCATGCTTTCCCAAATGTTGATTGTTAACGTGCAGTATCGGTACATATCCCATGTCCCCAACCACCAAAAAGGGCTGCCCATCCAGCGTGATCATTTCCCCCAACATGCGCGTGGCTTTCAGTTGAAAGCCACGCCGCCCTCCATGTTGTGCAGTTGCCGATGGACTTGGCAGCTGCTCCCACCCCAGCTCCTCCATGGTGCACTGATGCTGTTGCTGCTGTTCTCCACCAGCAGCAATACCGCTCATGCTGTTAAAGGTAGCTGCTCTAGGAGGATGCTTGCCCACTGATGGAGGCACACAACTGGTCGCTGCACTTGGGAACCCACTGGCATCCACTGCCCCTGCCTGCCCACTTAGCAGCACAGAGCTGTGGCATCCCTTCAGGTGCCTCGCTATGACAGTTGTGCCAAGGTTGGTGAGCACCTGCCCATGCATCACCACCTTCTGACACAAACTGCACTGCACCTCCATGGGATCATCTGCCCGCACCAACTTAAGATGCACCCATACGGAGGATTTTTTGCCCCTTACTGCCTTCTGGCCCGCACCGGGTAATGCACCGCTGACAGCGCTTCTGGGAGGAGCAGAACATGGTGGCGACACAGCTCTTGGAGGGATAGCCATCACTTCAGCACCAGACATCTCCTCCACAGGACTAGTGTCTGCCTCGCTGTCCCCAATCTGAGATATGTCCCCCCACAAAAGGGAGTACTGGGACCCTGAGACTGATCCCCTGCCCATGCTGCTGCCACTCTCCCTGTGCCCCCTATAACTGCTGCTCCTCTCCCTGCTGCCATTGCCCTGGGATCGGGCCCTGTGTCTAGCGGCTGGGGTGGGATCCACCAGCCCTGGACTGCTGGGGATCTCCTCAATAATGGGGGATGATGGTGACCCATGATGAACTTCGGATCCTGCCCCTGAATCACCTGCCCCTGCTCCTGCAGCCACAGCAGAGTCAGTCACAGCCTCCTGGACTGTAGGCCTTCCAGTGCCCTGCATAGCAGTGGAGGATGCTGGCAGGAGGCGACGCCAAACCACATCCCGAGTGCCACTGCTGGGAGCCTCTGAAGCCTGTCTGCCAAAATCAGGCCTGTGCAGTTTGGGGCGTGGTAATGGGCTCGGACTGCTGCTGATGCCTGCTGCCGCTCTGCTGGCACGGCCCCTGCCACCTCTGCCACGTGCCTCATTGCCGGCCTTACAGGCAGCAGACCGGTCTCCCCTGCTTCCCTTTTCCATTTCTAAAGCAAATAATGCGCACGAAGATTTTTAAAAATATTTATTTATTTATTTATTTATTCAAAATTGAATGATGATATATATATCTACACTAACTCTAACTGCTATTAACTATTCTAAAACCTATGGAACTAAATGGAATATTATATCTACAAAGGCCTAGTCCTACAAACACACTATAAAATATTAAAACTGAATCACTACACTGTATCTATCTCTATAACTAAAGCTAACTTATCTATCTATCTATTCACAGGAATTGGGGGGACACAGACAGCTCGCATAACAAACACCACAGGACGGGGCACAAAACTGAAATGAAACCTAAATCAATCTAATCCTACTCTAAATAAATCCTAAAATAGGGGAAGGGAATTGGGGATGGAATATATATTTATTATTTCTTTCTTTCTTTCCATTTATTGGCCGCAGTATCATTCACACAGAGCTCCCTCCCCCCCCCCATGAACAAGCAATGTGGGGGCGGGGCTTGGCTTGAGGGCAGCAGCCTGAGAAGGCCTAGGGGCACAAAATTCCTAAGTCCAGCCCTGCTTACGTCCCTAGTCCCAAAAGTCGCCCTAGCCGCCCCGGGCTGCTTTTGCAGGAGGGGCGGGGTATAAATCTTCGAAATAAATATAAATAAATAAATAAAAGCTTTGATTCGAAATGGACAAGATAGGCATTGTGGGCTGCCACCAGTGGCTGAAGAGACGCCTAAGAAGTTGAACTCCCTTTCTCGTTATAATGTAGTGGTAATAAGTGCCCAATGACATTATGAAAAATTACTAATATGTATATCTAACCTACATCTAATAACCTATACTATATGCAATATGTTCCTATCTAAGTATCTATATCCATAAACTTGTATCTATGTTCTAAGTATCTATCTATCCTATTCCTAGCCTATAATGATTCCTATCCTATAATGATTTTATATATTCAATATATATATATAAATAATATTGGCCGCCCCCTCATGCTTACGGCATCCCAGGGCGACTCTCAACAATAAAAATAATAATAATACATAAAACATCATCAATGTGAACAATAAAAACTACTCTCCCACCTTCCCCTCCGAAGGCCTGGGCGAACAGCCAGGTCTTACAGGCTTGGTGAAAGGCCATCAGACCCGGGGTCAGGTGAGTTTCCTGGGGCGCGGAAGGTGAGGCGGTCCCCAAGGTATGAGGGACCCGACCGTATAGGGCTTTGTAGATCAACACCAGCACCTTGAATCTGGCTCCGTATGCTATAAGCAGCCAGTGCAGAGTGCTGAGCACAGGTGTAATATGCTCCCGCCGCCTCGTCCCTGTAAGGAGACGGGCCACCGCATTCTGCACCACCTGCAGCCTCCAAACCAGAACCAAGGGAAGCCCCACGTAGAGCACGTTGCAGTAGTCTGGCCTCAAGGTGATGAAGGCGTGAATAAGAGTGGCCAGGCCGGGCCCGGAGATGTATGGGCGCAGCCTCCGTACCAGATACAGCTGGCGAAAGGCGACTTTAGCCACTGCCTCCACCTGTCGATCCAGACGGAGGCCTGGATCCAAAACCACCCCGACTCCAAACCTGCTGGGCTATGGGAGGGCAGACACACACACACACACACAC
>QEPC01000801.1:4621145-4643126 GCA_003113815.1 Sphenodon punctatus | reverse complement strand
AAACCAATGAAATAAAACCGGTACCGGTATACCGGATTTAATCCGGGAATCCGGTTTTCGTAGAACCGGTAACCGGTAAATCCGGTAACCGGTAATGGGCCCGGGGTCCCACCACTACTAACCACCCCAGCCAGCTACGGCCGTATCTCTCTATCTAATCTCTGTCTATATCTGTAATATCTATCTATCTATCTAATCTATATACCTAAACCTATATCTATCTATATGCACAGGGGGAGACAGACAGGGAAAGGGAAAAGGGAAAATAAAGGGTATAAGGAAAGGTAAGGTATAACACTGAGAACTGAGGAAGATTTTTAGTGCAAGCACCAGAGTTCTATAAATGCAACTTGACACAGCAAGAGGTAACACAGAACAAGAGTCAAACAGCCTGGCCCTGCACATAAAGGGTTGCAGTGCCCTCTCCAGAGCCTCCATGATTGGTTCTGTGAGGCAGGAGGCATTGAGCAATCACAGGGTGCCATACAACTGCCTGGGACCTTCTTTTGCTGCTCTTTGGCCAGTGATTACATCTATCAGGTCCTTCCCCTCCCATCACAGGCTCAGTTCAAGAGTTAAACACTGTTTCTGACTGTGATGTCTGTTCCCTCCTCCCGTCTCCACATTTCCCTCCAAAAAACACCTGCCAGGCAATAACGAAATCAGTTATGACTTTTGTTATTGTTATTGATTTTGTTATTTATCTTCGTCATCATTATTGCAATAATAACAAAAATAAAGAATTTCATTATCGTTATCAATAATTAGGGGTTAATTATTATACCATGTAAAGGATGGTGAGTTGAAGAACTGTGAGATTAAGTGGCTTACTCAAGGTGACACAGGCAGATTTTGGCAGGATGAGAGATGGAACCTAACTCAGTTCCTTTAACCACTCTCACCTTGCTTTCCTCATCTCTGTTCAAAACTCTGCTGCCAGGATCATCCACCTAGCCCGTCGCTTTGACCATGTGCAGCCTCTCCTCTCCTTCCTCCACTGGCTCCCCCTTCCCGGGCGTATTCTGCACAAGCTCCTCGTCTTCACCTACAAAGCCCTTCACAACCTCACTCCCCCCTACCTCTCTGCCCTGATCTCCCTCTGTACCCCTGCTCGAGCACTCCGCTCCTCTTCCATCCCCTCCCTCATCCTCCCCTGCTCCCCCAACCGCTTTCATCCCTTCTCCCTTGCAGCCCTGCATGCCTGGAACTTCCTCCCTGCCCTCATCCGCCTTGCCCCCACCCTCCACGCCTTCACGTCCCTCCTCAAAACCCACCTCTTCCGCTCCGCCCTTCCTAACTCCTGCTAATCATCTCCACCCGGGATTATCCCCCACCTGTTACCTGCAAACTTCCAATTTACTGTAACCAAGCCAAGAACGTGTACCTGAGTTCCCGCATCCTCATGAATGTTGTATCCCTTGTCTCTCCCTCTGTTCCCCGTTCCCTGTCTCCCCTCCCCCTGTCTTTAGATTGTCAACTCTCAGGCAGAGACCGTGTTTATTTTATTCTCTGTAAGGTGCCAGGTACATCGCTGGTGCTATATAAAAGCTTATAATAATAGTAATAATAATAACCATAAACCATCCTTTTTTTCTTTTCTTTTTTTGTAGAGCAGAATTCTATATAGTCTCACAGCCCCAAAACCAGGAGTTACCTTGTCTGCACTTAATGATAACTGCAAATATAGTAGATAAAAGATTGATGTTTAAGAAGAAATTATAAACCTAAGTAAAATCACAGTTTATAGTAATAAAGCATTAAGATAAATTTGAGGCATTAACTTATCTTTTATTGCACCAACTGTAGCAGTTTATGAACAACTGTTCTGATATCCATGAACCAAATAAAACAGACAACCTAAAGCGAATATTTGTTGGCTCTCTGCTGCAAGGTGCATTAGGAGATTCCACTGGACATAAAATAACATCTTATAAAAATACTTTTAATTAAGACAGTCATGTGTTTCATTAACAATGTTACAGGAGAGAATTTTAATTACATCAAGGTTAAGGGTTTATATTTTCCTTAATGCACAGAAAACAGACTAGATGATTCAAAATTGCTTTTCTCTCTGCTTAATTATTTTCCTGGTTTTAGTATCACCCATCATATATGGCTTTCCCCCGTGCCACCTTTATCTGCCGGTTTGTCCACCAACAAGTATTGGACCTTGCGAGGAGGAATGGTATAGGGGGCTTCCAAATTTCAAAGAAAATGCTGGCAATGAAAGGAGTGATGTTAATGTTTTAGTGATGTAAAGTGATGCTTTTGTGTGGCACTGGGGAAAGCTGTGCTGCCATATTAAAGTGCATCTTTCAAATGATGTATTGAAGCCCTAATACTTATTACAAAAGATCTGTGTCACTTTTCAATGGGGGCAACAACGGCTGAATTGCTCTGAGCGCATAAGGTTCTGCCTGTTACTTTCCAATGGCAATTTCTGTGTTATTTGCATAATGTTATAGGCCGTTGTTGTTTGTATAGTATCAGCAATGGGCCTATCAGGATGTTATCGGCTCTCAATCGCTGGAGATTTTTCTTCTTTTTAAAAAAAAAAAAAAGCTAGACAGCCATCAAGCCAGGATAGTGTAGTCATCCTGCATCCAAGCAGGGGGTTGGACTAGATGATCCTCTGTACTTTCCATTCATCTGACATATTCTACAAACAGTCATAATTAGAGACCAGGTCCCCGCCCTAAGAGACTTGCAGTCAAAGATGAACGAGGAAGGGAAACATAAGGCGAGACAGGGATGTGTTCTAGAAATTGAGAAGTTGCAGGAGCTTAAGTTTGGTTACAAGGAGAGGAGGGGTCATGAAGGATAATATGGCATAAAAAGAAACATTCCTCACTTTCTATCCTAACTTGGGATTCCAAGAATATAGACACCTTTTTAAATATGATTGACAGATAGCAATGGTGTTTTCAGAAAGGCTTGGTCAGAGTGGGCAGAAGATGCTTGTATAGGACAGCAGACTTGAGGAGCAGCAGCGCTGGCATTCCTCAGTTCCTTCTAGGTGCCTGACAGTGCAGCTATCTTGCCTTCTGCAACTACCACACTGAACTCACAGGCTTCACCTCCTTCAGTCCCACAGGACTTCCATTGGACAGAGGTGAGAGCAGCATGCTACTGCCTTTCTCCAGATACCAGTATGTGGTTGGACTGGTTCAGGTGAGCTGAGGGGGACATGAGAGCCTCAAGTTATGCAAGTACCACCATTTAAATGCACCCTGAGTCACAGCTGTGGTACTGACTGGCTGGCAGAGCCCTAGTGCAGCTCCAGCAGTCTGTCTTCAGGTAGCAGCAATATCCAGCATCCCTCCCCCAAGTGCATACTGGGATCAGGACAGGAGCCAAGTGACTTTGAGTGGGTATGGGGGCGTGAAATTAATTTTGTCCAAGGTGGTAAAATAGCTCTGGGTTTGGGCGTTCTAAGTCCTACAATAGACAAAGATGTAAATATTATATAATATTTGTGTACTGCCAACAATGTACTTGCTGCTGTACAATCATTAATTAGAGATAGGTTCCTGCCCCAAGGGGCTTCCAATCTAGAAAAGACAAAGGAGGGCAGACAAGAGAAAGGGGAGCAAAAGGAAAGTCATGAAGCTGAGAAGTCACAGAGGAGAGGGGGACCCTGAGTGAGGATGGAAGAGGAGGTATCTGTGACGAGTCTATGGGGATGAGGCTTTAGGAAAAATCTGATAGAAGAGGTAGGTTTTCAGAAGGGATTTGAAGGTTGGGAGGGAAAGAGCAGAATGAATGTATCCAGGGATGGAGTTCCAGGTATGTGCAGCTGCAAAGAAGATGGGGCAAATACGTTTTGAGGATCAGGGGAGTTGTGACCAGGCAATAAGACTGAGGAAGGGATAAAAATTAAGGGACTTCAGGTAGAATTTACTGGAGAACAGATAAATAACAATTCCAGGGTACCTGATACAGTCCCCTATAATGTGCACAGCCGCCTCGAGTCCATATGGAGAGAGTGCGGGGTATAAATTAAAGTGAAATGAAAAATAATAAAAAGAATACATATTAATGTCTATATGCAAATGCTAGAAGCCTAAAAAGTAAGATGGGACAATTAGAGTGTATGGCACTAAATTAAGATCTAGACATAATAAGCATCACAGAGACATGGTAGAACGAGGATAACCAATGGGACACTGTAATACCAGGGTACAAATTATATCGGAATGACAGAGTAGATAGAGTTGGTGGTGGGGTGGCTCTAGATGTAAAAGACAACACTGAGTCAAGTACAATTAAAATGTTAAAGAATGCAAACTGTTTCCTAGAATCTCTATGGATAGAAATTCCAGGTATAAAGGGGAAGAGTATTGCAGTAGAGCTATACTGTCATCCCCTGACCAGGACGGAGAGACTGATAAGGCAATGCTAAAAGAGATTAGATAGGCTACTAAAGTCGGCAACATCATAATAATGGGTGACTTCAATTACCCTAATATTGATTGTGGGAATGTTTCCTCGGGGTGGGACGTGGAGGTCAAATTTCTGGATGCCATAAATGACTGCTCCCTAGAACAGCTGGTTCTGGAGCCAATGAGAGGAGGAGCTATTCTAGATCTAGTCCTGGGTGGCACACAGGACCTGGTACAAGGAGTAACTGTGGTGGAGTCACTAGGCAATAGCGATCATAATACGATCACGTTTGACATAATTTCTGGAGTGAGAAAGACAAACAAAAGTACAGCAGTACCATTTAACTTTAAAAAGGGCGACTATGACAAAATGAGGAAACTAGTTTTAAAAAAACACTAAAAAGCACAGTTGCAAGGGGCTACAAGTGTGTAAGGGCGTGGAGGCGGTTTAAAAGCACCCTTCCGGAAGCCCAGATTAAATGCATCCCACAAGTTAAAAAAGGAAGCAGGAAGACCAACAGCCTGGTGAAGGAGGCTATTAGAGCCAAAAAGGCATCCTTTAAGAAGTGGAAGGCTAGTCCCAATGAAAATAATACGGAAGAGCATAAACACTGGCAACGTAAATGTAAAGTGTTAATAAGGCAGGCCAAGAGAGATTTTGAAGGGAGGTTTGCTAAAGAGGCAAAAACAAGCAACAAAAACTTTTTCAAATACATCAGAAGCAAGAAGCCTGCTAGGGAGTCAGTTGGGCCATTAGATGACAAGGGAGTAAAAGGGGCGCTCAGGTAGGATAAGGACATTGCAGAGAAGCTGAATGAGTTCTTTGCATCGGTCTTCATTGCGGAGGATTTGGGGGAGGTACCCACGCTGGATTCTTGCTTTGTGGGCGAGGAATTGGAAGAGCTGTTACAAGAGGATGTTCTAGGGCAAATTGACAAATTGAATACTAACAAGTCACCAGGACCAGATGGCATTCACCCCAGAGTTCTGAAGGAACTCAAATATGAAATCGCAGACCTACTGTTAGTAATTTGTAACCTGTCACCAAAATCTGCCACTGTACCTGAGGACTGGAAGGTGGCAAATGTAAACCCGATTTTTAAAAAGGGATCCAGAGGCCATCCTGGAAACTACAGACCAATAAGCTTGATGTCTGTGCCGGGCAATATGGTGGAAACCATCATTAAGGACAGAATTACAGGGCATGTTGACAAACAGCTTAATTGGGGAAGAGTCAACACGGATTTAGTAAAGGTAAGTCATGCCTCACTAACCTATTGGAATTATTTGAGGGTGTAAATAAGCATGTGGACAAGGGAGACCCAGTAGATATAGTGTACCTGGATTTCCAGAAAGCATTTGATAAGGTCTCTCATGAGAGACTCTTGAGAAAATTAAAAAGTCATGGGACCGGAGGTAGTTTCTTACTGTGGATCAGAAACTGGTTGAAAGATAGAAAGCAAAGGGTTGGACTAAATGGTCAGTTTTCACAGTGGAGAGATGTAAAAAGTGGTGTGCCTCAGGGATCTGTATTGGGACTGGTGCTGTTTAATGTAGGGTGTTAAGAGTGTGGTGATCAAATTTGCAGATGACACCAAGTTATTCAAGGTAGTTAAAACATGAGCAGACTGTGAGGAGCTGCAACGGGATCTTGCAACACTGGTTGCCTGAGCATCTAAATGGCAAATGAGATTTAATGTGGACAAGTGCAAAGTAATATACGTAGGGAAAAATAATCCAAACTATGCGTACACAATGCTGGGTACTAAGCTAGGAGTTACCACTCAGGAAAAGGATCTGGGGGTGGTTGTGGACAATACAATGAAATCCACAGCGCATTGCGCAGCAGCAGTCAAAAAAGCAAAGAGAATGTTAGGAATTATTCGGAAGGGGATAGAGAATAAAACGGAGGATGTCATAATACCTCTGTACAAATCAATGGTGTGACCGCACTTTGAATATTGTATGCAGTTCTGGTCGCCCCATCTCAAAAAAGAGATAGCTGAACTAGAAAAGGTACAGAGAAGGGTGACAAAAATGATCAAAGGCATGGAAGGGCATGAGGAGAGGCTTGGTAGATTGGGGCTCTTCAGTTTGGAGAAGAGAAGACTGAGAGGAGATATGATAGAGGTCTATAAAATCATGAGTGGTGTGGAACTAATAAACAAGGAGCAGTTATTTACCCTCTCAACTACTACTAGAACTAGGGAACGCTCCATTAAACTCATGGGTGGCAAGTTTAAAACAAATAAAAGAAAATATTTTTTCACTCAATGTATAATTGGGTTGTGGAATCTACTGCCAGAGGCTCTGGTAAGGGCCAGTACTAGAGCTGAGTTTAAAAGAGGGTTGGACAAGTTTCTGGGAGATAGGTCCATTAGCAGCTATTAGCCAGACAGGATCAGGGAACATGACGGGAGCTGGGGGAAAACAACCTCCATTGTGACCTGTTGGGTGCTTCTCCCAAGCCACCGTGATTGGCCACTGTCGGAGACAGGATGCTGGACTAGATGGACCATGGATCTGACCCAGTATGGCACTACTTATGTTAATAGCAGAGGTGGCAGAGAAGGAGCAAAGCTCCTGGACATGAATTTGGCAGGAAGCAAGTGCGAAGAGATAGGGGAGTAAGGCCATGAAGAGACTTAAAGGTAAACTCAAGGAACTTGTGTTGAACTAATGCATTCAGGTAGAGGGAGCAAGTGGAGGGAGGACAGGAGGGACTGAACATGATCAAAGCGACAGGTGATATGAATGATGTTGGCAAAAAATCACTGAGAGGGGCAAGAATAGAACAGGGGTGGCCAGTAAGAAGGAAGCTGCAATAGTCAAGACGAGAGAGATGAGTGGAGTATGAACTACGTTTTGGGAAGTGGAAGCAGAAAGGAGGGACTGGATTTTAGCAATATTATGCAGAGTGAAGCAATGGGACTTAGCAACAGACTGCATCTGAGGTGTAAAGGAGAGCGATAAGCCAAAGATGAACCCAAGGCTAAGTGCCTGAAGTTGGGGCTGGACAAACACACCATCAATATAAATCGAAATGGAAGAGGGAAAGGAACATTAAATATCAACAATGGGTGAAAACAGACATGTTTTCTGGGCTAACCACCCTTTAAGCACTCTTGGTGGTTATTTATGCATGTTGCAGGGCTGTATTGGTGCCCCATGCAGCCCTGAAAAACACGTAAATGACCACCAAGGGTGGTTAAAGGGTGGCTAGTGTCATGTCTGTTTTCACCCATTGTTGCATGTCTAGATCTTTATGGTGATGGTTTGGAGCATTTTTCAAATTATTTTTACACTTACAAAATGGTGGAAGATATTTGTATAATTTAAGAGTCTGATCAGATAGTTTGTCCTTTGGAAAACTTCTTTTCGTGGTGGTGGACTGGGTTATTTTGTTTGCTCATAATTTGGTTGTAAATTCTCTTCTTGATCATTTTCAACTGCAAATGACAGCAACGTTTTTAAAAATGTAAACACTTTCCTGAAATGTTGTGAACAAGGGTTGTGCTGCAAAAGCTATGCCTTGTGGCTTGTGGTTGGCCAACTCCTTGGGAGTTAAAATAGTGGATTGGAGTTGTCAGGATATATAAACTTTTAGCTTCGCTCAAGCTTGGTTTTGAGATTTCACAATGCGGCTGAGCAGCAATGAAATTTTTATATCATTTGGCAACAGCAGAGGTTTAAATAGAAAGGGAAAGGGACTGGGAAGAGAACAGAACTAATCATGTACTGGAAAGAGTTACAAGTTTTTATGTTTGATTTACATATGCCATGTAAATTACACATATGGTACACCCTATGTACCATATATTTTCCAGTATATATCAGATGTGTGTGTAATAGATAAATGTATATAATAAAATGGAATGCACCATGAGCACCAGGCATGCACGATGGTCCATGTGTACCTGTGTGATTATCGCACAAACACTCAAAAGTGCCTGTATACAAATGGGGAACCTCAGGCCTGACAGCCAAATGTGACCTGCGTCCAGTTTTTCTGTGGCCCCGTTCCGGTTCCTAGATCTGGTCCCTGAATCCTGTTCCTACCCCCAAGCACTGAAAGACTGAATTCAGAAGGGAGCCGGGATGAGGACATACACCCAAGGATAGGGGGCAGATTCATGGCCCAGATCCATTATCTGAACCTCTTCTTCCTGAGCAGACACCATAAGGAGCCTCTCCTTCATATTCTATGTGGCCCTCGGAGCTTGTACTGATTTTCAAAGTGGACCCTGGAAGGGCAAGTATTTCCTATCACGGGTATATAGTACAGATAATTTTTATTTACGAGCATGCTTATGCATCCAGCTTGTTTTATATCTACAAAAGAGCTCCTGTTGTATGGAGATGCTTTGTTTATTTTAATACATAGTTGATCAGCATAGTGGATTGGGGTTGTCAGGGTATATAGATCTAGTATATAAAAGTTTATGTATACCAGCCATCATAGAGGCTGAGGCAAGGTGGGGGCACGATTGCAAACTGATCCTGATAACAGCCTTGAAAATCTTGTTGGTAGCTACAGCACATACTGGCAGAGTAACAGTAGTGTTAACAGAAGTGTGTTCCTAATAATGTGTAGAGCACATGTACATTTGAACTCCAGCTTTGAGGGGGGATGCTAGGTGTTACAGTAAGACAAGACCACCTGGTTTGCAATAATGATTGGAGAGAAATCACCCATTAGTAAATTGAGGAGGGAAAAATAGATGTTAATTTTAAAACAATCAAGGTATTCATAATATATGCGTCAATGTGGAACCTAGCACATACAGCTGAGCTTCTGAATTACATTTTAAAATTGGTCGTTAAGAGGATAAACAACAGATTAAGGTATGGAAAATTAGAACCAAAACTTGCAGAAATACAACTGCTAATAAAATAACAGCTAAGAGGATCACTGGGAAAACGGAATACTGTCTACAAACGGTCAAGGCACAATACTACTAGTATGAGAATAAGCTATTGGTGGAGAGATGATGAGACCATAGCCCCCATCCTATAGCCTGTGGATCCCACACGAAGCGGGACCCACACACATCTGCATTAGAGGCACATTGTCATATAGGGATCCGCAGGCTATAGGATCCGGGCCCATGTTCTTGCTCCTTTCTGCATACTTGCAGAATAGAAACGACACCATGTGGGGACCTACAAAGGGTCAGCTAAATTCTTTGTCTTTTTGACAGATTACACAGGGGAAAGAGCGAAACCAAGTATGCATATAGTGCACAAAGGAAACATAGTGGGGGAAAATAGATTTATGTTTTTTCCCTTTTAATCTCTTTTCTTGGCTTGTAGAAATTCTGGGTTAAACTTGCAGCAGTAATACGTTCCATATTTTGAGGGCGGAATGGAATTTTTCTGGAAGAACGTGTTCCTTTAAGGAACACTGATTCTGAAAAAGACAGAGCTAATATATAAAAGGATAGGTTTCCCAAGAAAAGTAAGTTTGTTTATTTTTCAAAAAAGGGACTTCTATTGTTTTTTTTATTGATTGATTAGGAGGGTGGTTATGTTTATCAAACTCTGCAAAACATATGACGTTTCCTGTATTTTTCCGCTTGATTTCCTGCAGGGTGATTTCACTTGGAACAGTATGTCAGGGCGCAGCGTTCGACTGAAGTTGGTTCCCGTTCAGAGCCTTTCAGAGTTGGAGCGTGCCCGACTACAGGAAGTGGCTGTTGGTCAGTTGCAGCAGGACTGTGACCTCGGTTGTCAGATTACTATTCCCAAAGGTAAGGACTGCACTAGTCACTTCTCTTTAGAGTGCTAAAAGTTTTCTCATCAGTATGGTAAACCTCAAACTGCATGTTCTAGTAGGCACATAGGAGAAAAATACAGTATTTTGATCACTGTACTTTGTAAGCTCCAAAAACTCATTGTAAATTTTCAGAAGCAGTTACTGATTTTAGGCTCTTTGCCCAATATGAGACATCTGAAAGGGTCTGTGACCCAAAAATCATTAGCCTTTTTTTTTTAATGGCCTACTTTCTTTTTTTCTTTCTCAAGAAAATGTTCAGATATGTTGCATCTGGTTGTAAACTATTGTTTTGCTATTATGGACCTAATCCAAAACCCCTTTCACTTGGTGAAAGACTTCCTTTAATTTTAATGTACTTGGAATTAGTCCCTGGAAGAGTAAATGAGCTACATCTCTGCACTTACAGGAAAACAATATACCCTACCAACAGAGCTGAAGGTGTGGATTTAATTTGGATGTTGTTCGTAGGCATTGTAGTAGTACATATGCAGGGATGGAAAAAGGAACAGAGTTGTTTGTTTAACAAGTTGTTTGTTTGTTGTTTGCTTGCTATTGTTAATCAGAACGCATGTTAAAAACGTCTCCAGTGGGAAAATAAAAGCTTATTAGAAGCTTCACCAGACTGTTCTTAAGTTATGATCAAAATTGAAAAGGGGTTGGGGCAATTTCTATAGAGCCAGTTTTTCCAGTAGTAATAGAGTAGATTTTGAATGAAGTTTTAATCAGATTATTATAGTTAACTTGCCTGAGCACCGTTACTGTATAATCTATTGGGGTATCTGAAAAATAGTCAGTTGATATCAAAATATTTTCAAGTCATTTATTGGTAGCAACTTCAAATTTTTGTGAAATTATAGAACTGAGATGGGAGACACTATACTGGAATTTTGTTTCTTAATATTTAAATAGCTTTGGCTTTTTCAGTTGGGAATTTTCAAGTCATTGTCATGTATTACACCTTTTACCCTAGGAGCAAAGGATTCTGTGAATGTGCAACCAGCCTGTGGGAGTAGCTGGACTGCTACTCTCTTTTGGACAGTCAGTACCATGCTGTTTCAGTTTCCTGCCCTAAGTAAAATCTGCAGAAGGAAAGGATATTCAGCTAGCATGGTTATTTCAGATATTAATATATCTGGAATCACAGAAACCCACTGCACAGAAATAGCATCCAGGACTGCTCCACCACCTAATCCCCCTCTACATCATTCCTTCCGCTGTATGTCTCATTAGCATTTTTCGAGTTGTTCTTTGGATAAAAAAATATCGAGCACAGAAGAGTTGATACTAGTCCAGAGGTGACAAATGTTTCCAACCCTGTGATCTGCATACCAAAATCTTCATATGGCTGAGAGACACAAGACACTTTACACATGCATCATCTAGTCACAAAACTCCAATCAGAGCCCACTGGGGATGCTGCTTCTTGGGTAGGAAGCACCTCACCAGCTCCTCCTCCTGCTATGGGGTAGATGGTGTGGACCCTTTGCTTTTCCAAGTGTGGGATGGTGGCTCCAGCTTTGCACCCAGGTCAGGTTCTGGCTCGCTACAGCTAGTACATGCAGTAAGGCAGGCACAGAAGGAGCCACATCAAAACCTCTCCCCTGGGTGCCACTTCCCGTGAGCACCACACAGAAAAAGGAGCTGCATTTGAACTGCCCAGAAGCTACATGCAACTCATGAGCCATGGTTTAAGCACTCTTGTACTACTACTCATACTCCAGCATCTTGTCTCTTACAGCGGCCATTGCACCTTCTGAAAGTGTGCAAGAGGCCACAGAGCAATTTTGATCTGTCCCCTACTGTTCATTCCCAGTTTCTGGCAATCCGAGATTTAAGAATACCCTGAGCATGAGGTTGCATCCCCTGACCATTCTGGCCAATAGCCATTGATGAACTCATTCCCTGACACTTTATGAACCCAGTTACAGTATTGGTCTTCAGATCATCTATCCCATGTTAATGGGTAAAAACGTACGTGACAGCAGTGCAGCAGCAACCCCACACTGCTCAGGAAGGAAAACCGCAGTGAACATGATCCGGGCTGTGTTCAGGGCACTGAACTAATGTAACTGGGGCGCCAGGGAGAACCAGGAACGTGCAGCCGTGATGGCCAGCCGCAACCTGGGCCAGGTTGGTAACAGATGTAATAGCCCTCTGTGGCCTGGTTTGACGGGCCTTAGTCCAGGCTGTGACCTCAGAGGTTTTCCAAGGTCAGAGCCCAGGCTAGCCACCGACAAGGCCCAGTGCAATCCTGAGCCAACATCTGGCAGTGTTGCCTGCATAGATATGCAGGTGGGGTGCAGGACGCAGCAGGCCACTGTCTCATCTGTTTTAACACAATGAGTTCTACAGTTTAATTGTGAACTCACAATTTTCTGCAGTTGTGCAGAAAAATTACTTTTGTTTATTTTAAAACCATTGACTGTCAATTTAAATAAGGCTGCTTCTCAAGTCGAAACCATTTGAAGGGTGGTAAATATTTTGTTTGTAAAACAAAGCAAAAAACATTTAGTTGGGAGAGGCTGATGGCGCAGGAGGTTTTGTTGTTTGGAAAGATGTCTGTTGGAATATGAAGAGACTTAGAGGTAGTTTTTGAAGCCTTGAGAGGCCCCTGTATAAAGTATTATTCTCCTGGAAAAAGTGAGAGGCAGAGGACTCAGGCCAGTAATATCATAAGAGTAGCTGGGGGTAAGATTGCAAACTGATCCTGATGATAACCTTGAAAATCCTGTATGTGGCTACAGCACATCCTGGCAGAGGAACACTAGTGTTAACCGAAGTCTGTTCCTAATAGTGTGTAGAGCACATGAACATTTGAACTCCATCCTAGAGGAGGGACGCTGGGTCTTAGTTATACAAGACCACCTTGTAATAATGATTGGGGAGAAATCAAACATATTAGCAAATTGAGAAGGGAGAAATAGATGTGAATTCTAAAACAATCAAGGTATTCATAATGCATCCGTCATTGTAGGACCTAGCACATATAGCTGAACTACTGAATTACCTTTTTTTAAATGGTCATTAATAGGATAAACAACAGAAGAAGGTATAGAAAATTAGGAACAAACAAAGCTTGCAGAAATACAGCTGCTGATAAAAGAGCTAAGAGGATCACTGAGAAAACTGAATACTGTCTGCATATTATCCAATCTGAATGGTATGCATCCTGATACATTCAATTTTACTGAAATAGAGAGACTATTTAATGGAAATATTAGACTTTGGTAATGGAAAGAATGTAGGATAATACATGTAGGCCCAGGGTTCAAAATAGCAGTGAATGGACTAGATAGAAACTTGAGAAAAGTGTTTGAAAATCACAAAGAGAATTAGTTTAGAACTGGCTTGGATGTGAGCATGGTCACGGGGATTGAAAAGTTGGCCGAAGGACTGTAAACAAAGGCTAATTGTGCAAGGCAATGTGTTGAGTCAGGAGCACAATTTAGTTGGTACTTCTGGGATAAGTTCTGGGCTGTGGTTTTTAATGCTGTTCTTCCCTCTCCCCCCTCCAGTGCCCCACTGTAAAGTCAACCAATAGATCAAGCCATTTGGCCTGGTAGTCCCATTTGAGAATCTGTTCAAAATCATACTAATTTTTTAAGGAAAAATCAATACAGATGCTTAAATTCTGGGAAACTGAGTGGACTCTTTTTGTCCTTATGATAGAGAGTGACTTTGTGGAACCATAATGGGTGTTCTGGAATGCATTGTACCTGAAGCAGATACCCCTACATGAGGCACTGCAGGAGATCAACCACCGTTCCAGTCCTAAAGATGTAGCATCAGTTACCCTCTGGGCTCAACGTATCTCTACTAGCAGTGTCTAAAGGATGGAGGAAAGGGCATCTTCTCTACAACTTTCTTACTCTAACTGGCAATGCCAATGCTAGCTCCATCTCTCTTGAGTAGTTTAGAACTTGTTGTGTGCTAGGCTTGGTGGTGGTTGTACTCCTTAGACAACAATGGTTGCCTTGCTAGAGAGTCAGTTGGGCTGTTAGATGACCAGGGGCTGAAAGGGGTGCTTAAGGAGGAAAAGGACATTGCCGAGAAGCTGAATGAGTTCTTTGCTTCGGTCTTCACTGCAGAGGATGCTGGGGAGATACCCATACCTGAACCTTACTTTGTAAGTGATGAATTGGAAGAGCTGTCACAAATCAGCGTGAATATGGAGGAGGTCCTAGAGCAAATTGACAAACTACATACTAACAAATCACCAGGATTAGATGGTATTCACCCCAGAGTTCTGAAGGATCTCAAATATGAAATTGCAGACCTACTGTTAGTAATTTGTAACCTATCGCTAAAATCTGCCACTGTACCAGATGACTGGAGGATGGCAAATGTAACCCTGATATTTAAAATAGTATCCAGAGGTGATCCTGGAAACTACAGACGAGTAATCTTGACGTCTGTGCCAGGCAAAATGGTGGAAACCATCATTAAGGGCAGAATCGCTGGGCATGTTGATAAATGGCTTAATGGGGAAGAGTCAACATGGTTTTAGCAAAGGTAAGTTATGCCTCACTAATCTGGACAAGGGAGACCCGATAGATATAGTGTACCTGGATTTCCAGAAAACATTTGATAAGGTCCCACATAAAAGACTTGAGAAAATTAAAAAGTCATGGGATAAGAGGTACTGTCTTACTATGGATCGGTAACTGGTTAAAGGATAGGAAGCGAAGAGTAGGACTGAATGGTCAGTTTTCACAATGGAGAGATGTAAAAAGTGGTGTGCCCCTGCGATCGGTATTGGTACCGGTGCTGTTTAATGTATTCATTAATAATCTTGAAAAGGGCGTTAAGAGTGAGGTGGTCAAATTTGCAGATGACACCAAGTTATTCAAGGTAGTTAAAACACGAGCAGGCTGTGATGAACTGAAACAGGATCTTATGAGACTGGGTGCCTGGGCATCTACGTGGCAGATGAGATTTAACGTGGACAAGTGCAAAATGATGCACATAGGGAAAAATAACCCAAACTATGAGTACACAATGCTGGGTACTAAACTAGGAGTTATCACTCAGGAAAAGGATCTGGGAGTGATTGTGGACAATACACTGAAATCCTCAGCCCAATATGCAGCAGCAGTCAAAAAAGGGAACAGAATGTTCAGAGTTATTTGCAAAGAGATAGAGTATAAAACTGAGGATGTCATAATGCCTCTATACAAATCAATGGTGCGACAGCCCCATGAATATTGTGTGCAGTTCTGGTCACTCCATCTCAAAAAGAACATAGCTGAACTAGAAAAGGTACAGAGAAGGGCAATGAGAATGATAAAGGGTATGGAATGGATTTCGTACAAGGAGAGGCTTGATAAGCTGGGTCTCTTCAGCTTAGAGACGAGAAGACTGAGAGGGGACATGATAGAGGTTTATAAAATCTTGAGTGGTGTGAAACAAGCTGCTGGCAGATTTAAAACAAATAAAAGGAAGTACTTTTTCACTCAACGCATAATTAACGTATGGAATTTGTTGCCAGAGGACATTGTCAGGACCAGTGGTATAGCTGGGGTTAAAAAAGGACTGGATAAGTTCTTGGAGAGTAGGTTCATTAATGTCTATTAACCAAGTAGCTTATGGGATGAACTTCTTACTGTCGGGAGCTGGGAGTGAACAACGGGGAATGGATTTCCCATTGTGACTGTTGGTTCTTCTCCCATGCGATCAAGATTGGCCACTGTTGGAGGACAAGATGCTGGGCTTGATGGACCATTGGTCAGTATGACACTACTTATGTTTTTACGTTGTGTTTTACCTCCTTCAAGTGGATAAAGCAGAAAGGATCACTACACAGTTGCAAGCTTTTGTGCCATTAGACATAAACTTGTTGAATGAGAGGGAGATGGCATCCATGAATCTGATATAATGCTCATTGGAGTCAATGAGACTCTTTCCAATGATTTAAATAGACTGGGTCAAGCCTTTTGTGAATAAATATCTACATTCAAATAGCCCCATACTAAAAATGTTTTGTTCTTGTTCTAAAGTGCCATTATTAATTATTATTATTATTATTATAAACATTTATATAGCGCCGGTTAGGGGCGGGAAAACCGGTAAATCCGGTATCCGATAATGCCGGTACCGGGTGTACCGGCATTATCGGATTCGACCCGGTAATCCGGTCCGGGTACCGGATTCCGGGGTACCGGATTTTTTTGCATTGCAGCCATTTAAAAATGACTGCAATGTAAAAAACTTAAAGCCCCACCACAAAAGTTACAAAAAACAAACCCTCCCCGAGTCCAGGTTGCGTGGGTGGAAGGGGGGACACCCCCCACCCACCCTGCCCAGCCTGGATTTTTGTTTAAAAAAAGACTCAGAGGCGAGCCCACCCCCCAGCACCAGCGGCCGCGGCGTCCCCGCAGCCGCCGGTAAGTATGACCCGATCCCTGGGGGGGGTGTTTAACACCCCCCCAACCCCCCAGGGATCACCCCTACTAAAGTTCAGTGCTTGCTTACCTTGCGGAGCTCCGGGTGCGGCGGCGGCGGGCGGTCCGGCGGCCTCAGCGCCGGCTGTGGCTGCCGGCGTCAGAGACGCTCTAGGCCTTCCGGGGAACTTCCGGGTTTCCCCGGAAGGCCTAGAGCGTCTCTGACGCCGGCAGCCACAGCCGGCGCTGAGGCCGCCGGACCGCCCGCCGCCGCCGCCGGAGCTCCGCAAGGTAAGCAAGCACTGAACTTTAGTAGGGGTGATCCCTGGGGGGTTGGGGGGGTGTTAAACACACCCCCCCAGGGATCGGGTCATACTTACCGGCGGCTGCGGGGACGCCGCGGCCGCTGGTGCTGGGGGGTGGGCTCGCCTCTGAGTCTTTTTTTAAACAAAAATCCAGGCTGGGCAGGGTGGGTGGGGGGTGTCCCCCCTTCCACCCACGCAGCCTGGGAGGGGGAGGGGGGAGGAATTAATTGTAGACTATTTATTTCATTGATTTCAATGGGGACACAGTGCCCCATTGAACTCAATGAAATAAATCCGGTACCTGTATACCGGATTTAATCCGGGAATCCGGTTTTTACAGAACCGGTAACCGGTAAATCCGGTAGCCGGTAATGGGCCCGGGGTCCCACCTCTAGCGCCGGTCATGTACCTGGCGCTGTACAGAACATAGAAATAGACGCGGTCCATTTTCTCCATAAAGTAAGCTTGTGACATCACAAATCAAAAGTGTTTTATTTATAGAGTCCACAAACAATATTATGTTACGAAAAATTGTTGATATTTTCAGAGTTGTGTGACTGAAGCTGAATGAAATATGCCTTTGCCTGTCCATTAGTGCTCAGTTATATTTCTCATCAGTAATGTGGCTCATGCCATCACATACCGACAGTATCTTTCCCCCCCAACCCCAGTACACCATCGGGTTTTGTTATCTTGTACTGGGCTTCTAGCAATGTAAGCTTTGTACAAGTTCAGCAGAAAAATGGGAGTCATTAACACCTCAGTAATCCAGCAGGAGAAAAAGCTGTGACTCTTTGCTGAGTGGAAGGGGTGGACATCTTTTTCAATTCAACGAGCTAGCATCGCTATCAAAGAACGATAGGCAGAAGGGGATATGTGTTTGTGTCATGCTTCCATCTGGGATCTTCTGAGTGACTTTAAAACTAAAACTTTAGAACCAAAGTCAGTGCACAAATTAAAGAATTTTTACTTTTAAATAGGCTCAGTAGTAATTTTTAACCATCAGCCATACATGTACAAACGTGTGTATGCAGAGCCTCTCTCACAGACATCCTTTTTTCCATGGTCCATTGGGTTGGGGAGAACGCGCTTCCCAGGCCGCTGGTCTAAAAGCGACCTTAGTGTCTTGTTTGGAAAGGATTAGCCACTCCTTAGTAAACTGCTTGATTGTGCCTTCCTTGTGCAGGGAAATGGAGGGTGCGGGTCTTCTGGGAGGGCGAACCTACGATAAGAAGACTGCTTTAAGTGTGGTGCTTTTTCGCAAGCGCAAAACCGACTGTAAAATCCATCTATACACACAGACCCAGGCATATTTGTATCCTGGCTGTATTTATCATATGTTTTGAAAGCTTCAGGCAGCCTGTGATTACCTCATTACATTTTCCATTTTTTCCAACCAGCCTCCCCTCTGAGCTGAGTCTCTTAGCCTTGGGACTGGCTCAGCCACACCCCAGATCATCTGGCCCATATTAGCCACTTGGTTGCCCAGCTCTGGAGGTTAATCTAGCTGAGGCATATTAGGCTGCTATCCTGCACTGCCTCAGCGCTTATGCCTTGACACTACCCTCCTTAAAGGGCCAGGCTCCCATAACCAGCCTGCCCCTGCTACACGTCCATCAGTAGAATTTTCCAAAACTGACAGCAAACTTACAGTCAGTGACATCAGCAAGCTTATAAAGGTCAGGCAGGGTGCAAGCTTGAGGACCAACTCCTCACTTAAATTTTTGGGGAGATTGCACATTGCAATTTTTCCCCCCTGTAAATAATCATTTTCCGATGAGCAATTAGGTCACGAGGATTGGAGGTTTAGGTGATTGGGTTGGGGGAGGAGTGGAAGAGATTCAGTAAAATGGGTGGGGGGGGAGAACACAAAGACTCGGGGGGATCTGCACCCCAGGTAAAAGTTAATTTTAAAAGATGAGCCATCTCTATAAAAATATCTGGTGCAGGAACTCATATGATGATGCTCATGTCAGCAAAGAGTAGTTGTCTATTTACTTCAGCAACAACTAGTTTAGTGAAAATAGTTTCCATACTTGTTACAGCTTGTAGCAGCAACATATAGTATATAGCATCCTATAACAACAGACTTTTAGAGCAGTGGGCTGAGATGGGAATGAAAAAACTGGTAGCTGTAATAAAAGGACCTTATGTTGATGTCTATGTAATGCCTACAGCAGCATAGTAGACACTTTGAGTTAGTTAATAATTAATAGGCCTAATGAGAACATATATCCCTGGCCTGGGAGATATAAATTCAAAATACAGTCTTACTAGGTAAGGAATTAGAGCTTCTACTGCTCATAGTAGTCATGCCCAACTGCATATTTATTCTGTAAATTAAATAACTTCAATTTTGCATGTATATTTGGCCATAAACATCACAAGCTCCATGTTTGTTTATAGGAAATCAGTGCTATAGAATCTTGTAGAGTGTTTTCTTTTAATAAGAGGTGTATTTAAAGTGAGCTTGGTGTAGTTTTGAAGAGCTTCTGGAGTATTTGGGGACTGTTTGAAGGAATGGCACTGTTTAAATAAATTAGTGTGTCACGGGAGTGGATCTATGGTTAAGGCGGTTGCATCGCTATGTTAAAGTCACAAACATTCAATCCATTATAAAATCAGGATGATTTGTTCTACGAATATAAAATTTGTTATAAATATTTTCTCAGATGAGGTGTAGAATTTATCAGAAAATCTGTTATAGTTTTAAAGTTCGAATGTTGTGAAGTTCCCGTTTTGGCAAATGGGGGGGGGAGAGTGAGAAAAGCAGCTTCCACGCTGTTTTACTAACGTTCTGTTGTGTTGTACATGAGGAGATAAACCTTTATTGTACCAACATGAATGGCATTTGTTGCATGCTACTGTATGGACATGAGTGGCATTTATTGCGCACTATGAACAGCAGTTTTCCTTTTCAGAACTCCCTCCCCGCCCCTCCTTCTCCCCCTTTCTTTCAGTATTTGTCGTTCTCTCCCTGGTGAAAGTATCCGAGCTGGGACTGGAAGGGGAAACTCACTGGAATGGAGTATGGAGAGAGCTGTATGTGGTTATGTTCACTGTGGAATTGTACATGAGGTGGTTAGAATTCCTTCAGGCCCATAACTCCAGAAAGGGAAAGGCTCCAGTGAGGAGGGATCCACAAAGACAGACAGACAGACACACACACGTGTGAAATTGACAAGGTTGCTCCCAGCTGTGTTTAAAAATAAAATAAATTGTTTAAAAAATCCTGCTGGTGAAACCGACAGCTTGGGCTGAAAGGGAAAGAACAACTGTCTGGCTGCTTAGCTGCCAGTCAAACTCAGGTCAGCATGTGTGTTTTTATTGATGTGTTTTGTAAGCCGCCTCAAGCTTCTCTTGAGCAGGAGGGGACAGTCAGGGTAGAAAAATAGTAAAATAAATAACTAAATAAAATATCTAGTGCGTTCCCCTTTGCAAAAACAGGGCCATTCTTAGATCAAATTCAGCCATGCTCCAGAGAGCATGGAAATTGTCAGTTAAGGCTCCTGCCTTAACCTCCAAGTCATGTAAGCAGTAAAGACAGTCTCATATATTGTGTTCACTTACAATGTAGGCTCCATACACGCACAACTTGCCTTGGTCTTTCAGCCCCAGTCCTCTAGCTGTATAGGTTGGGGGCAACACTGAAGCTGTGGAGAGTAGCAATCTGCCCCCGACCCCCTTCTTTTCCCTGTATGTTTTCATTTGAGTTGGGGAGAACAGGAAGAATGTGGACAATCGGGGCTGCTGGCTGTTTGCATGCAGATTATAATGATCTCGGTTAAATACTGGGATTAGAAATGTTAGGGAGGCAGGGCTAACCTTACTGTTTCCTGCCTTGGTGATTTCCTGCCTAGTATGTAAGATTGAGGCTGTGCTGTGCTTGGGTAATATTTGAGCAGTATTCCTGCACCAGCATGTTGAGGTAGTTCAGACTGCACTGATATTAACATGTATAAGAGTCTGGGAGCAAGAGGGCAGGTGGAAGTGTCTGAAAAATGCAGATCTAGAAGGTTTACTACACTGCTACAGTACGAACACAATATGTTGGGTGGGGGCAGGGGAGGCATTGTTCGACAGAGAGATGTCATTCCTATCAGAGCTTCAGGCCAGGAGGTTTCAGGAACCAGGGATCGAAAGAAAAATGGTGTAGGAGTGCCCAAAATATGCTGTGTCCACAATTATTTCTTGCGAGCGACCACTCACCTTCACAGGAAAAGCAGATTTCCTGAGGTGAGATTTTGCTAAATTGTATAGTAGTACACTAAAAATGTGTGGTAATAAATGACATTCAAAAATAAACAGCTATACTGAGTCCAAGGGATGATTTTTGTGAGTACTGTCCTGAGGAACAAAGGAAAGGTAGTGCAGAAGCAGCGGAAACACCGTCTGTAAGCAGCAGTATTACCATCCGTTTTCTAACAAGAGTGGCTGCTGTGTTGGTCCCAAGTGCAAGTGATAGTGACAAAGTAATTCAAATGATATTTTTTATTGGACCAACTTTGGTTGGTGAGAATGTGCAAGCTTTCAGGTCAAACACATAGAAATACAATCGTGAGCACAAACAAGGACTCTACAGTGGGCAGTCACTTCTCCCAGAATGGTCACTCCATCTCTGATTTCTCAGTCCTCATCCTCAAAGGAAACCTGCACAACACATTCAAAAGACGGGCCTGGGAACTTATATTCATAACTTTATTAAATGCCAAATATAATGGACTTTAACAGAGACCTAAGCTTTTCAAGCTATTATACAAATCTGTGGTAACTGACAGACTGTGCCATCTGTATTCGCAACCTTTGTGTTACTGCTGTGAACCCAGTTCCTTTCATATACGTGTTCCTTTCACCTGATAAGCTGTTTCCTACTATACCCCCAACTGATACGTTTGCTTTAGCCTAGTCCTCTCTGTTTCTGTGTCCTATTGTTTCTTTGGGTATTTTCAGACGTTACGAGATCACAGTGAACCACGGTGAATATGCACCTGTGGTCAATGTGGCTCGCACGTCTGTTTGGCGGCCGCCAGATGTTCGCCACGGTCAATACCCGCATGGGGTCAATTTGAACCACGCTTCCCGGGCTAGCCGGGGGAATGTCCCAGGAAGCGTGGTCAAAAAGATCCCCAGCGGGGACC
>QEPC01000801.1:4585085-4597816 GCA_003113815.1 Sphenodon punctatus | reverse complement strand
GGACAGTACCTCAATGACAGGAAAATACAAGGATGTCCAGTTAACCAATGTTGACTCTGGAGAAAGGCAGTTTCAGGCAGTCAGAGGAAAAGTTATTAGTAATGCAAAGCAGTACTTGCAGGGAAGGCTGGAATCTGTTTCATCAGATATTGTCAAATCTCTTCACATTTTTGACAATATTGCATGGCCTTCCAAGGGAAGTCTTTTACAGTTTGGCAACGAAGGGATTAAAAGTATCTGTATGTATCTGTATCCAGACTATGGAGAAAGGGCAAATACTCTGTTATCTGAGTGGGCTGACTACAGACTTACTTTTTCCTCGCACACTTTCCATGACTCATTTAAAACAATAAGTGAACAGTCTGAGAGGTTTCCAAATTTGTTGCCTATTGCAAATTTCTGTGCTGTGCTACCTGTAAGCACAGCTTCATGTGAACGTGGTTTCAGTTACTTCAACAGAATAAAAACTGCTTATAGAAATTCCTTGAAGACTGACACAATAGATGACCACCTGACAATTGCTGTTAATGGACCACCTCTGCAAGACTTCTGTCCCAATAAGGCAACTAACAGTTGGTACTTCAGTGCTGAGAGGCAGAGGTACCCAAACATGAAACATCCATGATTAATTGTGAGTAGTTTTTAATAGTCTTTTATTACTGTCTTCCTATACATGCTTAACAATAACCTATAAAAAAAAAAACTTTTGCAACTGACTGCAAAATTTGCAGTTACAACTTACAGGTGTGTGTTTCCTTCCATCTTTTGTGGCGACCAAGAAATTTTTTTGGCTACTAGACTTGGATCTGAAATTTCATGTCCTGCCCCCACTCGTGTCTTACACTGTCTAGACGGCTCCTGCTGTCTCCTCAGGTGCTCCAACGACCAGGCTGAGGCAGACGTGAGTGAGAGAGAGAGACAGGTGCCCTCTGCTGTTGCTGATGAGACTCCAGCCAACCAAACTAGAGTGAGCTACTAAGCATGCTCCCCAGTACATTACTTAGCAAAACAATAATTATAATGGGATTTTAAAACCTTAATATCTCTGCAAGGCCTTAACCAAATTTAAAAATTCCAAAAGCATTCACTACACCACGCTGACCCTGATTTTTCCAACACTAACACGCAGGCAACAATCTGAAAGCACTTGTGCTTCAGGGACCCCACCATACAAACACACACTTAAATTGCTTTTTCAAATGACCATAACTTTTTTGTTACTTAACCAATTTTCACAAGGTTTGGACACAATATTGCCCTAACCACAAACATCCCATCCCTATCTCAAATACTCTCATTTTTATAAACAATAGAACATTCACAATTTTAATGGAACTTGCAACTCACCTTAACTATACAGGCCCACCCTTGCCTGTGTGATTTTATTTTTGGAATAGAAATTACTACGGGAAGTTTGTATTCAGCATTTAGGTCAGTCACTTCATTAGGATAATGCACATTATATATTTCTGTTTTATATGGTTTTATGTTGTAACCTACATGGGCCCTTAGGGTTAAGACAGAACATAAGTTTAAATAAATAAAATAATGCTTAAAGTTAACCATATTTTTAACCAGTTGCTGTGCTATTGCCCTTGTCAAGTAAAATAAGAATAGTAAATCCTTTGTAGAAGCAACATAGATGAGTTAAATTTGCTATTGAAATATTGACTCTTTCATTTCCTGGCTTTGTCAGTTTAACTCTCAACTGTGCAATATTGAAAATGCCAGCATGTAATTTCTCACCTGTCTAGAAGAGAAGAGCAGGGGAGAATAGAAAAAGGGAAACTCCTAGCTTACCAACATTTCTAATTCATGGATTATGTGTCCTTCGTGCATTAAGTAGTTAAGACCTCTGCAAGTTCTGTTACAGGAAACCCTTACCCCAACTGGGACACTCTAGTGGAAAGTCTTTTTGCTAAAACTCTTGGAATTTCCTGTTGCCTGAGCAATTATTTAATGATTACACTTGGGAAGATTCTAACCCTCTTAATCATCTGGACTAGCTGCTCAGTCTAATACTCCCAAATGAGGACTATTCATTGGATTTCTGTTCATAGAATAAAGTGCTACTTAGGGTGAGTAAGGGTTCTAGAATCTGACCTGTAATAACTTCAATTATCTTTTAATAAATGCTCTTTTTATCATTTAATAAATACTTTTTAATAATTTGGAATTTGATCTTAAGAGGAAAAACTCCCTGAGAAGACATTTGGGGTGACATTCTGGTCACAATGAAAGCAATGAGAGGTTGGTCATCGATTTGAGTGGAGGAAAGATTTCTAGTTTCCATTTACTTTGTTGCTAAAGGTTAACAGGCATGGAAGTGAGAGACTAAGCCTACACAAAGCAAACATAGTCAGACCTTAGGCCAGGAGGAGGGCAGTCAGTACATTAGGCAAGCAGAGAGCTAGTATTTTGGAGCTAGGATTAATGTACTATAATGGTTGGGGAGAAAAAGGAACAGTGTGGGGGCATTGTGGCGCAGAGGTTCATTTTTTCTAATGACTGTATGCTGTGCATGCCAACAGAATTCTATCATGGCACTCTTGATAAAATTAGTTCACCTTCCATCTGCACTGCATCTGGCAGAACTTTGAAAGTTACCACATGAGGATGATGCATTTCAACACTATATTAGTCTAAATAAACATTTCACGAAGGGTTTGTTAAAATATCAGGAAACTGGCTATGTGCATTTTTACATGACGCCCTCCCCTCCACCCCCCGCTTGGTGTTTATCCATCTCCACCCATCGCAACACCCACCTCCACCCATCACAACACCCACCTCCACCCATCACACACACACCTTCAACCACTGAGCCCTCCAGAAAACCGGAGGAGGCTCTGTGGGTGGAGGTAGGTGTATATCTGTATACAGGGACACCCACCCACTGCAGCTAAGCACCCATCCCCCGTCCCATCTCCATCCCTGTAAAAATGGCCTATACCTCCTACCAGACCATGGGTGGGCTTGTTTCATCAGGAAGGAGAAGAAATGGAGGTTTGGTCACTTAAAGCAGCTAAAAAGTTAACCTGGGCTTGCCGGTGAGTTTGTTAGGCGGGTGATGGCTCAGGCTGCATTCATATCTGCGGTGGTGGTGGCATCAGAGAGAACGGCGAGGGAAGATGCAGCAACGGGGAGGAGCCGAATGACAGGAAAAGAGCTGGTGCAAACAGGGATCTGCTGTGGCTTCTTCTGCGCATGTCAGGGCAGGATTTTGCACCCTGACATGCGCGAGAGAAGCCTCAGCAGATCCCCATTCGCACCTGCTCTTTTCCTGTCATCCAGCTCCTCCCCGTTGCCACGTCTTCCCTCTCCGCTCTCTCTGCCGCCACCACCGCTGCAGATGTGAATACGGCCTTAGGATTGGGCTCTGTTGCCCAGAGATGGGATTTGACATTGCAGTGAAATCTTACAGGGTTCGCCCACCAATGGAAGTAGGCAAGATTTTGAGCTTGTGTGAGATCTTGTGGTCATTTCAAAAGTAACATAATGGGGCTTTCTCTTTGCTCCGTACACTGGAAACACTCCGCCTTCTCATTCTAGAAATAAAGGGTTTTTTTGAGGGGGCTGGTGGTGGTGGTTGATTTGCCTTCCATGCCAGCATCTCTGCTGCAGGCCTGTGTTAGTCACCCCATTTAGGGGGCTGAGAAGGAATATTTTCCTGCAACGCCAGATGTCTGGGTGCTGTGTGTTAATCTGTGTGCTTGCTCACCAGCGGAGACGTTTCTTTGTCATGTGTTCTGCGATGCTTGAATTCTTTCCTTTTGTCACAACTTTTGAAAGGTGCTTAGTAGGGGTGGGATATCAGGGCAAATACCGGGTACCGGTTTTACCAGTTCCCGGATTTAAAAAACCCGGTTTACCGGATTAATACCGGTTTACCGGTACTGGATCTTTTACATTGATTTCAATGGAGAACTGTCCCCATTGAAATCAATGAAAAAAAACAAAAACCTCCCCCCTCCCCGAGTCCAGGCTGCGTGGGTGGAATGGGGGACACCCCCCACCCACCCTGCCCAACCTGGATTTAAAGTTAAACAGCAACAAAATTTTCCCCCTAGTGCCAGCTCCGGGCCGCCACCGGCGAGTGCGGCCCAGAGCCAGGAGCCAGCACACCAGCAGCAGGTAAGTGTGCCGGTTCTGTACTGATCCCTGGGGTGGGAGGTGGTTTAACAACCCCCACCCCAGGGATCACCCTACCTCCCCACCCAGGGATCGCCATTGCCTACCTTGAGCTCCGGGTGGCGGCAGCGGTCCAGGGACTTCAGCGCTGGCTGTGGGGCTGCCAGCTTCAGCACGCTACTAGGCCTTCCGGTGCACTTCCGGGTTTCCCCGGAAGGCCNTTTTTTGTGTTGTTTTTTTACATTGCGGCCATTCATTTGAATGGCTGCAATGTAAAAAAATCTGGTAGGGGAATCCGGTAAATTACACCGGATTACCGGGTTTAATCCGATACTGCCAGTACACCAAATACCGGCATTATCGGATACCGGTAGATCCGGTAGTCCCACCCCTAGTGCTTAGTGTAGATACTCTCATCTTGAGTCAAGGAAATCCTCTTTTAGAAAACATCTTGGGGAGTAAGTCCCCAATATGCATACTCAAAGGACACCTCTAATGGATGCACAAGGAAGCCCTCCCAGGCCTTGGGCAGATCTGAGGGTGAGAGATTTTCCTTTGCCTAAATACCTTCTTATAAGAACATACATGCTACTACTGGGTCAGACCAATGCTCCATCATGTCCAGCATTCTGTCTCTGAAGCGGCCAGTCTTGGTTGCCGCAGCAGAGCGCACAGCATATACCAGTGGGGTAATCCGTTTCCTGCCATACCCTCCACCTTTGATCACAAAAATCAAGGAGCTCATTCCACTGTCTAATCTGAGTAGTAACCCTTTGTGAACCTCCTTTTTGAAACCAGTTACACAACTGACTTGTACAACATCCTCTGGCAATGAGTTCCAGAGAGTAGTTGTACAATGTGTGAAAAAGTACTTCCTTTTGTTTGTTTTAATTTTACTGTCAATTTCATGGCATGACTTCTGGTTCTATTATTTTTGAAAAGATAAAGAGCTCCCTATTTACCAGTTCCACACTATTAATGATCTTGTGCACTTCTGTCATACCTCCTCTGTTGTCTCTCCTCCAAGCTGAACAGCCCTAACCTCTGAGCCTTTTCTCATATGGAAGCCACTCCATGCCTTTGATCATTTTATTGCCCTTCTCTGCACCTTTTCCATTTCAGCTATGTGTTTTTTGAGATGGGGTGACCAGAACTAGTGTCACTATTCAAGGTTTCGTCTCACCATAGTATAGATTGATATAGTGGCATTTTCCATTTGGTTTTCTATCTCTTTCTGAATTAATCCCTAACATGTTTTTATAATCGTGGTATATATTCCTCCAATTAATGCCAAATCTTATAAGAATTGCTACTGGAACCAGCTTGAGAGCTTTGTGGAAGGCCTTCTGACCAATTCGGCTACTCACCAGTTGCTACTAGCAGGCGATTTTAATGCCAGATTGGGAATGAATAACTATGCGTTAGCACCATACTCAGCCCTAGCTGGTTGGGAAAACACCTCTCTCCTATTGCAAAGACAAGCAAAAGACTCAATGATAGATAGTTCAGGTTTGGCCTTAGCTGAATTAATGATTAAATTTGATCTATTTCCACTTAAAGGTTCCTCAATTCATGATTCCGATGGTGAGTTTACTTTTATCTTGCATCTAGGAGCAAGCCCTGTTGATTACATCATTGTCTCCAAAGACTTACTCTTTTTGACAGACAGTTTTCAGGTGGACGGTTGTCTCCTTAGCGACCACCTCCCATTAACTGCCAACGTTGTTGACTATGAAAGGTGCAAAACTGGCAAAACCCCTGAGCCTAGTATGTCTGACCCTAGTTTTGACTTTTACTCAAGCTTAGCATGGAATGATACATTGGCAAAGCACATCGAAACAATGTGTCAGTTGCCTCTTTGCTTAGAAATACTGGAGGGTCTTTCTTCAGCAGTAGTTGACAAGAAAATAGAACAATGGTATAACTCTGCAGTCAAATTATTTAGACCATCCTTTGCCAAACAACCAAAAAATGCTGGCGCTCCAGTAGCTATAACAAATCAAACGTGGTTTGACTGGGAGTGCCACCGAGCAAAATAGAATATGACTATGTGTTACAATCTCTATAGAAGGGCGAAGCGATCAGATTTTTGACCGGAACTTTCCTTACTAAAAAGGAAATATAAAAACTTGATTAAACAGAAAAAGTCGGACTATGATATTCTGCAAGGGAAGCTACTACTATCAGCAGTGCAAGCGGCTGATGCTGGTGTGTTTTGGAGAATTATTAACAAAGGTTTAAAACCAAATAATTTGGGATGCTCGGTATTGATCTCTAGTGAAAGATGGGCAAGATATTTTGCCTCTATATTTTCCGAACACCCAGATTATTTTATTCCCTTCCCAATTGAGGAGATCCCTGCTTGGCCATCAGTGGAAGAACAGTTAGTAAGCACTATGATTGACAACCTAAAAGAACATAAGGCCCCAGGTTACAATTTAATACTGGCAGAATTCCTGAAATGGAATAAAGATCGGTGAGTACCTTTTCTCGCCGCATTATTCACCTGGGTGAACATGTCTTGTAGGATTCCTTCTGACTGGTTGTTGGCGGTAGTTGTACCCATACACAAGAAGGGTACGAGATATGATCCGTCAAACTTTCGTCCTATTAGCCTCTTGAGTATAATAGGAAAACTTTATGCCAACTATTTGCTATAGTCTTTACAGACTGGCTACAAAAGGAAAATATAATCTATTCAGAGCTAGCTAGCTTTCAGAAGGGCCGATCCACAATAGATCTTTTTTGATCCTTACACACCTTGTTGATAAATATGTTACTCGTAACAAGAGATTGTACACTGCCTTCATCTGTCTAAAGGCAGCTTTCAATTCAGTTGATCGAACTTGCTTATGGGAAAAGCTGGGTATCACTACAATTGACTGTAGACTGGTTTTTCTTATGCAGGTTTTACATTCTAGAAATGTCTTAAAAATCAAGGTTAATAACATAGGTCAGTTAACTAACGAAATCCCTTCCCGCATCGGAGTGAGGCAGGACTGCAAATTGGCCCCAGGTCTATTTAATTTCTTTTTCAGTGATCTGATTCCATGTGTCTCTGGTCGAGAATCTTATCCTCCAAGACTGGCAGATCAAGCAGTAGGGGCATTACTTTATGCCGACGATGCAGTCCTCCTCTCCCAGACAAAAGTAGGAATGAAGAGCCAGCTAAGAGTGATAACGGAGTATTGCTCCACTAACAAGCGCCCACTCAATTCTATTAAAACCAAAATAATGATTTTTGGTAGAGAGAGGAAAAAACACTTACGGAAGGTAGGTTCTGAAATTATTGAGCAAGTCGACCGATACAAGTACTTGGGAATCATTTTTAGTAAAACAGGCAGCTGGGATGTACAGGCCAATTCAGCCTTAAATCGCACGACTGGTACGGGCACTGCTATCTTGAACTTCTTTGCTGACAGGCCCCACTTCGCAGGCTCCTCACCGGCGGCACTGCCGGGCTGGGCGGGCTGGTTCCACAAGTTTTGACAGTTTGAGCGAAAGGAGCTACCCGTGCTGCCTCTTCTGGGAGTGGGCTGGACACTGCAGGTGGACAGTGCACTGCCCTTGGTGGAAGCAACCCCGAGAGAGAGAGAGACAAACCCCTTGTTCCTGAGGAGGAAGTTCTTCCCGCTGCCGCCCTCCACCATGGTCCGGCAGGCAAACAGGCGGTTATTGTAGAGCGCCTCCGCAGGGTTCCTGGCGACCGGGTATGCCTTCATCAGCCGCCGGGTGAGTGAATAGGAAGGGTCCTCCAGGATGCGGGGAGACATCCGCACCCCCGCGATCCGGGATATCACCATGTCCGCAAAGTCCCCGTGGTACATCCGGGCATAGAATGGTGAGATGGTCATGATCCGGGCATCATGGCTGCACGCAGAGTGGCCAGTGTAAATGTCTATGAACCATCCCCGGTGGTCCATGACCGCCTGCAGCTGCAGGGAGTGGTACCCGTGTCGGTTGACATACTCTGAGGCCTCCCCATCGGATGGGCGGAGGGTCTCAATGTGGGTGCCGTCCACAGCGCCCATGCAGTTGGGGAATCCTCAGCCGCGAAGCCAGCCATCATGGCTTCCTGGTCCACCAGCTGGATCGCTCGGTCCAGGAGCACACCCTCCACCGCCTCGCAGACATCTCGCAGGATCTCGGCGACGGTGCTCACCCCAACGCCGAAGTGCTGTGAGACGGACCGGCAGGAGTCGGGTGTTGCAAGGGCCCAGACCCCGATGGCCACCCCAATGGCCATGCTGGACCATGGGAATAGGGCCCCGCATGGGGGTGTGCTGGCGTTCCAGCCAGGGCGTCAACAGCTGCGCGAGTCGCAGGAGGATGCGCCTGTCCAGCCGGAAGTGCACTCTCCAGGTGGCCTCGTCCCAGTGAGTCAACACCCTGGCCCACCACCCCTGAGCCCACTCCGTGACCCATACCCTCTGGTTAATGGGAGTAGCGAGCAGGGCTGCGCGCCCCATGGTCTCCCTCCGCCATTGAAGCAAACTAGCTGCCTCGCAGAGCACCACTGCCCTCTCCTGAGCACGGATGAGGGCCTGTCAGGCTGCCCCGGACACCCGCTGGGCCCTGAGCCGGGCCAGGGAGCGCCTGCACCCGTGGTGGGCTCGCCAGGCTATAGCTGTGCTCCTGGCCATGCACACCCGCAGCCGGGCAGCCAGGTGCGCCTTCACAGTCGGGATGCACAAGAGGTCAGGGTGCGAGCGGTATCACTCTGTGCAGGTGGATAGGTGCATCCTGCAGGCGCTCAACCTTCCCAGATCCATGGTGAACGGTGCCCCAGGTGGGGTGCAGCCGCAACCGTCATAGGCGGTGCATGTGTAAGCCCACCCCCAGGTCGCGACCTGGCAACCGGGCAGGGGTCCCGGGTCACCTCTGCCCGACCCCCTCGGCTGGCTGGCCCTGCTCCTTCAGGGCGGCCGGGGTAGGGAGGCAGGGGGTGCCCCATTGAGCACACCTGAGGTCCCTGCACGAGGCCTGGTGCATGGACTAGCCTGCGCCCGGGCGAGTGGACCGCAGCTGCATTCCTGCTGTCATCACCTCCCACCTATCTGTGTTGGCTGCCTGTTGTCCTCGCCGCCCTGATCTGTGTGTAGGCTGTCCTGTCTGTGTGCTCGGTTCCAGCAGCTGAGCTGGGTCCGCACCCCACGCCTCGCTTGTTTGCCGTTTATTTTTATTATTATTATTATTATTATTATTATTATTATTAACAAACATTTATATAGCGCCAGCAGTGTACCTGGCAATTTACAAATTAATAAAATAGACACAGTCCCTGCCCCTAGGGCTTACAGTCTGAGAGACAGGAGCTGGGGGAGAGACATGGAAGGGAAACAGAGGGAGAGACAAGGGGTCTAACGTTCATGAAGATGCCAGTTCTCAAGTGGGCGTACTTGGCTTGGTTACAATGAGAATGACAGCAGGCAGGTCCATGTAGCAAGGATAAGGGTAAACAGACCATAGGTATAGGAAATAGTGGCTCAGCAGGATAAAGAGTCAGACAGAGCAGAGCGAAAGAGGTGAGTTTTAAGGAGAGATTTGAAGGTATGAAGGGAGGGAGCAAGACGGATGTGGACGGGGTGGGAGTTCCAGGCATGGGGGGCAGCAAGTGAGAAGGGACGAAGGTACTTAGGGGAGCAGGGAAGGCGTGGAAGGGTGAGAGAAGGGACAGAGTAGGATTGAAGTACACGGGCTGGAGTATGGAGGGCGATAAGTGCAGAGAGGTAGGGGGGAGCGAGGTTGTGAAGAGCTTTATAGGTGAAGACTAGGAGCTTGTGCAGGATTTATTCAGGAAGGGGAAGCCAGTGAAGCGAAGAGAGGAGGGGCTGAACATGGTCGAAGCGACTGGCGAGGTAGATGACTCTGGCAGCAGAGTTTTGGACAGAGATGAGGGGAGAAAGGTGAGACTGGGGAAGGCCAGAAAGAAGGAGGTTACAGTAATCAAGGCGAGAGATGACCAGAGCATGAACAAAAGTTTTGGTAGACGAGACAGAGAGAAAAGGGCGAATCTTAGCCATGCCATGTTGCGACCTGTGGCCTTATCGCTTGGCCTTGGAGCTCCCCTGCTTCCCCTCCCGTCCCTCCAGGGATTGTGGGGCCCCTCTTTCCTTGCAGTTAGTATCAGCCGCTTGCTGGACCATGGCTGGCAGCGCTTCCCTAGGGCTCATGGGCCCCACCACCCCCGGCGCCCCCCATAGCTAGACCTTCCGCGAGACCATGGCCCTGTGTGACCTGTGGCTTTCTCTGGCCATGCAATTGCTCCTGAGCTGCCCGAACAGTCTCACAGGTGCCTATGCGAGTCTGAGCTCCGGCCTGCGCTACTTCGGCTATGAGGCGAGCGCCCGTGATTGCCGGCTGCATGCGGAAACTCTGGGCCTCCGTCCCTTTTCCGATGGGCGCATCCTGGAGATGAGGTGCTCGCATGTGGGGTGGTCCACGCCGGAGACCGTGTCTGCTCTCTCTTTGTGCAGCCTGGCCGTGTCCTCCTTTGGCTGCATTCACGGGGCCCGTGGGTACCAGCGGTCGCGTGGGGCGGTCTATCACCGTCTGTTGGAGCTCGGTCACCTTCCGTGGCCCCCAGCTGCTGACTATGGCTTGTTGGAGCCCACCAGGGCGGAGCTGATGGCGCTGGCTGGTGTGTGGTCCTGATCCGATGTCCAGGTGGGACTCGCTGTGCAGGATCCTTTCGAGGTGTACTACCTCCTCTCCCATCACATGTCTGCGCTGGGCTACCGTCGGGGCATGCTTCAGTGGTCCCACTACGTGCACCTGGCGGGCCACTCAGCCCTGGGCCCCTTTGTGGCCCCCTACAGCTGGCTGTGAGGCACCCTGTGCCTTCCGGGCCCTGGATGCTGGCCCCGCTGTGAGCTCCCGCCTCCGCTCTGACGCCGTGGGCCGCTGCCCGCTCCCTCCATGATGTCCCGGGTTCACTGCTGTGCTAGCTGGTTCCGGGGGTTCTGCTGCCCCTGCCTGTGCCTCTGGGCCCTCTCCACGGGCCCCCGCTATCCACCTCTGCACCTGGTGTTCCTTTCCATGGCTGCCTTCTCCTGTGGCTGTGTCCTGCTCTCCGGGCCGGCTCCCAGCACCCCGGGTGCTGCTGCCCTTCATCGTCCGGCCTCAATTCCTCCTGTGCCCATGTCCCCCCACCCCCAGGTTGTCTCTGTGACGGTGGGGTTCTGGGGCCCCCGGATTGCATCTCCCGGGGGCGGGGGGGGTTGGATCGCCTGCTCAGCTCTTCGGCTCCAGCTTGCGTTCATCGCACCCTTGCCGGCACCTGGAGTCCCTGTCTGCCTCCTGGACTGTTCTCGGGCCGCTCCCTTTCCATGTGGCCTCTCCCTGTGCCTGTGCTCTGCCCCTGAGGGGTCCCCCCGTGCCAGGACTGCCTGTGTAGCTGTGGGGTTACCCGTGCTTCCTGTGGTGTTGGGGTTCTGGATGCCGTTCCCCGTGTCCTGCCATGCCCCCGGACTGGTCCCCCTTGCTTCCCTGGCCTTGGGTCCCCCCTCCCCCTTTGCCCATTGTGCCGTGTGTGTTGGCCGTCCTGCTGTGTTCCCCCTTCCCTTCCTTTCCCGTGCGGGTGTGTATGCGCCCGGGCGTGTGTTTGTGCTGTGTGTTTCACTGTGACCTCGTTTTCTCTGTACCTGTTGTGTGTACCGCCTCAGCGGCTCTTCTCCCTCCTCCTCCTCCCTTCCCGTTTCCTTTGTGTAGGCGTTTCCTTTTGGCCCTTTTGGCTTCGTTTGCCCTTTGTCAGCCATGTCTGCCTCCCGTCCCTCCCCGGTGCCTTCTGGGTTTTTTGACTACGGCCCGGAATTGGCGTCACGTCTGTTGCGCTCCCCGGTCCGTGGTCTGTCAGTCCGAGTCCCTGCCGTGGTCCCGCTCCCGTCATGTCTGTTTGGGGCCTTCCTGGACCACGGGGGGTGGTTGGTCGGCTCGCCACCACTGGGGATCCACTGTGGTGATTTGGGTCCCCGTAACATCTGAAATCTCCCCATGTCTCAAGATCCCGAAGAGGTCAGCAAGCTGACCGAGAACACGTACAAGAATGTTATGGAACAGTTCAATCCTGGGCTACAGAATTCAATAAACCTGGGGAGGAATTATGAGAAAGCTGTTAATGCTATGGTACAGGCTGGAAGAGCTTATTACGATGGTGTTGCAAAAGTTGGAGAACTGGCAACTGTATCACCCGTTTCTAAAGAACTGGTTCCAAGACACCTCAAGCTCTCCTAGCCCGTCTCCTCCTTGGAGACACTTCTTAGAGCACTGGTTCCACTCTTGTCCCAGAAGAGAACTCTGTGAGGCCGGTCCCCTTACCAACACTGTGTTCTACCAGACACTTAACTTGTGAACTACCATTAGATCATGGTAGTTCGGCAGCAGAAACAACTTGCAGCCTGCGCCCAATGCAGGAGGATTGGAGTGGAGAGAGGCTTGTGACAGCGGCAACAGCAGAGACGGCAGGAATGTGTCAGGTAGGGGGGGATGCCCCGGGGAGCGGAGCAGCATATGGACAGCCTCCCCCCTGGAAACTTGGGGGTAGGGTTTGGCGTGTGTGCCCTCAGCTGGAGGAGGGAGAAGATGGTGAGGGTGATTGGTTT
>QEPC01000801.1:4516388-4582423 GCA_003113815.1 Sphenodon punctatus | reverse complement strand
CCCCCCCCCCCCCCGGATTGTTGAAGGCATGCGGTGGGGGGGCAGATATCAGCACCCTGCTTCTCCCTGTGTGAACTGTGAGCCGGAGCATCGGTGCAATCAGGGCTATCCCTCCCACGGCTGGATTAGGAAGCCGCCACCTCAGCTGTTCACAAGGGGGCAGGACTGGGGAAAATTGACTTCTGAGCCGCCCCAACAAGAGCAGCGGGCGACCGACAGCCGTGCCGGCGGCCGTACCAGTGGCATGTGCCGAAGGGGCTCAGCGGGGCCCGACAATGGGGCCCAGGGGGTAACGCCAATATTATTATGGTATGGTGGCAGAGAGAATTGGTTAGTAGAAGGATGTACCCGCCTGGTGAGAGCAGGAGGGGAAGAGGTAGGCCCCCTCCTGGTGGCAGCAGAGTGGGGGTTGAGAAGGAGGTGGAAGGACAAAGTTTTGATATGTGTTAACTAATGGGATAAGAAGCGGGGAGCTCCTGGGGGATGTTGTTGGTTTTGTTGCTCTGCTGTATTTTGCTGTATTATATAATTGAGGTATTTTGTTTTGGTAGGGAGAGTGTGGTAAGGGGTTTCCCCCCTCTTCCTGGTGAGAGCAGGAGGTGTGGTGGGTAGATTAGAAGCAAGTGTCTCCTTCCCTATCTGGTGGCAGTAGGAGGGAAGGGGATGGAATTGGGGTGGGGGATGATGAGATTACTATTGTGTTATATAATATCTATAATGATGACTTTAGATGTGATAGATCATTGTAATGTTAAGACTTGCATTAATTAGTATGAAGGGTAGATTGTTTAATGGTTAGTTGGACTGTTTTGTATAAATTTGTATTCGTTTTTGGGGTGGGTTGTTTTATATTGGTCTGGTTGTAGACCATTATTGCTTGTGGTCTACTGTGGACCTTATTGTATTTGTTTTCATTTTGTTATAAGCCGCCTCGAGTTGCTTGTAGCACGAGTGTGCGGGATACAAATAAAAAATAAAAATGAAATTAAAGAAGGGTACTAAAAGAGCAATTACAGCCTTAAAGGTCTTTAACGCAAAGGCTGCTGTTCAACTATTATATGGTGCATCAGTATGGGCAGTGAGACGCCCATACAATTTGGACAGAGTGCAATCGGTATTCTTGAGGAAATTACTTTACCCATAGGTATAGCCTCTGCTGCCATCAGGTTGGGCAATTAAGGTGGAACATGCATGTGCCAAAGTACGCCATGCTCCTCTGGCTGCGCATCATGCTGCCCCCCCACCCCCCCAGTCAGGATTATTCTCATTTCTTGCCAACAATACCTTTAAATTCTCACGGCTTGGCACGATGGATAAGAGTATTGTGAAACTGGGATTCTCTCTACTATATTTTCAGAGCAAGGATCTATTTTTATTATTATTATTATTATTATTAGCATTTATATAGCGCTAACGATGTACCTGGCGCTTTACAAAGAATAAGATACACGGTGAAGTCAGTCCGTTCTCTGATGGACCACCAGTATTGTTTGAGACCCTGAACACCCATTCCATCACTGTTTATTCCAGGGTGTGGGCAACAGGGTAGGTGTTCATGAGCCATGGTGTCATGGGGTAGGCCAGGTCCCCCAGGATGATGGGCTTCATGAGCACCCCCTCTATGATGCTGATGATGTTGGGCTCGAAGTCTCCTATATACATCCGGGTGAAGAAGGGGGACTACTGCAGGATGCAGGTGTCATGGCTCTGGCTGGAGCAGCTGGCTACCACATTTGTGAACCAGCCACAGTGGTGCGCTACCACCTGCAGAACCATGGAATGGTACCTCCTTCTGGTTGATGTACTCATCCCACCTATGGTGCGGGCAGATGACAGTGATGTGGGTGCCATCAATTACCCCAATGCAATTGAGACGTCGCCCCAATACAATTGAGAACACCCCCCACCCCTGAAGCCTTCCATCTCCTTCTCAGGGTCAATCAATTGGACCACCCTATTAAACAGCAGGGCCTTAATGGTCCCAAAAACTCCAGCAGGATGGCATCTACAGTAGATATTCCCACAATGAACTAGTACATAAGAACATAAGTAGGTCTGACCCAGTATGGCACAATGGTTCATCAAGCCCAGCATGCTGTCTCTTTCTCTTGGGAGAAGTACCCAACAGGTCACAATGGGCAATCCATTCCCTGTTGTTCCAGCCCCCAACAGTAAGAGGGTTACGTTCCCAAAACCTACTTGGCTAATAGCCACTAATGGACCTATCGTCCAAGTACTTACCCAATCCCTTTTTAAAACTAGCTACACTACTAGCCGTGACCGCTTTCTCTGACAGTAGGTTCCACAACTTAATTGGCGGCTAAATTAGACATTTACGAACTGATAGATGACATTGCTTACCAAGAAGATATCACGGCAAGTAAGGCTTTACCTTCAGTGGAGAGGTATTATGATCTTATTCCCAAGCCCTGGCACCCGGCTAGATATTGCCAGAATAATCCTTTTCCAGGTTTGGAAAAAATATTCTTGTAGGCTCGCCTAAACTGCCCTCCCGACGAAGGTTACAGAAGGTCGCCGCACTGCTGCATCTTATATAGACCGGCTCTGCCCATTTGACCAAGGGCGGGTCGAAACAGCGAGCCACATATTAATTGAATGCCAATTATACCACAACATCCGAACTCAATACCTGGATCCGATTCTAGTTCAATATCCGGGAAGAGAAATTTTTGAATTGGTCAGAATTCTATTAAATGATCAACAGCCACAAGTCACTCAGGCAGGTGCAAAATTTCTATTGAAGGCTTTTATAATCAGGGAACAAGCTGGAATAGTTTGTTGTTATGATTTAATCCAGCCAGGCTACTGCTTAATTATTGTTTAATTATATAATCATCTTTAAACTAGTTGAGTTGTTACTTATTGATTTTTGTACTTGGTATACACTATTGTGTTATATTTTATATTAAATATTACAGCATACCATGTAACTATTGGAAACTTGTCTTGAGCTGTGGCCTAGTACATAAGAACATAAGTAGGTCTACGTCCAGTTTATAATAAAAATTGAATTGAATTGAATGCTAGCAACTACTGGAAAAGGGATAGAGAATAAAATACAAAAGGTCATCATGCTGCTGTGTAAAACTAGGGACCCTGTCTACTTTCAACTGTTGTAAAATGGCATTATATAACATCGCCGGCACTATATAAATACTTAATAATAATCAAAATAAGGATAATAAAATCATGAGTGGTGCAGGTGAAGCAGGTAAATAGGGAACTGTTATTAAATACTAGTAATACGGGGACATTCTATGAAATTAGCTGTCAGTGGATTTGAAACAAATAACAGGAAGTGCTATTTCATTCAACGTACAATTAACTTGTGGAACTTGTTGCCAAGGGATATTGTGAAGGCCAATAAAAGCTCCTTTCATAAATGTGATGTTGACTTTCTTGGAAGAAATGTGTACAGGCAAATCATTTTGCTGCCCTTCCTACCAATGAAGCAAAGTTGGTACATATTTTCTTTTTGATATTACGCAAAAGTATTACACAACCAGTGAAGCTAGAGTAACCGCCCAAGTAGCACACACCTCAAGTATAGGTCTGTTGTGTTTTCTTCTTTATATTTTTCTTTCTATTTAGAAAACAAAGAAATGGCATGTTAAAGCAGGCACCTTACCTAATCTACTGCATTGTATTTGCAGCTAATAAAATGTCATTTTGTGTTGGCTTTTTTGTTATAAAAGGTAAGGCTGCAGGTTGCAAGGTAGCCAAGCTTTGGTATTCGCTAATTCAAGAAGAGACCTGCCTGCACTGCCACATGAAATCTTAAGGGCCTAAATCCTTCAAAGAAAAAATACACAATGGAATTGTTCTAAAATTCTTATCCAGTGTGAAACTATTCTGGACATGCCATAAACAAGTTTGAAAACTCATGATATGCTACTTTTGACAGCTACACAAGTTTCTCAAGCGGGACAGCTAGGTACCAAATAGCATGGCTGATGGGGTCATGCAGAATTCTTACCTCGGGCTTGTTGTCCTCTCCTTCAGAATGCCAGGCATGTGCCAGTGAACCTGCAATCAGAATATAGTTCTATGATTTTAGGACCATACAGACTGCTTGGTTCCGTATTCTAGATCCATGGAAGCACATGTGAATTTTGCCATTGACTTCAGCTGAGCTAAGATTTCACCTCTACTGCTTATGTGGCACTTTATCCTCAAGGCCTGATTGTCAGTGTGAAAGCTGGTGTGCATGCATGGATGTACATGCTATAACCTCTCCTGTCCACCTTCCTAGAGCCCCTTCAGTCCTAATAGCCTTCCTTAGAGTTACACAAAAGAAGCAGTCCTACACACAGAAATAGAAGAGGCCTCTTCTGCTTTTTTCTTCCATCCACATGCCGGGGACTTGTGTTCACTGCATTTTCCCCATTGCTGCAATTGGGGAAAATGCTGTGAATATGGGGTCTCACATGCCCACCCAAGAGACCTAGGGAGTTCGATTTCACATACTTTATTTTATACAACACCTTTTTTTAAACTTGTTTCCTTCTTTTTTTCCACCCATATAATCTGATCTTTTTTTGTTCTATTTGCAGATGGACAAAAGAGGAAGAAATCCTTGAGAAAGAAACTGGACTCATTAGGAAAGGAGAAAAACAAAGACAAAGGTACAGTTTAAATAAAAACTGTAGACAGACTATATATATCATTATTGTATATAACATTTCACAAAATTTCTTGAATGAAAAATATCAGTCTTACACAGTTGACTATTTTTACCAAGGCTGATTTATTGCTCTAGCATGATTCCCTGTGCAATGAAAATTTATCAATATTTTATAACGCAGCATTTTTCCTTTCTAGCATAAGACAGCTAGCTGTACCTGAACTCTGGTTATAAAGCAATCAGGTTTTTTCTTTGCAAACAGAAACTTAGTTTAAAGTGTATCAAGTGTATTACAAAATTTCAAATATCATTCGAACAAGTAAACAGGACAGTCCATGTGAAGGTAACATGGCCAATTTTTTCCCTTTTAATTATTCAAGACAGCCTCTAAATTTTCACTCCATAATTTTCTGCTTGTAGATATTGGGGCTGATCCTAACCCGTGTGCCATGAACACAGTGCACACCTGTGCACAACCCCCCGCAGACCTCATGGGAACCCCCGCTATGGGGACCATGGCGCACATGTAAACGGTGTGTAAACTGCATGTGTGTAAGTGGCGTGAGCTGGGGTTTAGGATTGGCCCCAATATGTTTGATATTGCAGTTTCTCATTTAAAGGACACTTTGGAAAATTGGGGCTCTGCAGTTGTAGAAAAGCTATTTTGACATTTAAGGTTACAGTTATCTGGGCACCAGTGGATTAAGGAAATAGATGGAACTTTGTAGTGATATTTGATCACAACAATTATTAAAACAAACACCACCCAGGGCCGGACTCAGGCATGTGCCACGTGTGTGGCTGCACATAGCCCCGCAGCCAGTTGGGGCCCCACGCTTGCCTGGCTGGGCGGCAGGCTCAGGCTGCAGCCAGCTTCTCCCCCAATAAGTTTTTCTGCCTCCCCTCCCTGGCTCTGGTCCCCATCCCTCACCTGTCTCTGCCTCCTAGTAGTGCTCCAGCAGCAGGACACCCATCAGACTGGGAGATAAAGCTGTTTGTTTACAAACAACTCCTCCCCATGTGAGCGATCAGAAGGTTGTTACCTTGCAAAGAAGGTTCTTTGAGATGGTGCCAAACATTCTCACAACTGGGTTGTGCATGCTCATCCTATTCAAATAATAGACCACGTGATGGTCTCGAAGTCCTCTAGTATAAAAAGCACTCTCCTCCCTCAGAATGACAGTTCCTTCCAACCCTTTCTAGGAATATAAGAAAAAAATTCCATTCAGGGCTAGAAAGGTGAGTGTTGTGAGAATGTTCGAAGCCATCTCAAAGAACCTTGTTTACAAGCTAGCAACCTTCTGTTCTTCTTCGAGTGTCTCCTCACAGGCTATTTTTACATGGCTCCGCTGGGGAGGGCTGTCCGTGGACGCGCCGGTGTATGGGCGGGGCATGCACACGGCCGCACACGCATCCCCACTCACCCCCACCCATCTACACCCACGGAGTACCCGCCGTTTTCCCCAGTAGCTCCATGCGTGGGGACGAGTGGGGGGTGAGTGGGGATGCGTGTTAGGCGGGCGCGCGTGAACCCCCACTCACCACGGCATGTGCACCGTGTCGTTCACATGGGGCTCCCCCATCCATGAACACACAGAAATCTGCATGTTCATGGATAGGAAAGGCCTGTGTAAAAAGGGCCACTTTTCACAACTGTCTTACTTCTATTACCTTAGGTAGGAATTTAGAATGTAAAGCAATATCTATTCTATCTTGGAAAATCTGCAGATATGGTTCTGAGATTATTATGGCTGCTATTTCACTAACTCTTTTAATTGAAGTTATTGCTAACTGGAATACTGTCTTTAAACCCGCACTCCATAACCAGTTCATTTGTGCCCCTCATATAATTAATTCACGCTGCCCCGTGGGCATAAATTAAATGGTTATGGGTGGGGGGCAGCGTGAATTGATTATATGGGGGGTGGGGGGGCAAATTAACTGGTTATGGGGTGGGGGCAGCGTGAACTGATAATGGGGGCACAACTGAACTGGTTATATATATATATGTCTCTTTTCATGGCATAATGCGCTTAATAGGCTGGCTGCATTTTGGGTGTGTTGTGTGTTTGATAGCAGCACCTCTGGACCGGTTGCACCACGTGCGTGCACAAGGCACAGGCGGCACCGGCAGCAAGAAGCAACAGGCCCTGGAGGCCAGGCTAGCTAAGCTCACCCCTCCTCCAGTAAGGCAGTGGACTCAGTCAGTCTCTCTGTGCCTGCTTCACTGCCCGCCCAACTGCCCCTGCAGTGGAACCACTCCTGGGGAGTGGTGGTAGATGCTCGACTGGGGGGAAGCATTGGGAGGCCATGCTTGTCTATGGCTGCTCGGAGGGGTGGCGAATGGGAATCCTTTCTGTCCAGAGGGAGTAATGTTTATGTAAATTTTTATACATTTGAATAATTATGTGAGACCAAGACTTCGCACATGGCCTCACAAACCCTGTGGCCAGCCCTGACACCACACTACCACCACTTTAGTGAGAGGCAAGTGTCTGTTAGAGGTTTCCAGACTACGCGGAAGGCAGGCTGTGGGTTGAAACTAGAGCCGAAATGAATATTCGCATTTGTGAATCGAGTGAGAGGTACTACTTGTATATTAGCTGACAAGTATCCATTTCGGATCTAGAATGGGGGGAAATTGTGTGTGTGAGAGAATGCTCACTCATTGTATAAGCCAGCGACAGACAGGGGATGGCATAGTGGTTCCTAAAATGAAGTCCACAGACCCCTTGGGGTCCATGAAGCATTCCTTGGGGTCCACAGCACAGCCCAGCTGCTGCAAGTCATGTGGTTGTGTAAATGTATGCAAATTAGTTGGGGGTACTTGGCTCTTTGCTAAAGTTGAAAAGGGGTACGTGCAGGGCCAGCCCCAGGGTTTGTGAGGCCATGTGCGAAGTCTTGGTGCGGGGCCTAATTTGCATAATTAGGCACCACCTAATTTGCAAATGTATACATGTACATAAAACTTACTCCCTCTGGACAGGAAGGATTCCCATGCTCCATCCCTCCAAGCAACGATGGAGAAGCATGGCCTCCTAATGCTTCCCCCCCCTCCCCAGCCGAGTGTCTACCACCACTCCCCAGGAGTAGTTCCACTGCAGGGGCAGCCAAGCGGGCAGTGACGCAGGCACAGAGAGACTGACTGCATCCACTGCCTTACTGGAGGAGGGGCCAGGGGGTGAGCTTAGCTAGTCTGGTCTCCAGGGCCTGTTGCTTCTTGATGCCAGTGCCGCCTGTGCCTTGTGCATGCATGCGGTGTAGCCAGTCCAGAGGTGCTGCTGTCACACACACAAGACACCCAAAATGCAGCTAGCTTATTAAGCGCGTTATGCCATGAAAAGAGACATATAACCAGTTCAGTTGTGCCCCCATAATCAGTTCATGCTGCCCGCACCCCATAACCAGTTCATTTCTGCCCCCATATAATCTATTCACACTGCCCCACCCATAACCATTTAATTTGTGCCCACGGGGCAGCGTGAATTGATTATATAGGGGTGCAAATGAACTGGTTATGGCGTGCGGGTTTAAAGACAGTATTCCTGTTAGCAATAACTTCATTAAGAAGAGTTAGTGAAATAGCAGCCATAATAATCTCAGAACCATATTTGCAGATTTATTTTCCAAGACAGAATAGATATTGCTTTACATCCTAAGTTCCTACCTAAGAGAATTCACTATATAGAGGGCAAAAAAAGTTCTTCTATTAGTGTATTTTTTTAAATAACAAGCAGCTCCTAGTTTCACAGTTCAGGCTGCATCCTGCGTCTTTAGGGTGAGTGGAAGCTGAGACTTCATTTAAAAAAACAAAAATAACAGGAAGGAAACCTAATGACACAGAGCAGACTAGAACCCATGATCCCTGACAAAACAGCCACAGATATTAGCTTCCTAGCCATGCTGCAACTGCACCTGTGCTAGATGTACCAACAGTTATCTTACTTGTTGGACAGTACATAGAGTCCTTCCTCTGATGGCTGAACAAATCAAATTCTCCTTTAGCTGTGGTGGTGGAAGAGGGCACAGTGGGCCAAGAGTTCAGATTTGCACCCTATGTTAAGCTGAAGATGTGATGTCTTGCATTTGTAGCTTTACTTTGGGAAACAAGTGAGAGTACTCAAAGGATGTTGGAAAGTCCTGGGTTCGAGGCTGCATCAAGTAAAGGTGTAGAATTTAGGTGTCAGAGAATCCACCACACAAGAGGAAGACCCTCTGTTATTGTTTCCGAAAGTAAACCTACGTATGCAAGAAAGGGTGCTAAGGTTCTATGCCATCCTCTGTCTGCCCAAGTCCCTTTCTATCAGCTGGCTTATACAATTAGTAGGTATTTTCTCTCTTTCTCACACACATATTCAGTTTCCCCCCATTTTAAAACCAAAATGGATATGAGAGTGCTTGTTTCTCATTGCGAGTATAGGGAGCATATTCGCAGGGCTATCCAAAAATAGCTATATTAGCAAGTAATAAATTCACTACTCCATCAGGCTCCCACCATCTGTGATGGATGACATCACAATCTCATTTGCTAGTTGCTATACTTTGCATGTCTGTTGCTCTCAGAGGTCTGAGTTTCAAAATGGCATCACGCAGGCAAAGTTTGGGAAATGCCAACTTTACCATATCTGTTAGAGATGGAAAATATGCTTTAAGTAATACGTATCCCTGTTTAATCAAGCTCATCCTCTAGGACCCTTCTTAGCAGCAAACCATGAGAATGGTTTTATATCAGGAGATAGTGATTTCAGTCTTTTTTAGGAATAAGTGTACCCTTAACTTTGCTGAGGATATTGTTAGGTAGTGTGTTAATTTGAATTGGATGAGGCTGGATTAGGTATTGATTTTCAAGCAGTAAGGCGATCATATCAAAGCAGGGAGTGAAGGGCTGGGAAACTAAAGATTCTGGTCCTCACTCTTGCAACATGCCTCCGCAGCACCCTCCAAACTGCTACTGCTGCTACCACTATTATTATTATTAAAATAGTACAAGCAATGTGCGTGGCACTACACAGTCCTCATGAGAGACAGGTCCCTGCCCCAAGGGAGGGGCTTTTATTGCGCTAAACTGTTCTTTGTTAGTGCAAGGAGAAGAATGTGACAAAGCACAGAATTAATAATGAATTCTTTGCTGATGCAAGTTGGAGCACAGTTTAGGGAATTGGCGTTCTGTGTGTGTGTGTGTGTGTGTTTTGTTTTGTTTTGTTTTGTTTTGTTTTGTTTTTCGTGTTCTTTTCCTGGTTGGCCATTGAACTATGTTGATAATTAGCAGAGTGGGAAATGTGACTCAGCGTGGGAAGAGAAGCAGCATCTCGTTCAACTGCTTTCCCTCTGCTCAGATCTTCACCACAGTTTTCTTTGTGGATTTCCTCTTTGCTGAACTGCACGTTCAGCCACACTCAACAAAGCTTACCACTTGGTATTGCTCCTCTCTGTGAGGATGTGATTATACTTGGGTGACTGTTTAATTTATGGCCAAGGCAAGCTTACTTCTCCAAACATTCTCTGTTACCCAAGTTCAAATCAAACACCATCCCCTCCATCCATGCTTCGCAGTGAGATGCGAGTGCTCTCTTCATTTCTCACATGATGGGGTGGTTTTTTTAACAAGCAGTTCAATGGTTTATATTATAAAGTGAATGCCTTCCATTATCAGGCAACCCATCCAAAACAATCATTCTGTTCTATAGTGCTCTGTGCATGTGAGCGTCCCCATACAAATGTGCCCCAAGCCCTTTTCCTCAGTTCTGGTGGCTTTCAGATAACTCTCCTCCCTGCCACTCCTGTGAACATTGGGCCAGTAGCATCATTCTTGGGCACTGGACTGGTAAGGAGCATCAGATGGGGAAATGGAGGAAATAGTGCAGGGAGAGCAGTGCATGTAGGTTTTTGCTGCACAGCTCCAGGACTAGATGGTGACTAGCCCTTATGCAGGTTAAGGATCAGGAGGGTGTAAAGAGCCCTTCCTCGCTTGAGCAGCCACAGTTGAAGATTATGTTCAGGGAAACCCCAGAGCTGTTATGGCTGTGAGCTTCCATAGATAGTCAGAGGGAAAGAAATAATGCCTTTGCCTCTAGTTGGACCATAGAAGAGGCAAACTACAGAAAGCAGGTTTGAAGAAGGATCCTGTTTCTTGGCATCACAGTCCATCCTTGAATTCCACCCTGTGCTATTGCCTGCAGTGTCCTGCACTGTTTCCTGCCATAAGGTTAGGGTGAGGGTGAGGGGTTTTAAGGTGGGGTTGAAATTGTTGGTTTTAATTAATGTTAATTGTTTTATTGGATGTTTTTTATTTATTTATTCAATATTCTTCTATCCTGCCCCCTCCTGCTCATAGAGCAGCTCGGGGCGGCTCACAAGAACATGTTTAACATGTTAGTGGCCCCAAGATGCTTGTAGCAGGAAGGGGCGGCATATAAATGTATTTATAAATAAATAAATAAATAAATAAAATAACACACACAAGTCCAATGTTGTGCCTTGAAGGCACTATTTAAGAACATACTGGGTCAGACCAATGGTCCATTGAGCCCAGCACCTGTCTCTAACAGTGGCTAATCTCAGTCACTTGGAAGAAGGATCCAACAGGTCACAATGGCGCCCTTTTAGAACAGGTCACAGTAGCACCAATCACAATATTTACTCTCCGATCCTGACAGTAAAAGGTTACATTCCCCAAACCTACCTGGCTAGTAGCTGCTAATGGACCTATCCTGCCAAAACCTATCCAATCCTTTCTTAAACCCAGCTATACTACTGGCCTTGGCCATATCTTCTGACAACAAATTCTACAACTTAATTATGCATTGACTGAAAAAATATTCTTTTATTTGTTTGAAATCTGTCCCCTAGTTCTAGTTCCATTTGAGAGGATTAATAACAGATCCCTACGTGTTCCAAACCACTCATGATTTTATAAACTTCTATCATATCTACTCTGTCGTCTCTTCTCCAAGCTGAAGAACCCTGACCTATCCAGACTTTTTTCATAGGAGAGCTGTTCCATACCCTTTATCATTTTTGTTGCCCTTCTCTGTACCTTTTCTATTTCTACTATATCTTTTTTGAGATGGGGTGACCAGAACGTCACACAATAGTCAAGGTGCAGTTGCACCAGAGATTTATATAGTGGCATTATATTTTCAGTTTTATTTTCTATCCCTCTTCGAATAATTCCTAACATTCTGTTTGCTTTTTTGATGGCTGCTGCACAACGAGCTATGGATTTCAATGTATTGTCCACAACAATGGTGTTGTCATTGTTTTTAGATAGGAATGGCCAGTTAGGAGATATCCAGTCCAGGAGATTCCAGGCATTGAGACCCTCCATCTGGTGTTTGATTTGGCTGGGGGCAAGCTTGGGGTGCTGCTGGTATACCAGGCCCTTCCTGTCTGGCAGCATCCCTTGCCGCGCTAGCAGAGCTGGCCTTGGAAGTGGTGCTGAGCTTCTCCAGGACTTTGGTCTTGGGGGACTTCAACGTCCATGCCGACGCTGGCCTTGTAGGAGCGGAGCGAGAGTTCATGGCCGCCATGGCAACCATGGACTTCTCCCAAGTGGTCAACTGCCCGACCCATGTGGTGGGGCATACCCTCGACCTGGTCTTCTGTTCTGGCCTTGAGGTGGGTGATCCATTAGTGGGGGATGTGAGGGTCGCACCCTTGTCATGGACGGATCATTATCTCCTACAGGCCAGCCTCTCAGCACACCATCTCCAGAAGGCGAGTGGACCAGTTAGGTTGGTCCATCCTCGGAGGATGGAACCACAGCGGTTCCAGGAGGCTCTGAGGGAGTTAACCTTAGACCCTGATGGTCACTGTGTCAATGAGTTGGTCCAGCATTAGAACATCTTGTTGGGGTGGGGAGGCATTGACAGGGTGACTCTGAGACATCCCCTTCCTCCGTCTCATCACCACAGAGCCCCTTGGTTTACTGAGGGACTGTGGGGTATGAAACAGGTAGGCAGGAGACTAGAGCAACGCTGGCATCGGACTCACTCTAAATCTGACCGACTTCTCCATAGGACCCATTTGCGGTCCCAGGTTGAGGCCGTGAGGACAGCAAAGAAAGCTTTCTTTGCTGCCTTCATAGCGTCTGCAAAATCATGCCCAGCAGAGCTGTTCCAGGTGGTGTGGGGGCTGGTCAGTCCGGCCTCCCTCCGCCTGGACAGGGACTTGTCCCACACGCTGTGAGGAGTTTGCCACCTATTTTGCAGACAAGATCGCTCAGATCCAGAGTAAATTTGACACCAGATTGGAAGCAGTGGGTGAGGAGCGTGAGGTTATGGAGGCACCGTCTGGTTTAACTTCTTGGGATGAGTTTCAGGAAGTGACGCCAGCCAATGCGGTGGATGTCCTGGGGTCTGTTAGCGCCACCAGTTGCGAATTAGACCCATGCCCGTCCTGGTTGGTGAAAGCCTCCAGGGAGACATTGGGAATGAGGGTAGTCAATACGTCCCTTTGGCAGGGGAGATTGTCGCCCAGTCTCAAGGAGGCTGTGGTGCGCCCCCTGCTGAAGAAGCCATCTTTGGATGTGGACGCACTCGCCAGCTACCATCCCATCTCTAATCTTCCCTTTTTAGGGAAGGTTATTAAACGGGCAGTGGCACTACAAATCCAGGCACATCTGGATAGCATCGGTTTCCTTGACCCTTTTCAGTCTGGGTTCCGCCATGGTTATGGTACTGAGACGGCGTTGGTGGCCTTGGTGGACGATCTCCTCCGGGAGATGGACACAGGATGTTCAGCATTTCTGATCCTGCTAGCTCTCTCGGCTGCTTTTGACACAGTGGACCATGGGCTGCTGTTGAGATGGCTGCGAGACCTGGGGGGTCTGGATGGGACTGTCCTTGACTGGTTCCGCTCATTCCTCTCAGGAAGAAGCCAGCGGGTGGTGCTGGGGGCTGAAAGATCAAGCCCCCGGGCCTTGACCTGTGGCGTTCCACAGGGTTCGATCCTGTCTCAGTTATTATTTAATGTGTATATGCAGCCCTTGGGGGATATCGTGAGAGGGTTCGGGGTGCGATGTCACCAATATGCTGATGATACTCAGCTGTACCTCTCATTTTCATCCGACCCAGATCCTGCTGTCTCATTACTTTCCCAGTGTTTGGAGGCCATGGCGGATTGGATGTGGCAGAGCAGATTGAAGCTCAATCCCGACAAGACGGAGGTGATGGTGGTAGGTAGGGCGAGGGAGGTGTTGGTTCTCCTCGTAGGGGAGTCCGCCCTCCTGTAGCCCAGCAGGTTAGGAGTCTGGATCGACCGGTGTAGGCGGTGGCTAAAGCCACCTTTCGCCGGTTGTATCTACTGCGGAGGCTGCGTCCGTACATTTCCAGACCCAACCTGGCCACCCTCACCCACGCCTTCATCACTTTGAGGCTAGACTACTGTAACGCGCCCTACGTGGCGCTTCCCAAATTCAAATTTATTTGATATGGTTGTTGGCCATTGTCAGGTTGTACACAGAGACCAAACATACAAAACAAGTAATAAATCTATAAAACAAACAACATTATACAAAATATAGTATATCCCTCAAAAATTAAAATATAAGCTAAACCCAAAAACAGCATTTTCAGAAGAACATTAAGCACAAAGAGGTTAGTCAGGGTTTATCAAAGGCTTAAACAAAAGAAACTTTTTCCTCATCTCCATAGCCGCAACTAAAACCTTCATAACATCAGAGGAAACCTCTGAGTGAACGTCACAAAGAGCCATGTAGGTCAGAAACTGATGCGCCCCTCCCAGGAATTTGTCTATAAGAGGCTGCAGAAATCTTAAACACAGGGAGTCATACAGCCTACACTCAAAAAGTACATGGTGAGTAGACTCTGTAGACAAAGAGTCCTAGGGACACAAACGATCCCCAAACGAAATCCCTAAAAAATGTCCCTCTAGGACATTTGTAGGTAACGCATTAACCCTTGCACAGAGAAAAAAATACTTCTCTCTTAAGGTGGCAATAGAAGAGAGATAATGGGCCATAGAACTCAACTGCGGGGCCAGTAAACGGAACCCAGCCATATGTTGAGATCCCTCAATTATAGCAAGTTCTTCTTGATAACTAACATCTCTAGACCTCTGAATGATCTCTCGCCTTGCCACAAGGAGGTCCTTAGTTACCAAATAAACCTGGGAAAAACCCAGGCGAGCCAAATGCTCCTTAACCGCCTTATGCCACGGGCTAGAGAAGGTGTCATGAAAAATATGCCAGATCAGGGAATCTTGCACAGCCCTGCTTCTCTTTAATCAATACAGAGAGGCTTACTCCCAAGCTACAGCTGACCAAGCTCTCATTCCTACCTCAAGCCTCACGGCAGCCGCCGAAGTGCCATTGGATATTTTAGTTAATATACTTAGGAATCGAGTTTGGATGGCATTAAGATTTCTATCTGACAAAGGGGCCCACAGTTCTGAACCATATAAGAGAGATGCGCTAACCTTTGACTCGCAGACCTTGACTGCGGGCTCTAAGTTCTTCCTTCCCGTCCCCGAAAAAAAGCAAAGGATGGCTAACATTTGACTTCTAGCTGCCACCTCCGCTTTCTCTATATGATCTCCTCATGATTCATTAATAGCAAAATGAAGCCCCAAGTATTTATATACTTTCTGATGTTGGAGCTGCCTATCACCCTTAGGCCACCTATATATATGCCTACCCCTGGAGAACACCAGGACATTAGATTTCGAGTGGTTGACAATAAGACAATTAGAGGAACAATAATTTTTAAAAGCTTCCAATTGTCTGAGAAGACCCACCCTAGTCTGAGACAGGAAGACCAAATAGTAAGCGTATAATAGTGCACCGACTGGTTTAGAGGCCAATTTAGGTGGAAAATATCTCTCCTGTCTCATTTCTGGTATGACGTCATTGATAAAAAGGTTGAACAGGGTTGGGGCGAGCACACACCCCTGACGGACCCCCTGTTCAACCGCAACATCCGGGGACAACTGCCCTGCCCGGTTTAGCCTCACAGCTACTGTGGTTTCTTTATAGAGAGCCTGGATCAGGAGAAGCAGCCTATTATCAATCTTTAAGCAGAATCAGTTTCCTCCACAGGAGTGATCTTTTTATCGAATCAAATGCCACCTTCAGGTCCAGGAAGGCGCCATACAACCTACCATTGGCTGACCTATACGTCTCCACTAAATGATGGAGGACCACACAATGGTCCAACGTACATCTGTCTTTTTGAAACCCAATTTGCTCTGGGTATAGAATCTTATTCTGGGTTATCCACTCTGTCAGCCTTATCAGAAGGTACTTCGCATATATCTTGCTTACCACACTGATAAGGCTGATCTGCCTATAGTTAGCCGGATCTGTTCTTGGCGCTTTTTTATAAATAGGGGCAACAAGAGCTTGGCTCTACCCCCTAGGTATACTTCCTGAGTGATTAATTTCTGTAAAGAGCCTAGCTAACGCAGGGAGCCACCAGCCAGCTCTCATTTTAATGGCCTCAACCTGAATCCGATCTGGACCCAGGGCTTTGCCATTCGAAAAGGTATCAATTATATTGTTAATCTCAAATTCCGTAACTGGTAGCCAGTCCGGCAAAGTGTCCGGATTAGGCCAAAAACTACCTTGACTCCCTACCTGATCAAAACACGGGCCAACCTGGGAAGCCTCAATAAATTCTACCCAGACTAACAGAGTAATCGTAGGCTGACCCCCAGGGTGCGGACTGACAGCCCCGTTGACAATATGCCAGAAGGATCTCGAATCACCAAAGCTACTGGCCTTTAATAAATCTTGCCATTGGTTTTGAAAGTACAAATTCTTTTTCTGACGAACTAAGGACTTGTACACCCTTTTTTTGTTGGAAATAACAGTCAGGGAGATGAGATAAACATCCCGAACGATATTCCTTGTAAATAGCATGGACCTCCCTCCTGGCCTGGTGGCATTCTTTATCAAACCACCTCTGCGAAACAAACCGAATAGGCCTTTGGTCCAGTCTGCTCTGGGCAGCTACAGACAAATGCTGCCCAAAGAGAGAATTAAGGCAGTTATAGGCTTCACTTACCGCCTCCCCAGATCCACCTTCTAATATCTGTTCCCTGGCCTCCACCATAGGACCTGATTCCAATAATAGATGCCACAGTTGGACTGTACTCTGATTCCAGGGCAAATAATTATAACAGTTGGTATTACTAAGTAACTGGGAATCCGTCCCCACAATCTCAGAGTCACAGACTGCCACTAAAGAAAGAACCAATGGCAGATGATCAGAAAGCACACAGGAAGCAACCCTACACTTGGTCACATAACTATATATGTCCTCAGTAACCAGGGTGTAGTCAATCACACTGCAACCCTGGGGGCCCAGAAAGGTGAATTCGCCCTCCGGGTCCTAGAGGCCTGTGCCATTCAGTATATGCAGGTTTAAACTTACCACCAGTTTGGCAAAACGAATGCCAGCTGAGTTTGATTTCTGATCCATAGATACCCTGCTATTAACCTGCGTCACAATTCCACCGCAGGATGAGGCATCCAAATACTCTGACAGAACTGAGTCATCTGGACCAATTCTAGCATTAAAGTCCCCCATTGCTACAAAAAGAGCATGTGGGTGATCAGTAATGATATCACTGAGGGCTTTTTCCAAATTTGTCCACAGCGTTCCATTGAAGGTACGTGCATTTACTGGAGACACGTAAATGTTCAACAACACAAGGTTGCAACCTCCATAGACCAAAAGTATTCCCAAAAGGAATGGGGAGTACCTAATCTCACCAACCAATCTGAGCCTGGCATTATCTGCCACCAAACAGGCGGACCCCACACTTGGTCTTCCCCTGGCGGCAACTACTGTAGCTGGCAAACAGACAGCTGTATACTGCTCCATTGCTGTGGGGTCCAAAGCCCAAGTCTCCTGAACAAGGATGACTTGATGTTGTCTAAGGAAAACCTCAAAATCCCCGGATCCCTTATGTGCACTCCATCCTGACACATTCCAAGAACAGACCGAGACAAATTCCCCCTGCTTTGAGGTAAGTAACGGTCTGGCCCCTCCCTGAGACCTCAATACCAGGTAATCCGAGTCCCGAGTAGGTAGGAAGCAATCCCTGGGGCTTCCCTTGATACTGGTCCGGAGGCTGCAGTTAGTACAGAATGCGGCAGCCCGTCTCCTCACAGGGACGGATTGACGGGAGCACATAACACCTGTGCTCCGTACTCTGCACTGGCTGCCTATAGAGTACCGAGCCAGATTCAAGGTGTTGGTGTTGGCCTATAAAGCCCTGCACCATCTGGGCCCCTCATACCTCAGGGACCACCTCGCCCTCCGCGCCTCAGAGCAATCCCTTCGGTCTACCGGGGGCGCCTTTTCGGAGGTCCCCCGTGTAAAACGGGGGGCCACTATGGAGAGGGCATTCTCGGTGGCTGGGCCGCAACTTTGAAACTCCCTCCTGGAGGAAGCCAGGCTGGCCCCTGGTCTGCTGGCTTTTCGCCGAGCCTGCAAGACCTGGCTGTTCGCCCAGGCCTTCGGAGGGGAGGGGGGGGTAGTTGGGGATAAATCTGGGGTTTTTTAAGATTTTTAAAAATGTTTTGTAGTCTTGGATTTTTATTCTATTTTATTGTTATATATTTTTTTGACTTTGTAAGCCACCCCGAGATGTCATAGGCATGAGAGATCAGCTAAAAAATATTTCAAAATAAATAAATAAATAAATAAACAGCTCCAAGGTCCTTTTCCTGAGTGGTTACTCCTAATTTAGAACCCAGCATTGTGTACATAAAGTTTGGATTGCTTTTCTCTATGTGCATCACTTTGCACTTGTCCACATTAAATTTCATCTGTCAATTAGATGCCCAGTCACCCAGTCTCACAAGATCCTCCTGCCATTCTTCACAGTCGCCATGTGTTCTCACTACCTTGAATAACTTCATGTCATCTGCAGATTTGATCACCTCACTCCTTACTCTCCTTTCCACATCTGGGTGAGATATGATGTAACCTGCTGTAAGCTTTTTCTCTCTCACCAGGGGAAGCAGGCAGTCCTCATTTGGGTTTAGCTCCTTCTCTCCAATCAGAGGCAGAATAAGACTTTTGACTGACAGCCCGAGACCAGGGGAGGAGAGGAACTAACCCCAGTCCCGGACCCCAGATCTGTTCCTGCCTTCAGCAGAGTAGCAGAATATTTCTTCTCCCTGAGGAGAAGAAATTAGGCTTCTTTCTTCTTTTTCCTTTTACTTTACCTCAGTCTTAGTTTAGGGAGGGAGCGCCCTGCTCCCTGTTTTTCCCTAGAGGGATTTTGAGTGAGTGGCCCGACGACGAGCAACCTCCCTTGCCCCAGACCTCCCACCTCTCAAGGCAGGCAGCACAGGACTTGTAGGTGGAGCAACTTAGTGCTGGTGCCTTTCCCCTTGAACACATGGAGGTAGGGCAAAGTGCGGGGGTCTCCAGACCCCCAGGATCCCAGCCACATGCCAAGCAACAGTGGTGGGCTGAGGAGACTAGCTCCTCAGCCCCCAGGGGCCAGGATCCTGCCTGCAGCTCTCAGTTGGTGTTCCTCAAGGCTCTGTTATTGGCCCTCTCCTCTTCTCGATCTATACCTCATCGTTAGGCAAACTCATTGCCTCCCATGGCTTCCAATACCACCTCTATGCTGATGACACTCAACTCTATCTCTCTATTCCTTCTCTCTCTCCCTCTGTTCAAGCTCGTCTCATCAACTGTCTCTCTGACATCTCTACCTGGATGTCTCAACGTCAACTCAAACTCAACATGGCTAAAACTGAACTCCTTATCTTCCCCCCTCATCCTTCCTCTCCTTCCTCACTGTCAATAACTATTGATGGAGTCACCATCCTGCCTGTCCCCCAAGCCCGTAGCCTAGGCTTCATCTTTGACTCACCCCTTTCTTTTAAACCCTACATTGACTCTGTTGCTAAATCCTGTCGCTTCTCCCTCCATAACATTGCTAAGATTCGCCCTTTTCTCTCTGTCTCGTCTGCCAAAACTCTTGTTCATGCTCTGGTCATCTCTCGCCTCGATTACTGTAACCTCCTTCTCACTGGCCTTCCCCGGTCTCACCTTTCTCCCCTCATCTCTGTCCAAAACTCTGCTGCCAGGGTCATCTACCTCGCCAGTCGCTTCGACCATGTGCAGCCCCTCCTCTCTTCGCTTCACTGGCTTCCCCTTCCTGAACGAATCCTGCACAAGCTCCTAGTCTTCACCTATAAAGCTCTTCACAACCTTGCTCCCCCCTACCTCTCTGCACTTATCGCCCTCCATACTCCAGCCCGTGCACTTCGCTCCTCCTCTGTCCCTTCTCTCACCCTTCCACGCCTTCCCTGCTCCCCTAAGCGCCTTCGTCCCTTCTCACTTGCTGCCCCCCATGCCTGGAACTCCCTCCCTGTCCACATCCGCCTTGCCCCCTCCCTTCATACCTTCAAATCTCTCCTTAAAACTCACCTCTTTCGCTCTGCTCTGTCTGACTCTTTATCCTGCTGAGCCACTATTCCTATACCTACGATCGGTTTACCCTTATCCTTGCAACATGGACCTGCCTGCTGTCATTCTCATCGTAACCAAGCCAAGTACGTGCACTTGAGACCTCGCATCTTCATGAATGTTAGACCCCTTGTCTCTCCCTCTGTTCCCCTTCCTAAGTCTCTCCCCCAGCTCCTGTCTCTCAGATTGTAAGCCCTAGGGGCAGGGACCGTGTCTATTTTATTACTTTGTAAAGTGCCAGGTACACTGCTGGCGCTATATAAATGTTTGTTAATAAATAATAATCTTCCTCAGAAGTCGCTGGGCCCCCGGCACTAGGGCTGAAGCAGCAACTCCTTTTTCCGCTTCCGTATTTCAACCCACCACAAGCATGGCAAACGATGGTACAGAAGGCACCATAGCTCTTCCTTCTCCCGCTCTCCTTGTCCACACAAGGACTTCAGGGACCGGTCAGCGTCCCATGTAGGCTGGTGTCCGTAAACAGGAGCGGCATGTGGACCAGATTGGCGTTTCCAGGGCAGGGATATGTACCTTTTGGGCCATGGCTCTCAGCCTCCCCGCCAGGTATTTATAGTGGCTGGGACAGGAGCTCATCCTCAGAGGACCACAAAGACTTGCTTCCCTGTGGAGACAGGATAGTGCACAACCTAGCCTCGCTGCCTCAGTAGAGGGCCACAGTGAGGAAAGATCTGCAGCCCCCTCTCCCTTGCCTCTCCAGCTGCTAGGGAGAGTGCTGATGCTGATGAGGAGGTTCACAGGGAGGAATCCCTCGCAGACAGGGAATCTTTGACTGACAAGGAGGGAGAAGTGCCCAATAGGGATCCTGTGGACCCAGTCTCTAGGATGGGCGGGGGAAGAATTTTTCAGCCTGAGCTTTATGAGACAACTGTTTCTAAGGTTGCAGCCAGGATAGGGCTATGTCTTTCCCCTCCTTCTCCTCATATGGAGGAACACCTGGCGGAAGATGCTGGCCTGGTACTTCCCAGGGATATGCCAGATACATCCCTCCTTCCATTTCCCTCCTTGTATCTGAAGCTCTTTAAACTTGGAGTGGCAGCAACCAGCAAAGGCCGAGGCCATTCCCTCTCCAGCTAAGAGATTTTATTCCCTTCCGGAGGACCAGTCATGTAGTTTTATCCTTCCTAAGGTAAATTCCAGGGCCTCAGACTTGGCCAAGATCTCTGTCCTTCCAACTGACTGAGAAGGCTCCCCTAAGGATCCTGTTGATCAGAGAGTGGAAACCTTTTACACCAAGACATCGAAACAGCTTCAATGGCTTTCAGAGCCGCTGCCACTTCCTCCACTTTCACTCGAGCTATTGTTCTGTGGACAAAAGAGCTTTCTGCGCTTGCCCAGTTCAAGGAGTTAAAGGACGGTCTGAAACAGATTTCTTCATTGGTCTCTTTTACAGCTGACGCAGTTAGATCCAGCACAGTTGGGAGCCAGAGGTATGGCCAACAGTGTAGCCGCTTACAGAACGATCTGACTTAGACCTTGGAAAGCTGACATCCAGGCCAAGATGGTCCTCACATCTGCTCCCTTTACAGGTGGGAAGCTCTGCGGAGAGCCCATGGCTAATGCCATGACAGAAGAGCCGGAAAGCAAGAAGGAACTTCTGGTCAATCCTTCTAAGAGGGACCCTAGAAGGAGATCCCAACCCAGGCAGAATTTCCATTTCTGCCAGTCCTTTCGGAGAAGAAGTTTCTATTCTAGCAGGTCACGCTGGCATAGAGGCGGCCGGGCACCGGGAGCATTCTCCAAACGTCCAGCTAAGGGTGACAAGGCCACTCCAGCCACTGCATGACTCCCAAATTCCACCTGTCCCTCCTCTGTCCACCTCTCTCATAGGGACAAGGCTGCAAAACGTCTTTGAGCAGTGGCGGCAAACCACCACAGACAGGTGGATGAGGGAGACTATTCAATTGGGGTATTCGATAAAATTTGAAACCTGGCCAAAGGATTTCTTCATTGAGGTTCCTTGTTCCAATGATGAACACAAGCACCAGAGGTTGTTGCAAGCCATCAAACATCTCCTCAACATCGGAGCAATAGAACCAGTTCCTTTGGCACAAAGGCATTGTGGTGTTCACTCCTTTTTCATAGTCCCCAAAAAGAATGGAGAGACCAGGGCCATTTTGGACCTCAGAAGATTAAACGAACACCTCAAGCCCCAACAATTCTTCAAGATGGAAACTCTATGATCAGTACTCCAAGCACTACTGCCGAATGACTTCCTGGCATCTATCGACCTGAGAGAAGCATACCTGCATGTGCCAATCAAGTTGTCGCAAGGCACTTTCTGAGGTTTGCATGCCACGGTCAACATTAACAATACTGAGTGCTCCAATTTGGCCTCGCAACTGCACCCAGAATATTTACCAAGATCTTGGTAGCCTTGGTGGCTTCCCTCTGGATGGGAGCAGTGTATGTGTTCCCATACTTAGATGACCTCCTGGTGAAAGCAGAGTCCAGGAGCTCTGTCAGGAAGGCGGTAGAGTGGACCATTTCCTGTCTTCAGACCCACAGGTTTGTTGCAAACTGGGAAAAGGGTTCCCTGATTATATCTCAATGCCTGAGTGTAATTCTGGATACCAAAGTGAACAGAGTTTTTTGTCCCCAGAGACGGAACTCAAGATTTAGAGCCTGTTTTCAAGTCTTGGACTAAAGGGGAGTACAGACCTTATCACTTGGGCCTGCTGTGTAGGTTTCATGGTCTCATGTATTAGACACTGTAGCTTAGGACCCATTCCACCTCAAGCCACTTCAGGACTTTCTTCTTCCTTGGCAATCTCGATTGGCCACGAGACAGGAGATCATCCTGCCCGCCCCCTCACCAGCTGTCGACTCTGCATTCGCTAGACTGGTGGCTACAGAAGCGTCAGTTGTCACAGGGCCTACTCATACTGGCTCCCATCAAAGTGACCATGACAACTGATGCAAGTCTCTTTGGATGGGGAGCGCACTGCGAGGGGCAGCCAGCGCAGGGGATATGGTCTCCTGCAGAATCAGTTTATTTATTTATTTTTATTTATTTATTTAACTACATTTATCACATCAACTGGTTAGAGCTCAGAGCCATTCAGTTCGCCCTTCTCTTTCAACAGTGACCTCTGAGATGTCATGTGCTCATGTATACGGACAGTACGACCGCCATGGCATATATCAACAGGCAAGGGGGCACAAAGTCGCTCGCTCCGAGTCTAGAAGCAGCACGGCTATTCAGATGGGCAGAGAATCAACAACTTTCCCTCTGTGATTCATGTCAAGGGGTTATTCAACGCTCAGGCTGTCTAACTGAGCAGGCAGTACATTCAGTCGGGCGAGTGTGCTCTGAATCAGGAAGTATTCCACTACATCATCAGGATATGGGGTCTCCCAGTCATCGACCTGTTCGCCTCGGCACTCAGTCACCAGGTCAGCAGGTATTTCGCATGACATCACAACCACAGAGCAGAAGATGTTGATGCTCTGCACCTTCCATGCCCTCGGGGTCCCCTTCACATGTTCCCTCCAATCTCTCTTCTCCTGAAGGTACTCAGGGCCATCAGAGTCCATGAAGCGCGAGTAATTCTTATAGCCCCAGAGTGGCCGAGGAGACCCTGGTTTGCAAAAATCAAGCATCTCCAGATAGAACCAGGAATTACCCCTCCATCAGGACCTACTAAATCAGGGTTCCATTCTTTATCAGGGCCTGAAAAAATTAAAGTTAACAGCCTGGTTGTCAAAAGGGAGCAGCTAAGAAAATTTGGGTATGCTGACAAGGTGCTACAGACTCTCCTAGCAGCTCACAGGCTTTCAACCAATCACATGTTATAACGCTGCTCTGTTGGCATCCAATGATGGACTGAGGAGCATAATGATGGAGCATAATGAGGAGCATAATGATGGACTGAGGAGCCTATTGCAGCAGAGATTCCGGAAGTCCTGTCCTTCCTCCAGGAGGGCCTGGAAAAAGGACGGGGGGTCAACACCCTCCAAAGACAGGTGTCCGGCATCTCATCTGTCCTCACAGCCCAGAGGTGAGAACCAGTCTCGACCACCAACATGTGAGACGTTTTCTTAAAGCTGCAGCCTCTATTGCTCCTCCTATTAAACATTACTTCCACACATGGAAGCTGAATGTTGTCCTTGATGCTTCACAATGGCCTCTGTTCGAGCCACTGATGCAAGTACCACTAAGAAACTTGTCCTTTAAGGTGAGCTTTCTTGTCACCATTACTTCTCGAGACGTGTCTCGGAGCTAGGGGCGATGTCTGCAGATCCCGAATTATGTAAGTTCAAAAGAAAGAAAGTCTCCCTCCGGCTTCACCCAGCCTTTCTCATGAAGGTGAATACCCCTTTCTACCAGGGCCAAGTAATCGAACTACCTTCATTTTGCCCAAATCCTCAACAGCCCAGAGAGATCTTATGGCATCAGCTTGATGCTCGGAAAGCCCTGAAAGGACAAAGGACTTTAGAGTGGATCTGGCACACTTCATAGCATTTCAACGGGGTGCCACGGGAAAGAAAGCTTCCTTGGCCACCCTGACAAGTTGACATTCCAACAGGGTGCCATGGGAAAAAAAGTTTCCTCGGCCACCCTGGCTAGATGGCTGAGAGGTTGCATTGCCCTAGCATACAAGTCTAAGGGACTTCAGGTTCCCATGGGCATCACTGCTCATTCCTTACATAGTGCTTCTACCAATGTGTCCCTCCTTCAGGGGGCTTCATTGGAGGAGATTTGTAGGGTGGCGTGCTGGTCCTCAGTGCATACTTTCACCCACCATTACAATTTACTTACTTGGACCTCTGCCAGGGCAGCTTTTGGCAGGAGGGTACTGCAAAGAATTCTTTCCTAAACTTTTCTTCACCGAGTTCCATGAGGGCATGGTATATTCACTCGTCCCACCCATTTGGGAGAAGAAATGACTGCTTGTGTATTTTCCCAAATTAGGACTGACTGCCTCCCCTGGTGAGAGAGAGAGGAAAATTTGGTTCACTTGCCTTCATGAATTTTCCTTCTTCTCTCCTGGGGAGGCAGGCGGTCTGGCCCACCCGAAGTAAGATGGTTTTTGATTCTCAGTGGACCTTTTTGTTTTCTCTTTGCAGTATCCTCATTACCTGTAGTCATATCCTAGGCAGCTCAGACTGTTAGAGGACACATAGGCAGCTTGGTGGGGAGAGGAGTTTTTCTAACTTTCCCTCCCTCTGTTTTATACCCTTGTTCTTTTTCTTGTCGGGTGTTTTCCGCCAATTGGTGATTAACAACCTTATTGCAAGTTCTGCCCTTTTTTGATTCAAAGTTTCTGTGTTAATCAGTTCATTTCTAGTTTTCATAGCTTTCGGTAGTCACAATTCTGGGGTCTGGTACTGGGGTTATCTCCTCCCCTGGTCTTGGGCTGTCAGTCAAAAGCCTGGTCCTGCCTCTGATTGGAGAGAAGGAGCTAAACCCAAATTAGGACCGCCTGCCTCCCCAGGAGAGAAGAAGGAAAATTCACGAAGGTAAGTGAACCAAATTTTCCTATCTAGCAAATGAATGCAACAATACCTTTCAGGGCCAGATGCAGTTTTATGACTGTTCCATCCCTGAACCTCAGATGACTTTTTAAAATTACTTTTCTGAGAGTTAAAGTTTCAGCAGCTCTATAAATCTTAGCTTACTAAAAGGTCATTGGAGACAACAAAAGAAGCTGAATGCTCTTTACACATATTTAGTTCTGGGTTTTGGTTTTGTTGTTGTTCCATTTTTTACATCTACAACTGCCATCCTTTAATTAAATGGGAAAGGGATCTAAAGTTTAAGTACCACTTTTGTTTGGTTTTTATTATTTGAGTTGACTCATCACAGCAGGTTACATTGTATCTCATCCACATGTGAAGAACTAAGGATTACAGGAAGCATTCCATCCCAATATTGCAGTTAGTATTTTCAGCTTCTACCAGTGTAGCCCTTTTCCCCAATACCACCTGCTTTTTAGGTATGTTGCTTTTATTGTTTCCATGTCGCTAAGCTTTCTCCAACCATTGCTTTTGTTGTTTGGTCTGGAGAATCAGCCAAGTGTCAGTGTTGCTTTGAACGAGAGACTATCAGGATGTCCAAGTGCATTGTCGAGTCAGTTCCTTTTCCTTTAAAAGTTCACTTCTAGTTCTGTTGACAGTAGAAATGGAGCCTTTGTTTGGGCAGTGATATGGAGGTTAGTTTCAGCATGCCTTCTTGCCACTTGCATTCCAGAGAGAATACTACCTACAAAGGATTTCTCCTGGAAGATCTTATCAGTGAGCTGGTCCTTAGTGCCTTTCCCCTCTTACTCCTCTTTTTTTTAAGCAAATGGTGAGGCTCCTTTCTCAAAGGCTATTACTACATAATAAAATAAAAGAAGATACACCATGAAAAGACTTTAGGTTTTAAAGTCACTGAAGTGTGGTCTTTTTATTTCAACTGTTCCTCAACTTTCAAAAAGTAAATAAAGTTAGACCATGAAACTCTTCAAACATTGATGAGCGTCTGGGAATTATCCAGTCTGCTCCGCTTCTCCTGTGTGATAAATCCCACCCTCCTGAATCCTAGGCATCCTGTGTTTCTGTGCTGGATAGCATTCCTGATCAGCATTCCTGGTTACTTCGGGGGAGGGGGGATGCATAGTTGTGAATAAATATTTGATTTTTCTTTTTTTGTTGCTAGATATTATGGAAATTCTTTTTCTTCCATGTTTAGTTTCCACCCATTCTATGTAAATGTAAAAGTATTTCTTACTGTTTACATTTAGACTGCATCAGTAATAATTCAGCCGTATGTTGTCAGCATGCCATAATGAGAGAAGTCCCATGGTGAATATAAAGAGTTTCTTTTTTCATTATAATTTCTCAGAAATATTTCTTGTTTGTGTCTTCAGTAGCCTACTTTGCTTCTTTTTTAATGTATAAATGCCTCTTACGTGGACTAAGGCCGCTTTTAGACAAGACAAATTTTGTGCATGATTGGTAAAAAATGTACGTGTTTTAATGCTCGTTTAAACACCTAAACTGTTTTAAATGTGCATTTGCCATGATTGTGTAAAAGCCAAAACTGTTTTGAATGTGGTTTTGTCTGATTCTAAGCCGGTTTTGAGCCCCTTTGATGATCGGGGGATGCCAAAACCGGTTTAAAAAAATGTGAATTATTTAAATGCGCATTCAAAATGGTTTGGGCTTTTACACGATAATGGCAAATGCGCATTTAAAACAGTTTAGGTATTTAAACGAGGATTAAAATACGTGCGTTTTTCACCAGTCATGTGCAAACTTTTCTCGTCTAAAAGCGACCAAAGAATATGAGCTACTTTTAAAATTGCATTGTGCTAGTGTCAAATACAGAACTAATACTCCTCACTTAAAAATATACAACCTCATCATAACCATTCCCGAGAGGGGGGAAGGGAGAAGTCCTGATTAAATATACAAGTCTTGTATCAAGCTTTGAAAGGTCACTTAGGCCGCTTTTAAACGAGGTGCTGAAAAGTGCTTCCTGAGCCCCGCGTTGAGAGAAAAGCCTCGCGGGGAGTGTTTACACGCTTCCCGTACTGCCGGAAGTGACGTGCTCTCCGTTGCTGGCAGCGGCAGCAGCTGGAGATACGGTGCTTTGAAGAGGCACATTCTGAAAGCCTCACTTTTCAGGCTTTCAGAACGCGCCTCTTCAAAGCACCGCAGGGACTTTGAAATTGTTGCTGGAAAGCCCTTTCCCCGTGCAAGGTTGTCAGCGCATGGAGGGGGGCGGGGCAGGACTAGGGTTTCTCCCCAGCCAGCAGCTCGGCGAGAGGCGGGGGATTTAAATCCAGGAGACAGTGGAGGCGTGGGCCAAAGGGTCACGACTAAGGGTGCGACCCTTAAGGGGACCCTTTAGGGGCTTTTAGGGGAGTTAGGGGAGATGTTGTCGGGGGAAAGGGGGGACGGAATGGGCTATATATGGGGAACAATGGGGGGAGGGGGAGGTAATGCAGGGAGCATGTGTCCTGGGTGAGAGACAGGACATTGCTCCCAGTAAGGGAAACCACATGGTGGCAGCTTGGGGGGGAGGGGGGAAAGTCCAACTGGTGAGAGCACTGGGTGGGTGTGGGAGGGATATGCGGGGGGGGAGGGGATTGATGGGGGTATGCGGGAAANGGGATTGATGGGGTATGGGGGAAATGGGGGTGGGGAGGGGATGTGCTTTGCCCTCCAGTGAGATGGGGGGAGGGGTCATTGCCCGAAGGACAGTGGAAGGAGACTCCCTGTGAGAGAGGGAGACCCAGGGAGTACAAGGGTGGTTTGGGAGGGAATATGGAGAGAGATTTTGGGACAAGGGAGGGAGGGAGTTCTCTGAGAGTTCTGGGGGAGTAGCCAGTAGGTGGGGGCCAGGACGGTGTGGACGGGAAGGGAGGAGTGGCTATAGGGGTGGTTTTGGGATGGGGACGGGTTGGTCCAAGGGTGTGTGTGGTTCGGGCCCCCAGGGGACCTAGGTGCCTTGTGGAGATCGTGAGAGCCTCCCCCCACTGGGGGTAAAGGAGGAGCAGGGTCTAAGGTCCGCCAGTGGGGGGCTGATGCTGCTAAATGCAAGGTCCATGGTAAATAAGGCCTCAGTAATCCGGGACATGGTCCTGGACAGGGCTGCAGACCTTGCATGTATTACACAAACCTGGCTGGACAAGGAGGCAGGGCCAACTTCGGCCGATCTTGTTCCAGTTGGGTATGCCATGCAGCACCGGCCCCGCACTGGGGACCGGGGAGGTGGTGTCGCTATTATTTGTAGAGAGACATGGCCTGTTAGGAGGTATCCAGTCCAGGAGATTGCGGGGATTGAGGCCCTCCATGTGGTGTTCCATTGGGCTGGGGCAATCTCGAGGTGCTGTTGGTATATCGGGTTCCTTCTTGCCCAGTAGCATCCCTTGCTGCTCTAGTAGAGCTGGTCTCGGCAGTGGTGTTGAACTCCTCCAGGACTTTGGTCCTGGGGAACTTGAATATCCATGCGGATGCCGGCCTTCTGGGAGCGGAGTGAGAGTTCATGGCCGCCATGGCAACCATGAACTTGTCCCATGCTGTAAACCCATGTGGGGGGACATATCCTCGACCTGGTGTTGTGTTTTGGCCTTGAGGCGGGTGATCCGATAGTGGGGGATGTGAGGGTCACGCCCTTGTCATGGACGGATCATTACCTCTTTCAGGCCAATCTCTCAGCACACTACCTCCAGAAGGGAAATGACTAGTTAGGTTGGTCCGCCCCCAGAGGCTGATGGAACCTCAACGGTTCCAGGAGGCCCTGGGAGATTTAACCTTAGACCCTGACGACAAATCTGTTGATAAACTCGTACGAGCTTGGAACATCTTGCTCGGGGAGGCCATTGACAAGGTGGCTCAGAGACGTCTCCTACCTCTGTCTCGTCACCGCAGGGCCCCTTGGTTTACTGAGGGGCTGCGATGTATGAAGCAGGCAGGTAGGCGACTAGAGCGATGCTGGCGTCAGACTCGCGCTGAATCCGACCGACTTCTCCATAGGACCCATTTGAGGTCCTATGTTGACGCTGTGAGGACGGCAAAGAAAGAGTTCTTTGCCACCCTCATAGTGTCTGCAAAGTCTCGTCCAGTGGAGCTGTTCCGGGTGGTACAGGGGCTGGTCAGTCTGGCCTCCCTCCACCTGGACGGGGACTTGTCCCAGGCCCTCTGTGAGGAGTTTGCCACCTACTTTGCAGACAAGATCGCTCGGATCCAGAGCAACTTCTATGCTGGATTAGGGGCAGTGGAGATGGAGCGTGAGGTAATGGAGGCCCTGTCTGGTCCATCTTCTTGGGATGAGTTTCAGGAAGTGACACCAGCCAATGCTGTGGATGTCCTGGGGTCTGTTAGAGCCACCAGTTGTGAATTAGATCCATGCCCGTCCTGGTCGGTGAAAGCCTCCAGGGAGACATTGGGGATGGTGCTGGCAAGGGTAATCAGCGCATCCCTTTGGCAGGGGAGATTGCCCCCGGTCTCAAGGAGGCCGTGGTGTGCCCTCTGCTGAAGAAGCCATCCTTGGATGTGGACGCACTCGCCAGTTACCGATCTGTCTCTAACCTGCCCTGTTTAGGGAAGGTTATTGAACGGGCGGTGGCACTGCAGCTCCAGGCTCATCTTGACAGCATCGGTTTCCTCGACCCATTTCAATTGGGGTTCTGCCGCAGCTATGGCACAGAGACGGCGTTGGTGGCCTTGGTGGACGATATCCGCCAGGAGATGGACGCAGGACATTCAACACTTCTGATCCTGCTAGATCTCTCGGCCGCTTTTGACACAGTGGACCATGGGCTGCTGCTGAGATGGTTGCGAGCCCTGAGGAGTCTGGACGGGACTGTCCTTGGATGGTTCCGATCATTCTTCTCGGGGAGAAGCCAGCGGGTTGTCCTGGGGGCTGAGTCTTCTAGCCCCTGGGCCCTGGAATGTGGTATCCCGCAAGGTTCCATCTTGTGTCCACTATTTTTTAATGTATATATTCAGCCCTTGGGGGAGATCGTGAGGGGGTTTGGTGTGCATTTCCACCAATACGCTGATGACACCCAGCTTTACCTCTCCTTTTCAACTGACCCAGGTCCTGCCGTCTCAGTGCTGTCCCAATGCTTGGAGGCCGTGGCGGATTGCTTATGGCAGAGCAGACTGAAGCTCAATCCTGATAAGACAGAGGTGATGGCGGTGAGTAGGGTGAGGGAGGTGTTGGCTCCCCTCATAGAGGGGGTCCGCCCTCCCATAGCCCAGCAGGTTCAGAGTCTGGGAGTATTTTTGGACTCGGATCTCTGCCTACGTTGGTAGGTGGAGGCAGTGGCTAAGGCTGCCTTCCGCCAGCTGTATCTGGTGCAGAGGCTGCGTCCATATATTTCCAGGCCCGACCTGGCCACCCTCATCCATGCCTTCATTACCTCAAGGCTGAACTACTGCATCGCGCTCAAGTGGGGCTTCCCTTGGTGCTGGTTCGGAGGCTGCAGCTGGTGCAGAACGCAGCAGTTGATCTCCTTATGCGGACAAGCCGACGGGAACACATCACTCCCGTGCTCCTCGCGCTGCACTGGCTGCCTATAGCGTACCGAGCCAGGTTCAAGATGTTAGTTTTGGCCTATAAAGCCCTACACGGTCTTGGCCCTTTATACCTCAGGGACCGCCTCACCTTCCACGTTGCAGAGGACCCCTTCGGTCTGCCGGGATCACCTTCCTGGAGGTCCCCCATGTAAAGCAGGGGGCACAATGGAGAGGGCGTTCTCAGTGGCCGGGCCGCGTTTATGGAACTCCCTCCCGGAGTAAGCCCGCCTGGCCCCAAGCCTGTTGGCCTTCCGCCGGGCATGCAAGACTTGGCTGTTCTCCCAGGCCTTCGGAGGAGGGGAGGGGGGGTTGGGAAAATAGGTGGGCGGGTGGTTGTTTGTAGGGAGATTTTTGGCTATTTTAATTTTTGTGTTTTAGTGTTGTTTTACTTATTGTTTTTTTTTATGCTGTAAGCCGCCCCGAGATGCCATGGGCATGAGGGGGCGGCTAAGAAATGCAATTAAATAAATAAATAAATAAATCTCCAGCTGCTGTCGCTGCCAGCAACAGGGAGCATGTCACTTCTGGCAGTGTGGGAAGCATGTAAACACTCCCCACGCGGCTTTTCTCTCAACGCGGGGCTCGGGGCGCTTTTCAGCGCCTCGTTTAAAAGCAGCCTTAGTGTTGCCCATGTTACGGGAAACAGGTTTTGCTCCAAACATAGGCGGGCGGGGTGGGGGGAAGCGTCATTGGGCAATTGTATCTCTACTAAGATACAATTGTATCTCTACTAAGTGTTGGTTTCAATCACAGATGGCAGGGCTGGATTTTGAGCCCTGTCATCCGTGATTGAAACCAACACAATAAATGCCCAATGATGCTTTTAGCCCCCGCACCCATGTTCAGAGCAAAACGTAAGTTTCCCTGTTGTAAACTTGTCTCTTGTAAGTTTCCCCCCCCCCCCTTCTGTAACATGGGCAAGCACACTTTGACTTGATCTAGTTGTAGATAATGAGTGCACAGTGCAAGAGTCCCAGGCCCTCACTGAGAACTCCAGAGGTGAAATCCTGACCCCATTGAAGTTAATGGGAGTCTTGTCACTGACTTCAGTGGGGCAAGAATTGTGTATTTCTATCTCCAGCAACAGAGGTGGGGAACTCTTATCATTTCACAGTTCATTTTGAATATTAGGACAAGCCCAGCAGGTCAGATAAACGTTGGGGGCAAAGATTAGTCAGGGGGCTATGCTCAGGGTGCAGGAAGGAAAGGAAGGCCCCAGAATAGGTCTTGCTCGTTTTGGCTTTTAGCCCTTCTCAAGTGTAGGATTTAACATCCTTAGTAGAGATACAATTTAATTCCAGTCCCGAATAATCTTCTCAGGACAGCATTGGAAACATGTTGGCAGGACAGTTTTCTGGAAGTTTTTTGACTGCTCTTGTGTTCTTGCTTTGAGGATAAATAGAATACCTAGGAACACTATGACTGCAGTTTTGAACATACTTGCACATGCATAGTTCCATGGACTTAAGCAGCACTGTGTGCACATATATGTTTTTAGGCTCAGGACCAGGCATTCATTTTTCAAAAAGAAATCAAACAATTTTTAGATCTTATGTTTACAATATGGGTTGACACAAAATCTCAACATCATCTTAGATTTATTTTTTTTCCTTTTTCTTTTACTGTAAGGCCTAATGTTTCTCTGACTCCCAGGCTGGGAGAAACTTGTGATATTTATGTGAAAGTTCGTGGGATTAGAAATTTAAGGGATTATGTGTTTTTATTACCCTTGGGAGGCCTATTATATTAAGCACTGTCCATACAAATTAAGAAAAAGTTTGCAGTAGTTTTACAATCTTACTTAACAGAACAAACAGGGGAGAAGCGAAGAACTTTTTATCACAATTTTACAGCTGGAAGAAGCTATGTGACTTTCCGAAAGTCATATGGGAGTATGAGGGAAAGCTAGGAATAAAACTTGGGTCTGCTGAACAAGATAATTCTTCCTTTGACTCTGTTTAATGTTGTTGCTATATATACTATCTGGGAGTTAGTGACAGGGTCTGTTATTTTAATAAAGATTATTATATAACTTAATGAATGTGCAGGGTAGTTAGAACCTCCAGCTGGCTGTTCTTTTTAGTTCTTTAGTATAAATTGGAGGGGGAAAACTAAAGACATAAATAATAGTGAATATTCTTGTTTCAGAATTTGTACCCCAGGCTTTTGGAATGCCTTTATCCCAAGTGATTGCTAATGACCGGGCCTACAAGCTCAAGCAGGACACTCAGAGAGAAGAACAGAAAGACGTGTCAGACTTTGTAGCCTCTCTCTTACCATTTGGAACTAAAAGACAGAACAAAGAACTCTCAAGCAGTAACTCATCTCTTAGCTCCACCTCGGAAACACCAAATGAATCTACTTCACCAAACACACCAGAGCCAGCCCCACGTGCAAGAAGGCGGGTAGGTTGATGGCCTTGTGGGGTTTCTCAGGCTCTGCTTGCTCCTCCTGCCAAAAATTAAGTTGATATCACACTTACATAAAACTGCCTGTCACTGAAGCCCAGTCTGCTTAAAATATAGCAGTTGCAATTGTACCACTCAGCTTTCTTTCCCACGTGTTTGTGAGAAAGAAAGAGATGGATGTTGCAAGCCATTTGTAATACCTTAGGGGCCACAAGAATTCCTTGGAAACTTTCTCTTTCCCTCAGTCTGGATACAGTTGGTCTATCAACTTCCTCAGGAAATGATCTCGGCTATTTTTTCAGCTTCAGGTGAATAAATTACACTTATGTGGCTAATATTCATTATTAATCATTTCTATAGTGTTTTCAGTGTTAGAATGCTTTACAATCCTTCCCTAGGTTACCCGCACAACAACACTGTAAGGTAGGTTGTTCTTCTCATTTTACAGATGGGGAATGGAAGGTTGAGAGAGAGTGATTTGACCACGGCCTTGCAGTGAGTTCATGGCTAAGACAGAATTTGAACCCTGATCTCTCAGGTCCAAGTCCAGTACCTTACCTGCTAGGCTACACCAGTTCACAGTTATTTGTAGGTAAATTAATTAGGCTGAGTCTGAATATTGGCCTCCAGATTGAGTGCTATGAAAACCATGCAATAAACCATGTGGATGCATCTGCTGCTTAAATGACTCTGCAGTACAAGGTGAGGAGAGGTTTCTGGAGCATGCCACAGAAGGTACATGCCCTCATGCTGTTTAGAGGCTAACTGGAGAAAAGGATTCCTCCTCCTGCCTTTTGCATCCCTCCAACTGGGTGCTCGGCAGAAGTTCGAATAAATACATTTTTTAAACGGTAAAATTGTGAGTAACACGCCAGTTTCCATTAAATGCACCTGTGTTCTTCCACCTCTCAATTTCCATTTCTGTTTGTATCATTGTTTCCCCACAAATATTTCTGAGGTTCATGTATGTACTTGCCACATTCCCTTGCTATTCAGGGTAATGTCTTCTGAAAAGGTTTTTCAAAAATAAACACCTGAAAGTGATTAAGTAGCCTGGCAGTATTTGATAACAGCTTTCTGATTTTTTAACTCAGTGATTCTTTTCAAAGGATTTTGTATGTTAGTTTCATGCATACCTGCCAACATCTGGCAGAGAAAAAATGGGGGAAACAGGCCACCATTCCCACTCTACCTGGATACGGCTCTGGCCCCACCGCGCATGCACAAGGCTTGGTGGATGCAGCCCTCTGGCCTTTTAATGCATGGGCAGGGTGTTTGGGCACCCTGCAGATGGAGAAACAGGAAGTCTGTCTGCTATGTGGTAAGCCTAGTCGCGAACCTGGTAGGGTAGAAGACAGGCTCTGAATGGCCCTTTTCACACGGACACTGCCGCAGGCCAGGGTGTGTAGAGATGGGTGGGGATGTCTCGTTTGAAAAGGGCCAATGTTGTAGTGTTTACGTGCCACAAGTCAGGGTTAGCCACCTAGCAGATTGGGTCTGACTGTTCAAGATTGCTCAGCACCAGGCCTCCAACATCTAACATGGTTTCTTTTCATATTAATTATCATGCACTATGCTGTACTATTCATTTTTTGATAATGACTTTATAAAAGAAATTGGGTGGAGGGGAGGAGACAGCAGGGAAGACAGACACAGAAAAGGGAGGAAGAACATGAGAGAAGTAAAGGAAGGCAAGACCTTAACTCTGCTTTAACACCATTTTAATATTTCTTTTGGCTGTTGCAGGGCTGCATAGGGTACAAATACAGCCCTGTAGCATGCATAATAAATGTTAAAGCAGTGTTAAAGTGGAGTTATATGCATGTCTGTTTTCACCTATAGAAAAGGGGCGGGGGGAGAAACAGAGGGATGGGGAAGGTAAAGTAGGAGAAAAAGTCAGATACAGACAGAAAGGGGGTAGGTTGTAGTGAGAATTTAAAAAACCACAAACACACATGAAGAAGAGCAACCAGAAGCAAAGATAAGATAGGATTAGACAAAATGGAAAGACTAGCAGTGGTGCTTCACAATAGTGTGTGTGTTTCAGTTGAGAATTAGTGTGTGATATTTATTTATTTATATAACATTTTTATCCCGCCCCTCCTACCCTTTCAGGACAGCCCGGGGCAGCGAACAACAGTATAAAAATAATTTAAAACAGTTAAAAAGTCATAAAATGCAGGTGGGGGAGGGGACACAAAGAAAACCCTCCCTCCACCCTACTCCTACCCCTCGCCAAAGGCCTGGCGGAACAACCAGATCTTACATAAACGTCGAAATGACAGGAGAGTGGGGGCCAACCGAGCTTCCTCCGGGAATGAATTCCACAGCACAGGGGCAGCCACCGAAAAAGATTTAACATCGGTGGCCACCCACCTCGCCCGGGGAACCTCCAAAAAGGCCCCCACGGACGATCTCAAGGGTCACATGGGGGGTGAGGTGATTCCACAGATAAGCAGGGCCCAGGCCGTGAAGGGCTTTAAAGGTTAAAACCAGCACCTTGAACCTGGCCCGGTGCTTTATAGGCAGCCAGTGCAGAGCCCAGAGCACAGGTGTAATGTGCTCCCTGCAACCAGCCCCCGTAAGGAGACGAGCCGCAGCATTCTGCACCAGCTGCAGCCTCCTGACCAGCTTCTCGGGCAGCCCCAAGTAGAGCACGTTGCAGTAATCCAGCCTCGAGGTGATGAAGGCATGGATGACATGGCAAGGTCAGAGTCTGAGAGATACGGCCGAAGCCGCCGGACAAGATGTAACTGCCAAAAAGCACTCCCCGCCACGGCCGCAAACTGAGATTCCAGGCTGAGCCGTGAATCGAGGAGCACACCCAGACTCCGCACTTGAGAGACCATGGGAGGGTGAACCCCCCCAACAAGAGGAGATTCAACCACCCCCAGGTCCCCCAAGCCCTCGCCCACCAACATCACCTCCATCTTGTCAGGATTCAATTGCAGATGGCTCAACCTCATCCAAGCCCCCACAGCTGACAGGCACTGGGAAAATAGGGAGACTGCATTACCTGGGTCGATGGAAAAAGAGAGGTAGAGATGAGATGATGGAATAAGCATTTCTGGTAGTCTTTAATCTCTCTTGTTAGACTACTTTGTTAAACCCTGCTGATTTTGCTAATCTGTTAGGAGTTTTTAGATGTCTGAGAAGCTTCTTGAAGCTATAGGATCTTCTTTCCTTTTCTCTGTCTTTCCACTTGTCTACATTAGACCTTCTTAAAGAAAATAATGTGTGTGACTTCGGTGTATTCTCTCTGGGTATAATTTCAGGCCATTCCAGAGTCAGATCTCTGATTCTGGCAAACCCTAACACCAGCTTTTCTGACCTACCCAAACAAAAAACAATGGCTTCCTCTCTCCATTAAACCTTTTAATCATACCCACCTGGTCAAACAAGTTTCTCTTGTAGGGGTATCCCTAGGTTTTCCTCCCTAAATGTGTCAATCCATCCTTCTTCCTAGATGTAATAGTTCTCTGACTGGGCTTCCCCCAGCCCACAGTCATTCAGTAGTGTTCCGATTCCCGGCTCTGGTTCTGTCTGTCAGGCATTTCTTGGCCAGCCAGACTTGTGTGAGCACTCAAATGCTGTCTTCCATTCTCCTTAACAGGGGCTGCCCTTGGGTTCTTCCCAGCTCCCAAGATTCAGTCTGTTCTAGGAGTACAGCAAGTGTTTCATTTAGTATTCATGGGTAATACTCACATTTTTCAGGCACCACAACAGGCACCCAACGAGATACCCAGCCCCCTCATCGGGGGCCCAGATGCCAGGAACAAAAAAACAGCTAATTTCCCGGGCTAACACACCCAGCCATTGCTGCTCAGTTGTGCCCCTTCTCCCAGTCAAGCAGCATGTCACAGTCCCCATAGCCAGGGTGCACGCTGAATGACTAAAGACATAGTGTGCATCATCCGCACGCACACCCACTATATAGACTGTGGTGTACCGCATGGCTGGAAACTGGGGCTTGGCATGCCGGGAGAGGCCTCCTCACTCTTCCCATCCACGTGGTCAGAAAGACCAAGCGGAAAGAACCCAGCTCAGTTGAGCAGCAGCCAGGAGGAGCAGCAGTGACTGGGTGAGTCACCCGGGGGAGTACACAGGTAGCCTGTCAGGTCGCATTTGGGCACCAATCAGTACCCAAATGCAGGTCGAGTTGGGCACCCCAGATTTGATGAGGTGCCTGTTTTTGTGGGTGCCTAGTCGCACCTCTAGTCCTAGTCCCTTTTTGGAAGGATGGCCAAATCTAGTCTGCTTTCTGGTCAGAGTAACAAAATATCCTATAGGGATTCACAGGATTTGTGTTGAACACTCTGGTAATCATAGGGTTAATGGAATAAAACTGGACTTTATGCAGTATAATCCCACAGTACGCTAAGCAATGAGTTGTATATTCTGGCAGTTCAAGACAAGGGCAGTTAAAGGGAAAGCAGTAATCCATTCCATAAATACAGCACATGCAGTTTGAGACATGAGAACACAGTTTAGCTTTAGAGAGAATATTGGCTTGCACGCAAGGGTCATCCCCTGTTCCTCTTTGAAAAGGGCTATGGGATCTTGAATTTCCACTTGGATGACAAAACAATGCTGAGAAGAGGGAACCAGGGCTTAATGTTTCATCTAAAGGACAGCAGTTTCACCAGTGCCAAATTCCTAGCGGTCTCTGCTCTTGACACCTATTTGACACTGGCACGAGATGTAATTGTCAGTAGTGAAGCTAATGGGTGTTACGGAGGAGTCTTTGGTCTGAAGACAAGGTGATGTAATACCATATGATTTGCCTAGAGAAATAGAAGAGAGTAGTCTAAGGCAAGTGTAAATTAAAGTAGTCCCAATTAATTATCCATGTAGATCAAATTGCAATAATCAACTATTATGGGTTTATGGTTCATTCCTCATTCCGTTTCTGCACTTCTACCAGGTCATCTTATTCTAGCACCCTGCCCAATATTGTCATGCTCCCTACAGTATGTTCTCCAGTGGGTGGGATGTTCATTCTGTCTAAAAATCCTGTATAGTGGGGCTTCCACAGTTTCTCTTGGAAGATCAAGCCTTTCATTCTCAGGTAGTTTTTCTTGATATTCCTATTTCCTCTATTTGCAGAAAATTTCCCATCATAAATAATTTATCTCCCTAGTGTTTATACTCCACAAATATCTATTAGTGGTAATCATGTCTTCAAAATAAAAAGATCATATCAGAAATCTTACAGTATGTTATGTGTGCTGTAACTGGCTATTTTGGATAGAGGGCTGTTGTTTTTTTAATAGAAAGGTGTTCAATTTGTTAAGAATGTAAGATGTGCCATACTGAGTCAGACCAATGGTCCATCAGGCCCAGCATCCTGTCTCCAACAGTGACCAATCTCGGTTGCTTGGGAGAAGTACCCAATAGGTCACATTGGGGCTATTCATTCCCTTTTGTTCACTCCCAGCTCCTGACAGTAACAGGTTATGTCCCCCATATCTGCTTGGCTAATAGCTGTTGATGGACCTATCTTCCAAGAATTGATCCAGTCTTTTTAAAAATCCAGCTGTTACTGGCCTTGACCATATCTTCTGACAACAAATTCCACAAGTTAATTGTGCATTTGGGGGGGGGGGGGGGGAATACTTCTATTTGTTTTAAATCTACTGCCAGTTAGTTTCATGGAGTGTCCTCTAGTTCTGATTATGTTTGAGAGTGTAAATAACCACTCCCTATTAACTCATTCTACACCACTCATGATTTTATGAATTTCTGTCATATCTCCTCTCAATCGTCCCTTCTCCAAGCTGAAGAGCCCTAAATTATCCAGCTATAGTTTATTTACATAGTTTATTTACATTAGCACTAAATTTTGTCATGTTTCATCATTTTAACACAATACAAAACATAATAAAACAATAACAGTCTAAAATTATGAAGGCATAAGTGCAATCAATGGATAATCTCATCTAACCAATTCGGCTGTATATGCAAATACAGCGATTTTAATAATAATGCCAAAGTCTTTCTGTTGAAATAACCATCTAAGTTTTTCTGAGTTCAAAAACAATCTGAAGTTCGTGAACCTAGGTTGAAGATAGGTAATCCGTAGATCATTAAAAAGAGGACTTTCCATTACATAATGGACCAAATCCTCCATGGCACCAGAATGACATTGACAAAATATTAATACTCTGGGTAATCCCAATCTTCTGTCCGCCATAACAGTGGCTCAGTTAAGTATTCTTGGTAATCCCAATCTTCTGCACGAAATAACAAAGTCTACTTAATTAAGTCAGCAATTTCTGCTTGAGATTAACTAAAAGCTATATTTCCATCTGCCAATCAATTTTCCAAAATGAATATAGAAATATTGGAGAAATGCAGCAATTACAAATTGAAGCAAAATCATTCTGATTAGCAATATCTCTTAATCTTTGAAAAACAAAGTTCTTATCACTAAATGTAAAAAAACCTATCATTGGCCACAATCCCAAGCGGGATCCGCGTGGCACAATGCAATCCCTGTGGAGATGTGTGCTGTTTGTTTGTACATGCGCATGCATAGGGCATGGAATTAGCCCCAATATCAGTAACATAGTATCCCAATCTGCAGCAGGTTGAAGATTTAGTCACAAAGGATAACCAGGAGGAATGCAAGGAGCTGAAACAATTTTTATCTTTGAGGTAGCACATTTTAGGAAATCTAGGCAGATAATATGTTAGTATCCTAAAACAGTAACTTAATACACTAATATTTATGGTCGTCTGCAATGCGCCCCACTTAGAACTATATCCAAAGTAGCTCCTCCTCCTCATAGGTTCCAGGACCAGCTGCTCCAAGAAACTGCCTAACCTCTGTAAGCATTATTATTATTATTATTATTATAAGGATTAATATAGTGACAGCGATGTACCTGGCACTTTACAGGGAATAAGATAGACACGGTGAAGTCGATACTTTCTCTGATGGATCACCAATGTTGTTTGAGCACCCTGAACGCCCATTCCATCACTACGTTTATTCCAGGGTGTGGGCAACAGGGTAGGTGTTCATGAGCCATGGTGTCATGGTGTAGGCCAGGTCCCCCAGGATGATGGGCTTCATGAGCACCCCCTCTATGATGCTGAAGATGTTGGGCTCGAAGTCTCCTATAAACATCCGGGTGAAGAAGGGGGACTACTGCAGGATGCAGGTGTCATGGCTCTGGCCGGAGCAGCTGGCCACCACATTCGTGAACCAGCCACAGTGGTGCGCTACCACCTGCAGAACCATGGAATGGTATCTCCTTCTGGCTGATGTACTCATCCCAGCTATGGTGTGGACAGATGACAGTGATGTGGGTGCCATCAGTTGCCCCAATGTAATTGAGACGTCACCCCAATACAATTGAGAACACCCCCCACCCCTGAAACCTTCCATCTCCTTCTCAGGGTCAAGCAATTGGACCAGCCTATTGAACAGCAGGGCCTTGATGGGCCCAAAAAACTCCAGCAGGATGGCATCCACAGTAGATGTTCCCACACTGAACTGGTACATCATAAGAACATAAGTAGGTCTGACCCAGTATGGCACAATGGTCCATCAAGCCCAGCATGCTGTCTCTTTCTCTTGGGAGAAGTACCCAACAGGTCACAATGGGCAATCCATTCCCCGTTGTTCCAGCCCCCAACAGTAAGAGGTTACGTTCCCAAAACCTATTTGGTTCATAGCCACTAGTGGACCTATCCTCCAAGTACTTACCCAATCCCTTTTTAAAACTAGTAGCTACACTACTAGCCGTGACCACTTTCTCTGACAGTAGGTTCCACAAGTTAATTGTGCACTGAGTGAAAAATTCCATTATAGGTATAATTATTTATTTATTTATAATCAAATTTGTATGCCGCCCCCTCCTGCTAAAAGCATCTCGGGGCGGCTAATTAACAATAATAATATGATTTAACACTATTAAAAACACAATATAAAAAACATACCCCCACCCTAATCCAATACACCCACCCCCTCTCCCTCAGTAAAAGCACAGTGGAACAGCCAGGTCTTACATTATCTACAGAAAGACGGGAGGTTGGTAATCAGGCGGACCTCCAACGGGAGGGAGTTCCACAACCGCGGTGCGGCCACAGAGAACGCCCTCCGCAAGGTCGACACCCAAGAAACCTGAGGGACCTCAAGGAGGGCTCCCCGGGCCGACCGCAGGGGCTGATCCAGGACCCGGAGGGTAAGATGGTCCCGCAGGTAGGCGAGGCCCAGGCTGTTGAGGGCTTTAAATGTCAACACCAACACCTTGAATTGGGCCCGGAAGACTATAGGCAGCCAGCACAGAGAGCGAAGCACCAGTGTAATATGCTCGCGTCGGCCTGTCCCCGTTAGGAGACGAGCCGCCGCATTCTGCACCAGCTGCAGCCTCCGAACTAGCACCTTTAGCAAAGAGATTCTGAAATTTGACCCCAGCAGGACAGTTTTAAATACCTTCCGACAAGAAAAAGGATTTCTTTCTTCCAATCTTCTAACTATTAAACACCTAAAGGGCCAGTCAGCAGCACCTCATAAGTAGTGGCTGTGCAATCATAATGTAGAGATGGGGTAATCTTCTGGATAACCTCAGAAGGAATATGTCCAAGGAAAAGAGAACAAAAAACCTAAACTCACCATTAAAATGCACACCAATTTCAAATACTAATTCATATTACTAGAGACATAAAAGAGACTCCAGGATTATGAGTTTTTCTTTTCATAAAGCAATTGTTTCTTCTTAACAAGGGCTTCCTCCAGCAAGAAAAGTATGTGACAACAAGCACTCTCATTTCATCTAAATTATAACTTGGAATTTTCTGTCTCACTAGGGTTGATAATATAGTCCCATTGCTATACACTTTCCCATTATGCAAGGAATTTCTATCCATAGAGATTCCCGAGTACAGTACACTCCCTGTAAAATTTGAATCCTGCTTGACTCAGTGCTGTCTCTAACGTATAGTGCCACCCCACCACCAGCTTGATCTACTCTATTATTTTGATATATTTTGTACCCTTGTATTACAGTGTTCTAGGCTTTTGGTTGATACTATGCATTTCGTTAAACGTTTTTGCTTTCCTAAGATAGCCTCACAAGCCACAAGGTAGAGAGGTATCATCTCTATTTTATGACTAGGGATCTGTGTCGGGGGAGTGGGGGAGGGAAAAAGGAATACATTTTCAAAAGCAGAACTGTCCATTTACAACTGAAATCCAATTGAAACTGGGTGCCTAGAGTGCCGTGCCTGCCTTTGAAAATCTACCCCTTGGTAGTATCTACCCCTTACTGTAGTTATGCAGATAATCTGTGGAAAAATGGGTAATTGGATCTAGATATCTCATATTCTAGGCTACAGCCTTACGCAGAGGACATTTTTCCTCTGTAATGCATCTTCCATTCCAGCATGACAACTGAATGTCTTGAAGATCCTTATAGTGCTGGCACTGAACATAGTGCTTCAAGAGCTGATTTGGAGTCTGATGCGTTTGGAGCTCAGCTGACTCGCCTATACAAGCTCCGCCCTTCCTAACTCCTGCTAATCATCCCCACCCAGGGTTATCCCCCACCTGTTATCTGTAAACTCCCAATTTACTGTAACCAAACCAAGAATGTGTACCTGAGTTCTCACATCCTCATGAATGTCACATTCCTTGTCTCTCCCCCTGTTCTTCCTTCCCTGTCTCCCCTCCCCGTCTTTAGATTGTAAGCTCTTGGGCAGGGACCGTGTCTATCTTGTTTTCTGTAAAGCGTCAGGTACGTCACTGGTGCTATATAAATGCTTATAATTATTATTATTATTATTTATGAATTAATATACCCACACATCCCAACATGTGCAGAGACATGGTTATTGGCAACTAGCCAGCTCTGCCCTGGACTGGACCATGGGCGAGAACATGACACTAAGCAAGCCCCTTCTTCCTGAAGCATGCCATACCAGAACTGCATGCAAGTGGCTAGAATCAGGTCTATGACAGGCCTAACCATGGCTAATAGCTAGTTCTGCTGGGACTGTACTTGGAGGGGATCCAGATGCCGAGCTTGATAGCATGTTGGCAGATTCCTTCCACCCAGTAGCAAATGACATGGGTGTGCTTTTCACAAGCACAAGAATTTTTTAATAAAAACTGTTAAATTTACTTTGTTTTTAAACATGTATGATTGGAACAGGCACAATTGTCCCCCCAAAACCCATCCAATATATCTTGTTCTTGGTCACAGAAAGTTGTTTGAAATACCGTATGCATTTTTCTGTGTGACGTGTGCGTGCGTGCATGTGTACAGATATATATTTGTTATACACATTTATTCATACATACTGCATGTGTGCACCAATATAATATGTGTGTACATGCAAGCATATGTATTGGATAGGCCAAATTCATTAATATCGACAACTCGTGTACTTTCACCAGTGCAGAGTTGGCATACAAAAGGGCAGCATTCTTCACGCAACTTGCTGTCATATTGTTATAGTATATATGACTATCAACTATAATAGGCATAATTCTCCACTACACCAGAGTCATTCTAGTGTAACGTTGGTGTAGAAAGAGCACAGGGGGATAGAGTGCCAGGTCAACTTTGTGTAGATTTTATATATAATATTTTTGGTTGTAAGAATTCCTTGGTTGTCTGTTTAAAAGAGGGAGCAGTTTAGTTTACTCCATCCCTACTGATTGCATGTATGTGTGTGTACTTTACAGGGCGCAATGTCTGTGGACTCTATTACAGATCTTGACGACAGTCAGTCCCGGCTGCTAGAAGCTCTACAACTCTCGTTGCCAGCTGAAGCTCAGAGCAAGAAGGAAAAGGCAAGGGATAAGAAACTCAGTCTGAACCCTATTTACAGACAAGTTCCCAGGCTTGTAGACAGCTGCTGCCAACACTTAGAAAAACATGGTAAGTGTGTGTCGTTTTACTTGGTGTAGGCCGATAATATGTGTGCATGCGAGAGTGGGTACAAACAGACATGAGACAAATGAGCGTGTCCTGTCAGGTTTATTAGCAAACTGGTTTTTTTGCCGGTGCTGAGCTGTTACAGTGTGGCTCCGAACTGGCCACTTGAAACGTAAGCTCTCGCAATGTAGAACCCACTCTGAACATTGGGCCCTTGCACATGGAAACAACTACATGCAAGGGAGGACAGTGGGGAGTTGGAAACTGTGTCAGGGAGAGGGCCTGCGGACTGGGGTTCTTTTCCCCACCATAGCTTCTCCCTCCCTGTTGTTTTCTGTGTTCCACTGAGAGAGGCAGCAGCCAGTAGACAGCTGTTTCCCTGCTGCTGCCTCTCTCCAAATGGGAACACAGAAAGTTACAAGGGGAGCAGACCATAAGTAGGGAGGCAGCTCCGGAGACAGGGTTGGCAATTGTTTAGGAAAAACTATTTTGAGAGAGGGTACTGGTAAATACTGTTTTTCCCCAGGTTTTTCCCAGAAAAACGGAGAAATAATATTCAAAATATACTAAAAAGACCTGCTGAAAGATATTTAGCAGTTTGCAATAGTTCTGCAGTAGTATATATGTCTGTCAACTTTAATGAAAGGAAATAAGCAAGAAAGCGCCTCAACCTGAACCTTAAGCTTTCATGCTATTATTGCCTTCGTTATCTTGAACAGAAATTAAGCTTCTGAAGGTGGAAACTTTGGCTGTTTTTAGACTGATGCTGGGGGTGGGATGGGGTCCATGTGCGCTCAGTGGACCGTGCACACACACTTCCGGTAAGTGAGTGAGGGTTTCGATGGCGATGGATAGGTGTGCTCTCGGTGTGTGTTCCCATCCGCCTGCCGGCCACCCATGCCCCCTCAAGGAGCAATCCCAGTTTTTCCTAGTTGCTCTGTGTGGGGAGATGTGTGGAGGTACATGGGTCACGGTAGAGCATACCGACCCACAGCCGCTTTTAAACAGGCGGTACCACACATGTCTACTGCGTGGATGTGCGTGGTACCATCTCATCTAAAAACGGCCTTTGTCACGCAGTGAAATGTACATGTCTGTTTATTAAACAGAGAGGATGAATTAGAACATCAAAGGGGAAAAGGCTGCAAGGAAGATGAGGCCATTGCAGAAAAGCTAATTGAATTCTTTGCATCAATCTTTACTTCTCCATATGAGAGAGACTCAATAGTTTACGGCTCTTCAACCTAGAGAAGAAGTAACTAATGAATGTGAGTGTCTGTGTGTGGATATGATACAAGCTTACAAATTCATGAGTGGTGTGGAACAAATAAATAGGGAGCTGTTATTTAGCATCTTTAATAATACTAGAATTAGGGGACATTCTATGGAACTAACTGGCAACAGATTTAAAACAAATAATAGGAAGAACTTTTTCACTCAACATATTGTTAACTTGTGGAACTTGTTGCCGGAGGATGATGATAAAATCAGTAGTGCAAACTGTCTGTTGGGAGTTTAAACTGCCTGTCTGTTGAGAACTTGGGATAAATAGCAGGGAATATCACTCTATGATGATCTGTTGTGTAATTCTCTGACGGGACTGAAGGTGGCCACCGTTGGAGACAGGATGCTGAGCCAGTTGGACCATTGGTCTGACCAAGGATGGGGCACTTATGTTTTACTGGTTGCTCATATAATCTACTGTTTGCTATTTTTTCAGGGGAAGTGATATAAAATATTCCAGTTTTTATTACAAAGTCAAAGTACCAAAACAAAAAGTATTATGGGCTTTCAAAAGTTAAGTATTAAATTACATGTATTGGTATTACTTATTGAGGTTACCTTTTTATTTTTATCTGAAACCTACTGACTGCCTTAGGTAATCACAATTTGAAACTAGAACTAAAACTTAACTGTGTAATCCATTACAGTCTTCTGTGGATTAATTAAACAGTCTTGGTAATAGAAAGTATTAATGCCTTAAACTAATTAGTTTGGGAAAACCAGGTTTTTATCTGGTAAAAACATCTCCAGCAAATACCATGCAAACTCTGTCCAGAAAAGTCCAGGCCTTTTCTGGAGCAGCCGCCACGCTGAAGTCTACTCGTCGCTGGAGCTTTTGTTGCTGCTGGTCAGGGATGGGGCTATGGGCATGTATCAGCATGTATCTGAAAAAACGCTTTTCCTGCCATGCTCCGTCACGGCCCCTGCAGTTGGCACACTCCTGTAGGTTCCCCCTATTTCTCTTGTTCATTTGACGGGGGCGCTCAGGAGGGTGTTTTCAGTTGCTACCCTGATGCTGTGGAACTCCCTCCCGCTGGAAGTCTGTCTGAATCTGAGTTGGAGCATCTTTCAAAGACAGTGTAAAGCTTTTCTTTTTGGTAAAGCATTTGGAAGGCGGAGAGAGGGATTAGGTGGGAGGTTGTTGGGGGTTTGGAGTGGGTTTGGTTTTCTTTGGGGGGCTTGTACCTTGAATGTCTTTTAATAGTATTTTGTAAGCTGCCCTGAGCCTTTGGGGAAGGGTGGGGTATAAACATCAATAAATAAATGGGAAGTAAGCTCGGGAGAGTCCCCGCTGGGTCTTTGCAGTCCCATCCCTGAATGTCAGCAGCTGCAGTGCGGAGCTTCCATGCACCCCAAACAGCTTGACCACTGGCCATCCACTAAATTGTTATGTGCGAATATTAGCCACCCAGAAATTTCTCTGCATGTCTTCTGGTTGTCAAATGTCACTTTCGTTCACACCCAGTGTCGATGAGCTAGAGGCGGGTTGCATGCTCAGAAGAAGCCCCCCGTAATTACTTTTGTATGTTCATTATGTTGCACGGTTTGACACACATTTAGCACATTTGAAACTGTTTCATACTATTTTGAAGTTATGGAGCATTCTTTCAAACTATTTTGGAGTTATGGCTCCAAAAAGTCATGTATTACTTTGCAATTTTACGAAGAGTGCAGTGCCTAAAAATGTATCTGAGCTACTTAACTATATTCAGACTTCCTGAGTCAACTTTGCTTTCTCATCCGTTAGGTATGCCTATACTAGGAGAGTGGTCAAAAGTTATCTATCTTGCAATAGCATACATTCATGTAATTGTATTCTATCTAAACCTTTTGCTTTGTATCAGCTACATCTGCTTGAAGTAGCTGGTCAAGGTTGATCCTAGACTTTTCCCTAGTGTCAACCTCAATCAGCTACAATACAGTAAGTGAGAAAAGGTCCAAGTGACATAAAGGTAAACTATACTCAGGTAACTAGGACCAGTCCTTTTCTGAAGACTAGGTAAATTTCAGGTTTAGGCTATATGAAATGAATTTTTAGTTTCTTGAAGAAGGTAAGTACATCTCCGGGGAAAGGCTTCTAATGACAAATGGCCAAAGATGGATGTTTTATCATAACTTCCAACAAAGTTTCAAACAATGAAACAGCCTTTTGATGTGTTCTGTTTTCAGGTCTCCAGACAGTGGGAATATTCAGAGTTGGAAGCTCAAAAAAGAGAGTAAGACAGGTGAGCAGTCTTGATTTTACTGTATTTGGTTACTCGAGCAGAAGGAAATGAATACCCACGGCAGCTCTGATGAGACTGTTTCCAGTATTCTATGAATATGGCTGTTTTTGGTTTGGGGGAGTAGAAGAAGGGGAGTTAGAATCCTTCACTAGTGTTCAGAGATGGGGTGGAGCAGTGCTCTTCTCCTACAGTCGGAACCTAGGGCTGCACTCTGTCCACCCTGCAAATCCAGATGTGAACTTGCAATGCAGGTGAAACTCTCTTACATCCCTCTGGAAGCAAAGGAAGGATCAAGGGAAGGTGAGAAGGAAAAATGTATGTGACCAGCAAAGGAAAAGGTTCTCAGGCTGGGACAGGGTTACAAAAGCTGGGAGAATTATTAAAAAATTTATAATATAAACATTGTGATTTTAATAGCCATTTTGGTTATCGATTTACATAAAACTATAAATAAACAAAAATGGAAAATTTTCCTGAAAAATATTGCTTAATTTTCCAACTTGCATCTCTAAGCAACTCACTCCCCTCCAAGACTTAGACCACAACCCTAGACGATGTTCTGCCACAACTTCACTCGCGAATGACAGGGCTCAAAATCCAGCCCTGCCATTCGCAAGTGAAATCGCGGCAGAACCCCATTCACACCAACGCTACTTCCAGCATCCGGCCCCTTCCCCCACCACGACTTTGTCTTGTAGGAGTCGCTGCCGTCAGGTGTGAATGCGGCCCCAGTCTCAACCATTCATTGAGAAAACAAACATGCCGCACTGTTTGGACCCAGTAAGAAAGATGGACTGCTAAGTTGTCTCTGCCTAAAACATCTCCCTTTCTCTTTCCGTGGGTATTTGGTGATAGGATTGTGATCTTCCAAGATATACAAGTACAGAATAGAATATAAATGGCCAGGTAGAAAGAAAAGGAAATAATTAAGGGAAGAAGCTGAATGGAGACAGAGCTCAAGGCTTTACTATTATATTCGCAAAAATAACTGTTACAAAAGCAATATAAATGGCTGCCTGCGATCACATCGTGCCTGTGAAATGGTACAAATGCTACTCAAGCATGACCAATTCAAGTAGCTACAGATTACTTTAAAATCCAGCTAATATTTTCCCATTTTTTCTGTATTGGATTTTCAGAGTCTTAGCAGATCAACAGAGCTCAGGATTTTTTTCACGGATTTAAAGTAATTTTGGGAATAGAAATGCCGTCCTTCCCTTATTTAGTTAAATTCATGGATAAATGCTCTTGGTTGGGGAGGGGAATCTTAAGTCTGGATTTAATTTAGGGTGAAAACAAACAATATGATAGCCCACAGTAGACTACACCAGGTGGGTGTTCTGTTCACCTGCCCGTTTGTTAGGTGGCTGCCAGAATGTGGAGTCTGCCATGTGGGCTAATGTGCACCCACACTGTTAGGGTGTGCATGGCTTCTGCCTGCATACAGGTCTACCAGGACCATAGAGTCCCAGGTGCAGTGCCTAAAACTGTCTGAGGAGTGAGTGCTAATTCCACTCTCACTGTTGCTTTGACTGTTTACTTTTGTTTTTTGGAGCACTCCAAAACTGCACTCAAAAAGGAAAAAGAAAACAGAAGGTGCAGTGCACGTCATTTTCATCCATTTGGGGAGATTTATTTCTGGCACTGTCCCTCAGTTTTTCACCACTCTTTGTTATGCTGGACACACCAAACATGTGCATGGAGGCTATGTGGAGGCTCCACAGACTGAACATGAGCTCCGGCACACAACATCTCATTAGTTTTCACTCTTAAATTCCATTCATCTTCTATACCAGTGGTTCTCAAACTTTTTTGAACTGTGCCCCCCCTTCCAATTCTCTGTCAAAGTTGATGCCCCCCCACCACATACGTACATACATACAGCTTGCTCCTTCTCTTCCCCCTTCCCACCCTCCTTGTGCTTCTCTTCTTTCTCCCCCTTGTTCTTCAACACTCCCTCCTCCTTGCCACCCCATTATTTTGGAGATTTCCCCCCTTGTTCAGTGAGTGTGTGGAGCTAGGTCCTTGCCAGATGAGGTCCTTCTCGTTACCACCCTAGAACACCTTCTCATCCCAGCTTTGAGAACCTAGGTTCTATACCCTGCAAAGATTTGTAGGACCCCAAAACTCATTGTTTTTTGGTCAGGCTTGTGTAAGTGTCAACAGTCTTTTTGAGGCAAGAAAGTTGAACTGAGATTGCATGCTTTTACTAAGTTTTCCATTTCATTTCCATTTCTTAATCTGGTGCAGTGGAATCAGTGTAACAATAGCCCCAGGTAGCAAAGAGATTAGAGCTTCCTCCCAGAAGTGAGCCTACAGCAAGCCTGAAGCATTACTTTCATGTTTAAATGTATTTCCTTATGCATAGGATGGCCTTACCCCCCGCTTTAAAAGAGGACGCTTATGAAAAATACATGTTGCAGGGCTGTATTGGTTCCAGTGCAGCTCTGCACCATGTATTTTTAAAAGCATGTATGGTTATAAGAGGTATGGTCACCCTACTTATGAAGCATCATAAAGTTGTCACCGTGGCATGACCGTTCCTCTTGTGATTATTTTTCCAGTTACGTGAAGAATTTGACCGTGGTGTAGATGTTGTGCTAGAAGATGAACACAGCATCCATGATGTTGCTGCTTTGTTGAAGGAGTTTCTGCGAGACATGCCAGATCCACTTCTCACTAGAGAACTTTATACGGCCTTCATCAACACTCTCTGTGAGCTTGTCAGCCTCCTGTTTTACTGTTTCTTAAAAACTCATCTCTGCATATGGTACAGGACCAATAATAGTCTTTCATTTGTGAGTCCTATTCCCATAATCTCTGTTCCAAATGTACATGTATGTTTGCTTATACTTCATGGAGATCTTTGCTAGGTTTGGGTGCTAGATAGACACGGCGGGGGGTTGGAGGGGATGCAAAGCCAGAAAAATAGTCAGCACAACAGAGATTATTTAGCTCATAACAAACCTCCCTCTTTCTGTAGACACTCTACCACCAAATTAACAGGTGTAATATCAGTAACCTATACTAGGACCTTATTCTACAATTGGATTTGCTGAAGCAGACCGATATAGCCACTCTGTCTCGCTAAAATTGTATACATGTGTGAAAGGTCCATCAGTGTGGATTCACATGCGAGACTGGGGCCAGGCAACAGCACCTTTCATGCATATGTTACCACCTCATTTGCACTCTGCCCAGCAGACTGTCTGCAAAAACTGTAAAACCTGATGAAAATATTGATATACATTAATATGAAATGTCTGGTGCTCTAATTCCTAGTACTTTCTTATTGGATGAACTGGATACCTTTGGACAGCACCCCCTACGTCCCCCAAAAGACTTTTTTTCCCTTTTGTTTTTTTTCAGTGCATATGTGGTTTAAGTATTTGAACTGCTTTGGTGACTGTATGGGAGACATGATCAACAATCTTCTCAAAGTTACTTTTGATATCATTCTGTTAGCCAAGAGCATTACAAAGTGTATGTGCTCTGCATTTACATTTGATTCAACATGTTTTTAGAACTTGCTTTTCCCCCCCTCTCTTTTAGTATTAGAACCCCATGAACAGCTAAGCACCCTACAGCTTCTCATTTATCTTCTACCTCCCTGCAACTGTGACACCCTGCACAGACTCCTCCACTTCCTTGCTACTGTTGCTAGCCATGCAGAGGATAACGTGGACAAAGATGGCCAGGAGGTAAGTCCACATATTTCACTTTCTGTGACATCAGTTGCTCCAGAGTGTGAGGAAGTATTTGAAAAGAATGGGAAACGGAGATTATAGAATCATTCACATTAAAGGTGGGACATCCACCCTCATGTTCTCTAGTTGTTTACAGAATATTCTTGGGAACGTTGTGCAGTTTAATTGTAAATGACTCAAGCAGTCAGGCATCTTCCATTTCCTTTGGGATACTCACAAACTAATTGATTTCACTGTTAGGAAATATTTTTTCTGGCCACTCCATATTCCTGTTGCTTAGATTCATTCTATTCCATTATCCAGTTCTTCTTTTGATAAAATAGATGATGAGTTAAAGGGTGCGTTCAAAGGAGCCGATAGCCCATTGGAGTCCATGTTCAGTCCTTGTGCTGTGAGGGCTCTGGCGGTCTCCCTCGCCATGGCAGCATCCTCTCACATGTTTAGTGTGCCCAAGCTAATAAACGAAGAGCCGCTGCGTGCAGTCCCCACTCACTTAAGTTTAGTCTGACAAACCTAATAGACAGGCAGGCATTTTTCCCCGCCACACTCTGTCCACCAGCCCCACCCCCTGCCATGGCACTTGGCCACAGACAACCATGGAAAAAAGCCACCTCAACTGTCTCTTTATTCCAGGCAATATAACCGTACTAGCTCATGTTCTGTATGCAGCCAGTCGTAGCTAGGTAGCCACCTAGTGCTGTAAACTTCTCGAAACATTTGGCCCATGGTCTACAGACTTCATGGACACCTGTAACTCAGGCATGAAACCCGAGAATGCTGAGGGAAATTTCATTTTGGAGTTTCTTTGTTTTTCTGTTTCATTTCCCTGGAAATTTTCCATATTTAATTATGGATTCAGATTTTCTCATTGAAGTCAATGGGAAATTTTCCCATCGAAGTCAGTGGGAAACTGATCCATACTCCCATCTGTCCCAGGGCAGTGGATCCAACCTCCCCACCCCCATTCCCTGGGACCCTGGAATGGTACTTACAAGCCTCAGAAGGCTTGACTGAAGCACCGTCACTGCTGTGAGGGCTCTGGCGGGCTCCCTCGCCGTGGCATCCTCCCTGCTCCTTGCCACCAGGGCTGTTTTTCAAAACAGCCTCCACCCTTAACCAAAAGGGCACCGACCAAAATTTTATTGGCACCATTTTGGTAAAGGGTAGCAGCCATTTTGCACATGTTCAGTATGAAGCAAGGAGGACACTACGGTGAGGGAACCTGCCAGAGTGCCCCCACAGCAGTGACGGTGCTTCAGTCAAGCCTTCCGAGGCTGGTAAGTACCATGCCGGGGTCCTAGGGGATGGGGGGAATCAGGATCCGGAACTCCAGATCCATAACTAGCAGGGCATAATTACGGAATCTTTTGGATTAACCCATAGTGGCCTGTTACTCTTGTAGGTTAGGTGCTAGAAAAGAAAAATGGCAAGTTGAAGGTTCAAATCCCTTTTAGGTAAGGGAACATTATGATTGAATATAACAAATCAGCAAATAAATCCTTTGGAAAAGCTTCCATTCTGTCTGTGTTTTTTCCCCCACTACATTGAGTCTAGAAGATATCCCAACCAATTTAATCATCCAGGGTTCAGCAAAAAGTTTTTCAAGCATCAGATCACTTGGAGGGAGGAGAATAAAAAAGTCTTCAGACACTTTATAAAGGTGAGGAGGAAGGAACTGAGACACATTTGGAAGGAGTGAGTTCCACGCTGACGGAACCAGTATAGCAAAGGCCACCAACTTAATGGCTTGATGGCGGGATCCCCGAACAGCAGGTGGTTACTTAGTGCAGACAGCCATCTAAGTGAGGCTCCAGGAGCTGGTCTTCATTATAGGTCTGTAGAAGATCTCACAAGAATTGTTTGAGATGCTTTAAATTTTTGATGTCTGTTTGCAAAGGTACATTCACTAACCATGTTGCCAGGATGAATTTTACTGAGTCTCTATTTGGGAGTCTAGGAATGTAGTGGAGCGTTACTGTAGCACATGCAAGGGACACCCTGGTCAGGGGGGTGTTCCTCGTTTCATGCAGACCTGGAACATTGTTAGTTATCACCCTAGAACTGGGGTGATGTAGAGGCTGTTTTAAGGCTCCAGCGAGAGTAAGTGGAGAGAGGGGCTGGAAGCAACCGCTCCTCAGAACGCTCTAGGCTTTTTGCCCGTAACTCTATGGTGCTGACACACCTGGATGCAAGGAGGCTGCAGGCAACCTAATTGACCAGACACGCCCATGCAGGCCCAGATTTGCCGGCACGATGGGCGCACAATGTCCCTAAACTATGCCACGATTTGTGGGTGGGTGGTAGCCACATGGCGGGTGGGGAATTAACATCTGGTGGACACCTAATAAAGGGGCAGCAAACACCCACCTGTTGTGGGCTATTGTCTTGTTCCTTTTTTACCTATTTCCTTCATTTTCCTCCCAATGCACCACTGATTTGCTCTGTAAAATTGGGCAACTCTTTTTACCTCCCTGTGCCTCAGTTTTCTCCTATGTAAAAGATATTTGGATGTCCAAGTGATGCTAATTTCATCTGCACTTGACTATTGGTTCAAACTGCAGACACGTTTTTAAAATGATTACCACAATCCCTTATTGCTCTAACTTGGAGGTTCGCAAACTGTAGGACAGGACCCCAGGTGGGATTGTGCCGTCTGCAGAAGGGGCTGTGATCTGGGTTTGGTATATATGGTACATCTTAGTTGCTGTCTGGGCTCACAGGATTATATTTGAATCTCAAATAGAGCCATGCAAGCAAACCATTTGGGAACAACTGCTCTAAGTATGTTGTTTATGGAACTTCTAAAGCACAGAGTTCTGTGTTTACGCAGCTGTCTCTGCCCTTGCACATGCAAGAACTCTTGCAGAACCCTGCCCATGCAGAACATTAACCCCTCCCCTCAGTTATTTAGAGTCGTTATGCATGAATTCAGCCTTTCTGTATGAAGGCGCCTAGACTTCGTTGTTCACTTTGGCCATCTTGAAGTACACTTGCTCGGTGGACAAAACAGCACTGGGTACCTAGTCAGATTGTGTCCCTAATTGTATTCTTACTCCTAGATCACTGGGAATAAAATGACATCGCTTAATTTGGCCACCATATTTGGGCCTAACCTGTTGCACAAGCAGAAGTCTACAGACAAAGAATTCACAGTTCAGAGTTCAGCTCGAGCTGAAGAGAGTGCTGCTATCATTGCTGTTGTACAAAAAATGATTGAAAATTATGAAACTCTTTTCATGGTAAGTGCAGACTTCATCTTGCACCAATATATTTTGCTATTGCCTGTTGACGTCAGGAAATGTTAACGTAATGCTATTACAGGATTCAAATAAACTATGTTTTAAATCGATTATGGATGCATGTCATAAGAAGAGATTATTAGCACTGAGCAACCGTGCTAAATTTTCTTATATCAGGAAAGTACTTCTAAATCAGGGAATCACTTGCTAAACTACAAGTTAAGAGGTACAGTTGTTGAGGACTACACATAACCAGACTGGACAAGGTCATGCACATGATAAATTGGTCCTTTGGTCTCTAAAGCAGTTGTTCTCAGTCTGTGACTCACAAGCATTACAGAGAAATAGAGCATGCAGTTCATGAACATCAGGTTGAAGACCACTGCCATTGGGAACAACGTGTGTCCACAAGGCTAGACACAGCTTACTTCTAATTGTTTGGCTATTAAAGGAATGCCGTCATGTACACTAAAATTTTAACAGCAGTGAGTAAGTTGATGCAAGAGCGATTTACCACAGAAGATGGGGGTAAAAATTAATTTTGTAGTTTCACTCTTGTCTCTCTTATCCTTTGTCTCCAAAGTGGCTTACAATCTTGCCTTAAAGAGTCTCTTGAGGAAGAGAAAAACATAGTATAAGTTTGAACTTTCAAGCTACCACTCTTATTTTTAAGAAGTATTAAATAAATAGAAATATTTTGAAAGGAAAAAAATCATGAAAAAGCAAGCATGTTTTCCTTTTTAAAAAAGTTTGCATGTTGTATTACTGGTGTTTATTGTTAAAAGAAGGGAGAGCAGAAGAATTCCTGTAATACTGCAGTGACTTTAACTGGGGGCGGGGGAGAAGTACAGGTCAGGAATTAAAACCTTAGGAAATCTCCTGCAGTGTTGCTAGCCTCAGAGCTGAGGAGGATAACTCAAGGGAAAGCTGGGGAAAAGAGCATGGGAATGGCAGAGTAAATGCTGTCATGGACACATGCTGCAGCCTCAGATGTGCTGCTTTACCGCCTTCCCTCCTTCCTCCACATTGTATTAACTTCAGTTACATCCTTTGCATTATTTTATTTTAATTCAAGTGACATTAAGCAATTTTGTTTGTTACAATTCAGGGAAACTTCTGGTCTATATTTCCTTTTAGGGAAGAAAAGTAAAGGAGTTCAGCTCCTGTGAGAGCTCCCACTCACTTGGAGCACTGCTGGCAATAATGATTTTGTTACAACGAATTAAAATACAAAAAATGTTAAAGTACTATTATTTTTGTTTCCCTGCAAGTACATTTTATGGAACAACCACCTCTCAGCACGTTACACTCCAGGCACACATTCAGATTTTTAATGTGGAAAGGGTGGGGTTTAGAGACTGACTGGCCTGCATATGGACCTTTTTAATTGTGACAGCTTTATTCCTTTATCTCTTTGCTGCTTACATTTTTATCAGAAGGTTAAACTCAGTGCAGGGAAAATAGAAATAGTTTCCCTTTGGTTTTTGGAATGCGATTAAAATCTGTGGGTCTGAATGCCAGACTAAATGGCTTGCTGGATTCAGAGAAAGCAAAACCATTTCATATGCTCTTTGTCTATAACTAAAGAGCAGAGTGAATACAATGGGCTTGAAGTTTTAAGATACGGACAGTGCAGAAGCATCTCGGGAGATTTTCCTCTTTCCAGTGCCAGCATTTAACCAATTAGGCAGCTGCTTCTTTCCTGGTGCTTGTTTTCAGGCGCAAAGCTGTCCCATGTCAATACTTGTTTTCTGTGCATATCTGTGTTAAGCTGCTTGTACTTATTATTTCACAGAAGTTCCACAAGGGTCTGTTTTCATTCTGTTTAACTTTCTGTTGGGAAGCAGGGTAGCATTGCTGATTCCCTGGGTGATTGGAGGAGGATGTTCCTTGCTGAGCTGGTTGGATTGGTGGGAACAGACCTGTAAATGTATTTGTAACCAAGCTCTGATTATTTCCAATCGAGAAGGGGCAAATTGTTTTCCAAACCCCAAGGAATTGGGGGAGAGGGGGCAGGACTGCTGTTTATAGTTATCGTTTGACATTTGTACTACTTTCAAATAGAGAAACATCTGGATTAGAGCATGCAGCCACAGCATACAACAGAAAGTGTACTGCTGCCAGGTTTTGTTTTTTTAAAAGCATAACTGGCTTCAGCATTGAAACTAGAGTATGATTTGTGAAATAAAATCTGGTAGAACAGAATGTAATAATTGGCCCATACAAGAGACTTCAGCATGGGCTTGATTTACTGTTAGGTCAGAAAGGTTCCGTTCATCAGAAGGAACCGAGATTACTACTGTGGACTGTATAAATGTCTGAAATGTACTCACACAGTCTGCTTGTGAAGTGTACACAATAAAATCAATCTTATATCTTACTACAAACTAGATGCACAGCTTGGACCTTCTATTTCTTTTGCTCTTCAACCTTTCATCAACGATAGTGGATTTTAACAATGCACAAAAATATAGCATAGGGACACATACTTACAATTTGCCACACTTATAACTAAGGCCCTAATCCCATAATGCAATTAGATCTGTAGGTGAATCTCATGGTTGGCTTCAGTGGAGCGCTGTGCAGATTTTAGGGTGTCACAAACAGCCAAACTTTTTGTGACATCGAAGCATAAGAGGTTTCATTCTTCATGCTCCGCATTCTACTGCAACATTTATATAGTTGGCTATATTCATTTTTTTAACCGTTCTTATTTTGACAAGTTTTTTGGCAAGAAAAATTGGTAGTTTAAATTATTTTTTTAGTGTTTTCCCTTAACTCTGCTTATGGGATCTGTGAAATCATTTTATCAACTTGACACCAAATTGAGCAATAAATTACATGCAGGAAGAAGCAAACGCTGCTTTAACCCCAAATTTTATCTGAAGCTCATTCCCTTTTGTAGAATGGCCACATAAATTGCAAGGTCACAAGGCCTGGTTCATGGCAATAGACTTAAAAAAAAACAAGCTAGGTCATTGTCCCTTTAAATGAGGTGGTACGACTTCCCACCTGCTGTAGATAGAGGCTGCCCCTCATGGCGGGTTCACTAATGAAGAGCTGCTAAAGCAGCTGGAAGCTATAGAGAAGAAGGCTTAAGGAGAGTGGGCTGTGGGAAAAGGCCACCTCGTGCTCAGGCTGAGAAAAAGCCTGGGGCACTGGCTAGTGAGTTGCTTATTAATTGTAGTGCAGCCCTCTGTCATTTAAGTCAGGGTGGGCCGTGGCTCAGGTGGTAGAGCTCATGCTTGGCTCCAGATATAAGGCTCCAAGTTCAGTCCCTGGAATCTCCCAATTCAGGATCTCTGGTAGCACGCCTGAGTGAGGCCTCTGAAAGGTCTCAGGTAGCATGCCTAGGTGAGGCCTCTGAAAGGTTTCAGGTAGCATGCCTGGGTGAGGCCTCTGCTGGAGACCATGGGGAGCTGGATTTGAAACCCTGCTGCTGTGTCAGGTTGTGACCATATTTTTGTATTTATTCTTTATTTATTTTTGCATTTATATGCCCCCCCTTCTGCTCAAGCAGCTCAGGGCGGCTAACAACATTTTAAAACGTATAAAATTAACCCAACATTAAAATAACCCTGCAATAAAACCCCCACCCTAACCCAACCACCCATCCCGTCTCCCTTGGAAAAAGCCTGGCGGAACAGCCAGGTCTTACACTGTCTACGAAAGGAGGGGAGGTCTATGGCCAGGCAGACCTCCAACGGGAGAGAGTTCCACAGCTGCGGAGCGTGCAACAAGAACTATCCTTAAGTCCATGGCTCAGCTTCCATTTACCCTCCATTGGTTCCATCTGTGCAGAGCCTAGGGGTGCGCCTGGATTCCTAGGTGTCGGCTGTGGCCAGGGGCGCCTTTTGCCAATTACATCTGGTGAGAAGGCTCCTCCCATACGTCTCGGACTCCGATCTCGCCACTGTCATCCATGCGTTCAGCACCTAGAGGCTGGACTATTGTAATGCGCTTTACGTAGGGCTGCCCATATGACAGTTTGGAAGCTGCAGCTGGTGCAAAATGCGGCAGCCCATCTTTTTACTGGGACAGGCCGCAGGGAGCACATTCAACCAGTGCTCTGAGCATTGCACTGTCTGCCTGTTGTCTTCCAGGCCCGATTCAAGGTGCTGGTTTTAACCTTTAAAGCCCTACATGGCCTAGGTCCTGCTTACCTGAAGAATTGCCTCACCCCTTGGGAACTTTGGACAGCCCCTGCGGTTGTCTGGGAGCACCCTCCTGGAGGTCTCACGTTTATCAGAGGGTGTTCTCGGCGGCCGCACCATTGCTATGGAATGCTCTACCAACAGAGCATCACCTCAGCCCGAACCTCCTTGCCTTCCGACTAAGCTGTAAGACTTGGCTCTTCCATCAGACATTTGGCGGGGGGGTGGGATGGGTTAAGTGGGGGAGGGTTATTTTCGTCACAGATCTGGTTTTTATTTTTTTATGTATTTAGTCTTGGGTTTAAAATGCATTTTTGTATACTTTATATTGGATTGTATATTTATAGTTGTATTTTATATTTTTAATGTGTTTTGTTTATTTATATACTTCTGTTAGCCACCTCGAGTTGCATGTGAGCAAGAGAGGTAGGGTAAAAATTCAAGAAAATAAATGGATTAAATAATGTTGGAGAGTTGCATTGTTGGTGTATAAAATACATCCTGCGCAGACTTTTTCTGTACTTTGGAGGATAGTTTGTCAACACTCAAGACTGAGGTGACCAATCAAGTACATTTTTTATTTTTTTTGGTAGGTAACAATGTGTGCATATTTCTTCAATATAATATACTCTTCTTGAAATGTACATGAAATGCTACTCACATGCACAAGTCTTGTATTTTAAAATTGGCATACTATACAGTTAAATTTAACTGCAAGGATATTTTCCCAAAGATAATATTTTGTTTTGGGGTTTTTTTCATTGTAGGTTCCCCCTGACCTTCAGAATGAAGTGCTAATTAGTCTACTAGAGACTGACCCAGATGTTGTGGACTATTTGCTGAGAAGGAAAGCTTCCCAGTCATCGTGAGTAAACTATTTGTGTTTTTTTTCATAATCTGTTCCCACTAGGAGTTTGTTTTCCACTGAAAGTGTTAAAACAGTTGTAGTTTTCCACAATTCATGTGATGGTATTGGTATTTTATTTTTAAAGAAAAGGGGAAGAAAGTGCCTCCTCTGGATTCATGGTGCCAGAGAAGCTCTGCCTCTTTTTATACTGTTTTCTGAAGGTAAAAGCTTATTATTTTTTAAAGTCCTGCTCACAGAAAAAGGCTATACGACGAATATTACTACTGTGGTGGTGATCAACCACTTTGCTAGTGTTGATGTGAATGCAAAATAACCGACCATTTATTTATTTTTATTTATTTTATAAATTTGTACCCCGCCCCACCTGCGAACAGCCCAGGGTGGCTTCCAACAATAAAAACAATACAAGAAAATACAATTTAAAATCAACAATAACAATATAAATTATTAAAACAGGGCTCCAGGCCTTCATAATATATAAATAGATAATAAATAATAAATCAGGTGGGGGAGCTAAAAAATCCCCCCTTACCCCACCCTCCCGCCCTCCCTAAAGGCCTGGGCAACCATGAGGAATATATTCCAGGAAGCAAATGGCTGTATGAATGGCTCATTGTAAGATGCTAAAGGCACTTTCCCTATGACACCCCCAACCACCACAAAGCCTTTTCTCACAACACACTTCCCCCACTACAGCCAGCACATGCTGCCCACCATGGGTAAAAACAAATGAGACGCCTGTGACTCCCCTGCACATGTGGTCCCATGCCGCCAGATGTGGGTCCACCACTGCCCTGGGGAAGGTAGACGGCTGACCCAGGAGGTGCTCTGGAACTTGAACCCAAGCCACCATCGTGAGCCAGCACATTTGTTCAGCCCTGGACCGACATGGCTGTGCGCCATGGCTAGTTGCCATGGCTGCATGCCATAGTGAGGGAGGGGCTTTGGGAGCGGGGCAGGAGCAGGGCTAGCCACCTGAACGTTTGTTGTGGTCCACCCCCTCCCCAGGTCATGCAGGCAGTGGGATGGCTCTCTCGGCAGCAGGCACAGAGTGGCCACTACGGTTTTCTGCCCGGGAAAAAGTTGGTGAGCCGCCCCACCCTCTGCGTGTTTGTTTTCACCCCAGATTAGCTTCTTCTGCTGGAGTATTGTGATAAAATGTCCTAATGTGTAATTAGTAATTACTAATTACACCCTTTCCCTGTTCACATAATCACTTAAACCTAATGATAAATTTCATTTGGTTATATACTCTTTATTAGGCTCTTCATATGTCCTTTGGGCTCATGTAAATGCAGAGGGAGGTGTAGCAGAGCACCTGAAATATGTGATTGTGTCAACAAGGCTTAAGAAAGAATTGTGTTGTACTGCAGAGTGCATGCCATTCGGTGTACATAACTATGTTCAGCATACTATATAACCTTAACATAACTGGGTGTATTCTAGTGGTCTGCTGTAGCAAGCCCTTAGATTTCCTATAGGCCAATCTTTCAATCAAACAAGGGTACGTATTCCTTTATTCTGAACCTTGGATTGTGTCTGTCTAGAGCATCCTGATTAACAGGTCAGACTGTGTTGCTCTCCATACATAAAATAACCCATACGATTCCAAAGTAGGCAGGACATTATAAATAATCCAACCACTGCATTATTTATTTATTTATTTATTTATTTATTTAAATTTCTACTTTGCCCTTACCCTAAAGCACAGGGCAGCTTACATCATTAAAAACACAAAATACAATAAAACCCCCTTAAAACCCCCACCTTTGCCCCTAAACTTATCCACCCCTAAATTCATCTTCCCCAGCCCCTATCCCCACCTGCCAAACACTTTTTCCCCAAAAGAGGAATTTTACACGGCCTCCAGAATATGCTCAGGCTTGGGCTCTGAGGAAGGGCGTTCTACAACACTGGGACAGTGAATGGAAATTCTTCTCTGTGGGCCCTTGTTGTATGAACAAGGTTGGCTGGTGGTATCCACAAGAGAGCTCTCCTCTGTCCGACTGCAGGGACCCGCAGTGGGAGTGGAACATGATAGGAAAGTCGCTCTTTCAAATACGTTGGGCCCAGGCCGTTTAGGACTTCAAAGGTCAAAACCAGCACCTTGAATTGTGCCTGGAAAACTACAGGAAGCCAGTGCAGACTGTAAATCAGAGATATAATTTGCTCACAGTGACCCACCCCCGAAAGGAGCCAGGCCATTGCTTTCTGCAACAGCTGCAGCTTTCAGTCATCAAGGGCAGCCCCACGTAAAGTGCATTTCCGTAATCTAATCTTGACGTAATAAAGGCATGGCTGATGGTGGCCAGATCTGAATCAGAAAGAAAAGGCTGCAGCCTCCTCACCATTAGGAATTGCAGTGTCAGTAGCTGGGAGTGTTTAGTACTATGTTTAATGAAAGGCATGAAGAGACGTAAAACTTTGCCTGTGCTCATAGGAGATACTGCACACAAGATATTCAAATTCTCCTCTGGTATACATGCTGTATACCGTTTATACCCATGTGCCTTGGTATTATAATTTCCTAATGGGAGACTTCATTTCCTCACTCTGTGTTAGCCACAAACTGCTTACTCTGGAGTAGTCCCATTGAAGCCTAGTGGTTTGTGGATCACAACCCAAAATTACTACTCTGTTTATGTATATTAGTTTAGGAAATCTTTCAAGGTTTTGTAGACTGTGCACTTCAGAACTCTGTGTGTGTGTGAGCACACGCATGTGTGCATATATGGAGTGCCCGCCTGCATAGTAGCTGCTTTCAGAATCCATGATAATGTTGATGATGAGTCTCAGATTCATTAGTTATGATTTTTTCCTTCAAGGCCTGCTCAGCTGGACTCATGGCACTAAGGATGTCCAGCTTTAGAGGCAGAGGTATACAGGGAAATAGAACCCATAAAACTATTTATTTTTGTGACATGTGCAAAATACATGACCATGTTGTGTGAGCTTTATCATCCTGAATTTGTGATAATCAGCCGATTTACAAATAAAGTGACCATCCACTCCTACTGCCAATAAAATGTGAAGTACACCTTTCTTATGCCTCATCATCTATCTTATATAAAGTAAATAAAGTGTTTCACATGTGAATATATATACTGCTAGTGAATACTGTGCAAGTGTATTCTTAAAATCTTGCTTGGAATGCTATTCAGAATTATTATGGTTTCCTGGAGCTTCCTTCCTTTTCAGCCAGCATGCCTACATACCGGAAGCAGTGTGGCTTTTCTACAAAGCTGGGTACAAATAACAAGAATTACTTATAAGTAAAGATTTTCAATTGCAAATTCATAAGGGGAGCCAACAGGTACTGTAGTACTGTAACTGAGAATAGAAATACTCTGTGTTTGTTCTTCTACCAGCTGATTCATTCAGACCCAAAGAATCACTTGGTCTGTGTTTTCAATATGGATGCCAGTATATTTTCAGCTGTAACCGCAAAGTCTTCGGCTAGGAGATTAGAAAGCAAATTGTTCAGCATTAACACTAAGAATGTAATGCTCACGAGGGATGGTTTGTTACAATCTCAAAGCAGAGAGAAGGCTGCATGTAACTGGGTTATTTTTCCTATGAGAAATTGGAGGCAGCAGATAACGATTGAGGTAGTCAGATTTCCACTGTATGAACCTCCAAAATATAAAACCTCCTGGGATATTGCTGATCATGTACTTGAATGTGGATTTTAAATTTATATCCATGGCATGGAAAATTTTACAACTCTTGAGTAATGATACAAGTGCCATTAGCAAAGGATGTAGTTTGGCTTCATAGAATAATGTGTGTGAAAACCACTTCAACACTTTATTCTCATGCTAATTGTCCTGAGGCTACTACTTCTGATATGTGCATGGCAGCTGCCTTCACATCTCTCACTTTTGACGCCATGCAAATGTTTGCCAGCTCTGTTTTAGACAATAACCTATCAATCATTCTTTTTCTTTTCACTGAAGCACACAACGGATCACTGAGCTGACTATTTTCTACATCAGTAGTTTCCCAGATTTATTTCCTGTGTGAACCCATTTGGAGACTTGGGCCCTTTTTATACGGGCCGCGGCACAGGGGTGGGTCAGTGTGCACGGCAGTCCATGTTCGGTGGGTGTAGGGAGGGTGTAGATATGTACACGCAAGGAGCAACCACTGTTTTCGCCAGTTGTTCCAGGTGTGGGGGGGATGGGTGGAGGTGGGTGTGCATGCATGTGCGCGGGAGTGCGCATGCACACCCACCCGCTGCAGAGTTTACATGAGACTCACTCATACATACATATCATTTGTTGTTGGCCGTAGCCATCACAAATAAATACAACACAAATACAAAACCAACACCATGACCACCACATCCTAAAAGTACAACGTACTCTACATACAACCTCACAAAACCCCATTCATTGCATACTGAAGCAAATTGAGCCACCATAACAATACAGAGTACTACAAGTAAAGTTATGCATGAGACTCACTCACGCATGAACACCCAGATTTCTGAGTGTTCCTCTGTGGGTGCTGCATGTGTAAAAAGGACCATAAATATAGTTCCGCAATCCCAGACAGCAACAAAATCATGCAAAATATACAAAATACCATCTGGGAATCATGACCCCCCCATCCAGAGGTGATTTGAGCCCAATTGGAGTTCCTGAACCAAACAGAGAATCCATCAGGGAACGGCATGGTAGGGCTGGGCACTTTGAAATGCTGTAGTTACCATTAATGCTGTCTTAATTGCCATGCCATTTTAAGGATTATTTCCCCAATATTCTGTTCTCTAGCTTAATGGTAGGTCTCTTGTCATGAAATGGTTCAAATCTAAATGACCAATAGATAATGAACCTTCAGGCAATTAACTGTTGACCAAAATTAACTAAAAATATATTGGGATTTTTTTTTACAAAACTACTCATTAGATAACTGCCCTCTGCCCTCCCCGACTCCTCACTCCCCTCACCTAACTCCTACTGATACCCTCCATCCAGTACAATCTATTACCTACGGTCTGTGTACTCATATCCTCACCACATGGACCAGCCAGCCATCATTCTCGATGTAACCAAGCCAAGCACGTGCACCTGGGATCTCGCATCCTCGTCAATGTTACACTCCTTGTCTCTCCCTCTGTTCCCCTTCCTTCGTCTCCCCGCCCAACCCCCGTCTCTCAGATTGTAAGCCCTAGGGCAGGGACCATGTCTACTCAATTACTTTGTAAAGCACCACATACATAGCTGGCGCTATATAAATCTTTGCTAATAATAATAACGATATTCAGTCAAGATTAATTTATGACACAGCGGTGAAAGGTCCATTCTAAATAATCCTATAAAGTAGAACTTTCCAAAGTGCCTAAGTTACAGTTTCAAAATGGTACTGGTGCTTAAAAGCTGAACTCCCATTGACTTTCAGGGTGATAAGTGTTCAGATTAGCAAGGTGTTTTGGTTTTTCTTTTATGGTCCTGGATTCTAGTGGAAACATAGGATTAGATCGTCAATTAGATATTATTCCAGTAGTATCTTGATGATACACATACATTTAGAAGTACTTCACTTTCTCCAGGAAAAGAAATAAAGCTCCTCCGTAACCTATTTTATTTTGCTGTAGAATCTGAAACCTTTTTATTTAGTCTTTAGTAGAAATAAGTAGGGTTTTTCAAACTTGCAATTCTGAAGTTTACAGATTCTTGATGCTTTCAGCACAGGTACTACTTTTTTGTGTGTGTTTTAGCATTGTTAGTATTGTTCATTTTCCTTCTCCTTTCTTACATCTAGTTATACAATCTACTTACTTTCTCATTAATAACATATGCTTTGCTTTTCCTTCTTATAGTGTACTATTATTTTGCTTTGCTCTAAGAAACCTTTAAGAGGAGAATAATACACTTGAATCATCAGGCATGACAGCATGTGACCTTTTTATTTCTTATCCTCTATAACAGTGAAAATGTTGTTTACATTAATTTAACTTTTGTAAATTTCCAAGATTTCCCTGCTGCATCAAAGTTATGCAGTGAGCACCATTAAGAATGTGATAGTTACCATACACATTAGTTAAAACTGCCACAGTATTTATGGTATTTCCCTAACTAAGGCCTTTTTTACACGGATGCCGCGGCAGGCCCGGTGGGTGGAG
>QEPC01000801.1:4469493-4480055 GCA_003113815.1 Sphenodon punctatus | reverse complement strand
CCAGTATGGTTAATAGGATTATTTGGTAGGTAGGGGTAGGTTAGATAAAAGAGTCATCTCCATAAGAGATGGAGGGCTGATACCTGATGATAAGCAGGGCATGGCTACAGCAAGATCATCCCTCTGGGAGTGGTGTCAAAGAAGGGTAAGGGCAAGCATGGCCCTCAATTCTAATGACACCATCATCCTTACTCGTGCCCGAACGGGCATAATTTTCCCCTTCGGCCTTGGCCAGGGAGCTGTTCGAAGGGGATGTTTAATGTTCAATTTGGTGATGGCACAGGAGGGCATATCCAGGCCATACACCTGTTTGTTAATATGCTTCACGTTTTAGGTTTAAAATACTGGACCCAAAATTGCTTAGAAGCAATTCCACCAACTTCCATGATTTATTGAATAAAGAGTGCGGCCAATTTAAAATCCATTTATGTCTCTGTGTCTCATTTCCTGAGGGGGGGGGTGCGTCGGCAACTTGTGGCTGCAGATCCCGCGTGTAGGGCCACCATACTGACCCCTGGGGGATGTGTCTAGTTATGGTGGTTGTGCTTATTGAACTCTAGGGTTGGAGTCATTGGGGTTTTGGGAGGCTATGTTTCCATTATGGCCACCTAAGGGTTCAATTTGGTATCCCATTCTTTGTGTGTTAAAGAACCTTTCCCCTGGGTAGGTTTTATGGATTGGGCATGGTGGTATTAGTATAGTTGAGGCAGTGGTAGTTATGTGTTATTTACTATTCTGTATTAATTCTGTTGGGTTAGTTATTTAGAATTGGGTTAAATTAAGTAAGGGGCAGTTTGACGAACTTTCTTGTATGCAAGGAAGGGGGGTTTAGGGGATAGGGGAGGGGCTATCTACAGGGAAGTAGAGGTATTATTCTGGGTACTGTTGGCTTGTCCCTTATGCCCATATTATGGTTGATGTTTCAGAGTCCTAGTGGCCCTGGTGGGTGAATACTATTATTTAATAATAGTTTTGGTTATAGATTTGATACTCAGTATATTACTGAAGCTGCCTTCTAGTATTTTAGGACTTACGATTATTTAGGGTATTGTAGATTTAATGCCAAAGGATTTCAAAGAAGCCCCTAATTAAGATTAACTTTCCTGTTCCCTTGGATTTGTTTTGTAAGATTTTAATCTTATTGGATATTTTATTTTGCCTAAATTAGGTTAAATTCTTTGCGGGATATATTATGCCTATGAGGTTGAAACCTGGAAAGTTGTGGCTTTTATTTTTCCCTTAACGGGTTTTTATTTCCTGGGTGGATAGTTAGTGGATCCTTATGACCCTAATATGGCTAGAACTCGATTGTACCTTATTTTGTGTTCCCAAAGTACTGATGTATTTTATGATTGTGTGTTTGTCTGTCATATATATGTTTTTGTTGAGCAATGGCCTCAGGTCACGCTTTAATAAAATTGATTGATTGATTGATGCACCCATTTGAGAAATTTTGACTTTTTAATAGGCTGTTTTAACTTGAACCATCAGTTCTGCACATACAAGTGTATTTGTACAAAGAGCCTCTCACACAGACATCCTTTTTTTTCAGCTAAGCCCCAAAATTAGTCAGTGTGGGCTATTACAAATTTTCATAAACACATCCAAATTTATTAAATTATTTATGTCAAATGATGGAGGGTATGGAACTAAATGAGATTAGAGGGCATGTTGTAGTACTATGGATAGGCTAGCGCCTGGTGAAATATTACCGGATGTCACCAGTCTGTCTTGGTTGATCAGGATCGGGGCTCTATGGGTACATCTGAATCCTCCAACTTTGAGCCAAGCAATATTCTGTTGGAACCCACTTTGCCCATTGTATTTATATCTATTGTACCTTGAATGTGTTCAAGAAGCTGGCTTAAATTGTTGCCAACAGGCTTTTCCCATTCTGTCTTAAAGTGTTTGCCTCTGAAGCCTTATTGTTAAAAGTATTACTAAAGCTCCAGCCCCTTTCATTTTTAGGTTTAACCAGTACATGCCTGCTTGATAATCAACTTTGTGTAGCCTCCTGGTTCCCAAGTTTTCTGCCTATGTGACTACTTATAATTCTGTGACCCAACCCAACATCAAAGAAATATCGAAAATCAGCTGAGACTGTGACTCCATCCACACATGGCATGAACCCTCTGGGGGGGTGTGACCCACAGTTTGGGAAACTGGCAGAGCCCAAATAGAATTGTCATTATGATGCTTCACTATTTCTCATTTCTCTTTATGTAAATCTCCATATATATCCCTAGGAAGATCTGGTTACATACGTTTTCTTGTTTGTCTGTATGTTTTTTAAAAAGAATTGTCATGTCTTGAACCAGACATGGAAAAGGTGCTTTAATTTCTGGGTCATATTTACTTGCAGGTTATCCCACCATTGTTCCTTCCTTCATCCCCTGATGTTGCCGGTTTATCTAACCTACCTCCTACTCTTAATGGTTTCAAATGTTTTCCTTGAGACACATTATTCTGCACTGCCTCCTTCCTAGTTCAGGTTCTTAAGCTGCTCTTCCTCTCATGAAGGGGACCCTGCAGTGTCCTCTCTGCACTTTCTGGTCCTTTTCATGTAGCTGTTAGAGCTCTGTGTTTGGAATATCTGTTTATGGAGAAATAGAAAATTAGGAGGGTTATACCTGCTTTTTCTGCTGGTAACCAGAGCCTTAGAGGTAACTTCAGTAGTTGAGAGAGGCCAGTGACCATAGTCTGAAGATTTTTTTTCCTCCTTCTCTCATCGTAATTATTTAGATTCATAGAAGTGAAGAGAGAAACGAGCCTCTCAGGAATCAAAATGTGGAATGTACCGTGAACTTATATGGTGTCCGGACACTTTAAATTTATTTTGTTCTCTTGCTCATTCACTGTGCTTTTTTTTTTTTTTTGTAGGGCAGGAGATTGGTCTTCATGTCTTGAAATAAAGATAGATCCTTTTGAGGTATTCTGAAGGGACAGTCTATTTAATAAGTATAAACAGGACTAGCCTCCCACTCTGAAAAAAAATGTCTGCATCCCACATTGCAAGTCCTGATGGCCTGGGTGCGACAGAGTTAGGCTTCTCCTGTGGGTGAGTGTTGTCAAGATTGGAGCCAAGAGGAACTCTCACTCTTGAAAATTGGCTCAACTCCAAAGTTCTCTAATACTCGATACAGATCTCCAGGCCTCTGACGGTTTACTGAAGATCCTTAATGCCGAGCCAGGGCAGGCAGCTTACCCCTGGCTCGGAGGCTTCTGAATCAAGCCTCTCTTGATTCAAGCCAAGCCTTAGCCTAACCAGACAGTTACTTTCCAGTCTTAGCCAAGCTACTAACTCTCTCTAGGTACCCAAGCAGCTACATCAGGCATTCTCACCAAACACACCAACTTAGCAGCCAGGAGCTTGAATTGTGAGTTTTTGATGGTTATGTCAAGCTAACTGAGAAATATGCAAGTCTAGAACTGATCAAGGCTGGGGATTGACGGATATCTTGGAACTGTAAAGTGGAGCTGGCCAGGAGGGGTATATATTTATATGGAATTTTAGCCAGGTGACTACTCTGGTAGGAACCTGTGGGTTACACCCATAATGTCCCATAAAAGAGGTAGACAAGATCCTGCTGATCATCCAGAGCATTTAACGGGCCCTAAGTTGTTAAAGTTAGATACATTTATAGTGAACTTGGATGGGATGCAAAGAGATCTTAGTAGTCTGGCGGTAGTGGTAAGGGCCAAGTCAAGGGTGATATTTTACCTAGATCCCCAAACCTTGCCAAAGAAGCAAATTTGAGTGGTATCTCTATTAAGTCAACTTTTTCTGACTCCAGTCCTCTTGATATTCTTGTAAATCAGTGCTTCCTGATTGCTGATCTGATAAAGAAACTGATATCACAGCTATCAGGTATAACGATCATTTTGGAGCAAGTCCCTGCCTGGGAGTTGAAGGGACCACATTTCCCTGACAAAGCCTTCCCACTCAACGCTCTCCAGGGTGTTGAAGAGGAGAACCAGTTAAGTAAGAACTGGCAGCTCAGCCTGAACTCCAGCTACGGCTCGGCAAGTGCTTGAGGGAGCCCCTGAGGTCAGCAGGATGCGGGGTGGTGAGCTGAGGAGTGTGCTTGGGACGGGAAGATCTTTGGTGCCCAGCCCCCCCCCCTTGAGACGGCCCGACAAATGCTTGAGGGAGCCCCTGAATTCCCCAGATATAGATCCGTTGCAATTCCTGCCGTTTCTATCCAATCAAGAGGGGCCAAGTGGAGCGGTGGTATGTTTGTTGTCAGAAGAGCTGGCAGCTACGGCCGTTCAGTATATTACCTTCCCCCCCAATAGCGGCAGGAGCAGTGTTCAAAGTGAAGACCATGATGCTTATTTGCATTTCCATCTATGTTCCACTTCTTAATGCTCGCAGCTTTAGGCTGCCACTCAGGACCAAATTGGGTAGGCTAATAGACAAGTTGATGTCTGCCTTTCCCCAGGCTAGTTTTGTTCTGGCTGGGGATTTAAACACCCGCATCGGATCCAGCGATGACGCTTGGAGCACAACTAGCAAAGTAGAACTTAGGAGTAATATACCAGGTCTTTCACATAGAAGCTCAAAAGATCCTAAAATAAATTCCTCTGGCATAGCTATGACCAATCTTTTGGCATATGCAGATCTGGCGGTATTGAACGGCTCCATTTCAGAAAATACCGAAGGGGAATTAACGTTTATATCCTATCAGGGCTCGAGCGTGGTGGACTATGTGTTAGTTACGCCTAGCTTGATCCCTTGTGTGGAGAAATTTGGAGTAGACGCGGCTATCTTTAGCGATCATTTTCGACTGACCCTGTGACTAAATTTAAATGATACCACAAGCAACAGAGAGAAAATTACTGATACCTTACCTGGTGTAATGCCTGCCCCGGAAGATTCTTTCCTTAGAATCCATTGGTGTCAGGGGATGTCAGAAACACTGCTGAGGGTGTTAAACTGTCAGAATTGTACTAGACTCAAAACCTCTATAATGGATTCACCATCAGCAAGTATGGCAATTCAGGAATATGACCAGCTTATAAAATGTTTACACCCATACCTTGCTAAGTGTAGTTCCAGCCTTAAGTATAGAAGAGGGTTCCAACCTGGGTCCAAACCTTGGTTTGACTCCGAGTTCAGATTAGCCAAACAAGGTCTGTTGGGAATTTATCGCCGACATAGAGCTGGACTCTTGACAAAAATTCCCAGCCAATATTCTGAACTCAAGCAGCAATATAAAAAACTTATCTCGGGGAGGGGGGAGGGACTATGTCATAGGACAGTGGAACCAATTGGTGATGGCAGCAGGGAAAGGAGATTCTGAAGTTTTCTGGAACATTATAAATGGTGACCTTGGTAGGGGTAGGACCATGGTTGCTATGCCCATATGTGAAGATGCATGGGAATTGCATTTCTGCTTTATTTTTTCTAGCCAAACTTTGCAGGCTGCTCCATTTTTGCTTGATCATAACCTTCCTGCCTGTCCAGACGTAACCGCTCAGGAAGTGGTTTTATTGATAGCTGAGCTCAAATCAAACAAGGCTCCAGGGGGAGACTTTGTACCACCAGAAATTTTAAAGCAACATCTTGAGTGGTGGTCACCCCTATTGGCTGCTTTGTTTACACATATCAACCAGATGGGTTTGATCCCCGAAGGGTGGGGGGAAGCTGTGGTAATACCAGTTTACAAAAGTGGCCCAAAAGCAAATCCCGGAAACTACAGGCCGATCAGCCTATTGAGCGTTATTGGCAAGCTTTACGCCAAATATCTTCTGAAAAGATTGATCGACTGGTTTGTGGCTCATAAGATCATTAAACCAGAACAAGCTGGATTCCAAAAAGATTGAGCCACCATTGACCACTGTTTACTATTGTCATTTTTAGCGGAGAAGTATGTCAAACGCAACAAAAGATTATTTTGTGTTTTTGTGGATTTGAAGTCGGCATTCAACTTAATTGATAAGAAATTGCTTTGGGCTAAGTTAGCAAATATGGACATTGACAAACGACTTTTTGGACTGATTATATCATTACATCGCAATAACATTGGCAGTTGGAGTAGATCAGATGGGCCATCTGACAAATCGTATAGAAGTACAGACTGGAGTACGCCAGGATCGCGTTCTGGCACCAGCGCTTTTTAATTTTGTTGTGAATGATTTAATTCCCTTTATGACAAGTAATTCCTCTTTCCCCCCTAAAATGGGGACCCATGTAATCGGATGCCTGCTATATGCAGACGACGCTGTGATTTTATCATAGACTAGAATTGAGCTACAAAGGCAGCTAGTAGCCCTGGCAAATTATTGTAAATTGAACAAATTGACGATTAACTACACCAAAACTAAAGTCATGGTATCTGGCAAAGGGAAAGGGATTTTCAAATGGTTTATAAATGAATGTGCTATTTCCCAGGTTTCTTCATATAAATACCTGGGCCTTATGTTTCAATCCTTGCTCAAATGGGATCATCATTTCAACCTGGCCAGTGGGTGCATCTCGGCCATCCTACGCTTTTTCTCTAAAAGGCAGGGTGGTTTTTTGACACCAGCGCTTAGGGTAGTTGATGCCAAACCCAGGACTCAGCTCTTCTATGGGGCAGCTGTTTGGGTCATATAGCGCCCCTTCAATTTGAATACTCTACAGTCCAAATTTTTGAGACATTTGTTAAATATCCCCAGAAGTGTTCCTACTGCTGCTGTGCGGTTGGAGTTTGGTCAGACTGCATGGAATCACAAGGCCTGAAAATTGGACATTGGACTCTGGTTGCGTGTACATCTTTGGCAAGAGTCCGACTCTGGTCTATTTTTCTTGTTATGGAATGACCTGCATGTTTGTGCTTGGAGTAAGCTGGTGGCAAAAATATCCTCCCTGGGATTTTCCACTTCCGATCTGCTAAACAAGGGACAAAGAGTGACCAAAAAGGAAATCTCAGTGAGATTAAATCACATTTGCAGGCAGGAGGACCTGTTACAAAAGTGGTTGGTGGGAATTTTGAACCGCCTCCCGGGTAGAGCCCCATCAGAGTTACTGACTTATCTCCTATTAGATAAAAGACCTGAGATAACCCCAAGCGGTGATGTCCTTTCTGCTCTTAGCCTTGCAGGAAAGGGAGAAATTCCTCTCCTTTAAATCGGATTAACCGATGATAGATAACCCTTTGTAGGGATAGACAATATGGTATAGGGCCAAATATCGTGCTTATAAACTTTTGCTAAGGGAGAAAAGGAGGGATTTCCATATTGAAAAATGGAATTTAATGCTCCTAGCCCTGAAAACACATGATGAGAAATCATTCTGGAAATGTTAAAAGGTCCCTTAGATGGCCCGTGATTACAGATAGCTCCAAAAATAAGTTGTGACAAATGGGAACAAGATTTTGGGGATATCTTCAGTTCCTCTGTCCCCTCCGAATATGCCAGTGATACTGGAAACACTGCCCTTCTGGAGTGGGCCCCGGTCAGTGAGCTGGAGGTGCTTGAGGCCATACAAATTTTGAAAAAGGGCAAGGCCCCGGGGGACGATTTTATTCCCCCAGAGCTATTTAAAGCTATGCCAGATTGGTGGCTTAAGGCCTTGGCTAACCTATTTACTTTAATCAATAGTGCTGGCTCGGTTCCACTATCTTGGAAAACAGCAGTGATAGTGCCTATCTTTAAGAAGGGGGATAGGACTGATACAAAAAATGATTGACCTATTAGTCTGCTCCCCATCATTTCAAAATTGTGTTCTAGGATTTTATTAAATAAATTGCAGCATTGGGTCTGCCAAAACCAAATTATTGCAGCTGAGCAAATAGGTTTTCTCCCTAACAAGAGTACAGTGGACCATTGCTTTTTGTTGGCCCATCTTGCCGAAAAGTATAAAGCAAAGGGCCTAAGTTTGTATACCGTATTTGTGGACTTCACATCCGCATTCGACTTGATCAATCAAGAAAAATTGTGGGGGAAATTGGCAAGGTTAAATATAGACCACAGACTCCTGAAGCTAATTAGATCCCTGTATTCAGACACAGGCATAAGGGTGCCTCAATAATTTGGGTCATCTCTCCAATAAGATCTGTGCCGTAAGAGGTGTTAGGCAAGGGAGCCTTTTGGCACCCTTGCTTTTCAACCTATATGTTAATGATCTAATTCTGAAGTTACGGGATGTTGGGGATTATATGGGTCCCAAACTTGACCACAGGAGAATTTCCCTAATAATGTATGCGGATGATACAGTACTTTTGTCCACCTCAGGGTTGGGTTTGAGACGTTTACTGGAGGATTTCTCAAAATAATGTTATTTGCAGAACTTGAAAATTAATTATAAGAAAACAAAAGTCCTGGTGTTAAAACAGAAATATAAGCAAGAATTCTGGCAGATAGATTCGACACCAATTGAGCAGTCAAGAGCTTTAGTTATTTGGGGGTGGTATTCTCGCACAATGGATCCTGGACCCCCCATATTCAATCTTTGAAGAGAAGTATTGTGGGAACTGTGGGAGCAATTAGTAATTTTTTGGTAACAAAAGGGGGACAAAGGTTCGTACCTGCGTTAAAGGTTTTCAAGGCAAAGGTAATTGCCAAGACAAGGTATGCGGTTCTACTATGGGACCATTCCCCTACTACATTAAGAATCTTGGAGCCAATCTTCCACAACTTCCTAAGAAGGTTAATCCAGGTCCCAAATTCAACTCCTGCAGTTCTTCTAAGACTTGAGTTAGGGATGTACTCCTTAAAATCCTATCTTTTGGAGACTGCTCTGGTGAACTTGCTAAAAATTAGTTCAGCTGTAGATAATGATCTCGCAAAAATTTGCTTGCGGGAAAAATTGAATTATGCCCCCCCATCCCCCGGGTCTCTATGGTGGGGAAAGATAAAAAGTAGTTTTGATGAGCTTGGCCTGCCTTATCACTTTTTGAAATGTTTCCCATTCAAAGAGGCACAAGATTTGGTGAAAACCAGGATAAATGATTTAGATGGGCAAACTTCTAGGGCATTAGTACCCTTAATAAGGACATCCCCCTGGTATCAGTATTTGACCCCTGGACGGGAGGGGGCAGACTATATAAAACGTGATCGCCCCTTTCAACATAAATGTGCATTTTTTGCTCTGCGATTGCAGATCATGCCTTAAGCAGTGCTGGATGGGCGGTTTCAGGGTGTTCCATACCCGAACAGAATTTGCCCTTGTTGCTCCTCTGGTGTCGAGGACCTTATTCATTATCTTTTCGTATGCCCCCTATATTGCCATCTGCGTTGCAGGTTGTGGAATAGCGTGAAAATCTCCCCGAATTTAACTGATGGGCAAAAAATTAAGTTTCTTTTGGCTGATAGAAGCCATCAGCTTACTAATACACTGGCGTTCTTTGCCTTCCTAATGGAAAAGATCAGGAAAAGGAAACTGGCCTCGGTAGAATAATTGTTGAGNTTGTAGGGATAGACAATATGGTATAGGGCCAAATATCGTGCTTATAAACTTTTGCTAAGGGAGAAAAGGAGGGATTTCCATATTGAAAAATGGAATTTAATGCTCCTAGCCCTGAAAACACATGATGAGAAATCGTTCTGGAAATGTTAAAAGGTCCCTTAGATGGCCCGTGATTACAGATAGCTCCAAAAATAAGTTGTGACAAATGGGAACAAGATTTTGGGGATATCTTCAGTTCCTCTGTCCCCTCCGAATATGCCAGTGATACTGGAAACACTGCCCTTCTGGAGTGGGCCCCGGTCAGTGAGCTGGAGGTGCTTGAGGCCATACAAATTTTGAAAAAGGGCAAGGCCCCGGGGGACGATTTTATTCCCCCAGAGCTATTTAAAGCTATGCCAGATTGGTGGCTTAAGGCCTTGGCTAACCTATTTACTTTAATCAATAGTGCTGGCTCGGTTCCACTATCTTGGAAAACAGCAGTGATAGTGCCTATCTTTAAGAAGGGGGATAGGACTGATACAAAAAATGATTGACCTATTAGTCTGCTCCCAATCATTTCAAAATTGTGTTCTAGGATTTTATTAAATAAATTGCAGCATTGGGTCTGCCAAAACCAAATTATTGCAGCTGAGCAAATAGGTTTTCTCCCTAACAAGAGTACAGTGGACCATTGCTTTTTGTTGGCCCATCTTGCCGAAAAGTATAAAGCAAAGGGCCTAAGTTTGTATACCGTATTTGTGGACTTCACATCCGCATTCGACTTGATCAATCAAGAAAAATTGTGGGGGAAATTGGCAAGGTTAAATATAGACCACAGACTCCTGAAGCTAATTAGATCCCTGTATTCAGACACAGGCATAAGGGTGCCTCAATAATTTGGGTCATCTCTCCAATAAGATCTGTGCCGTAAGAGGTGTTAGGCAAGGGAGCCTTTTGGCACCCTTGCTTTTCAACCTATATGTTAATGATCTAATTCTGAAGTTACGGGAAGTTGGGGATTATATGGGTCCCAAACTTGACCACAGGAGAATTTCCCTAATAATGTATGCGGATGATACAGTACTTTTGTCCACCTCAGGGTTGGGTTTGAGACGTTTACTGGAGGATTTCTCAAAATAATGTTATTTGCAGAACTTGAAAATTAATTATAAGAAAACAAAAGTCCTGGTGT
>QEPC01000801.1:4453347-4469393 GCA_003113815.1 Sphenodon punctatus | reverse complement strand
AGCAACTGTGCCTCAGATCGGTGCCCTGACCTGCCCGCTACACCGGCAGTGCTTCAGGATGTTCTGGAGCGCCACAAGCATTAGCGGAGCTTTTTAAAATTGACAGGCCAGCCCAGAGGTGAAGCGGGCAGAACGGGGGCTGTAGCCTGTCTAAAAGCACCCAGTGTCCTGACTACAGCAAGCTTCTTGCCTAGCTGTCATTTGTTGGAGAGCTGTCCTGGTTTCAACTTTCCAAACTTTGGAGCAAGATCAACTCTGAACCGTGTGAGCTGGGAAATCTTGGTATTAAAATCTTGACTTCATCCTGCCTTTTCAAACAAAGAAAGAGGGCTTAACATAGTTTTAAAAGCTCTTTGTCAAGTTTTATAGATCACGATAAGCCAAGTTACTGTTCTCAACCTGGAAAAGATGGAAAGTGAAATTTCCATCAAAAGAAACAAAGAAAACAAATTTGGTTTGCAAAGCAGTTTTTCATGCAGAAAATAATAAATGTGTGCAGTGGCCTGCCAAGCTAGGTTATTGAAGCAAAACACTATGTTGACTTGAAAAAGGTCAGATGACATCTTTGGGGAAATCGGGAACCAGAAGTGGAAGAGACTGGAGAGCCATTTGGCTTCCCTCCTAATTTCCATCCTGATCCTCTAAAGGGCTGGGTTGGTGGCTTGCACTTGCCTAACACTCAAAGCTATTTCCTAGTTAAAGCATCACGCCAGTTCCAAGATGTACTTTTGCCAGGAGTGGTATCTTCATAATGGAACATTTGGCAGGCTTTCCTGAAAGCAACTAGGGATACAGGCCTGCAATGCAGGAGCAAAGAGAAGATATTTTGAGATTCAGTTATGTCAGTGCAGAGCACTGATAATACTCTCAGATACATACTGAGCAACATCAGCAACTGGCATGCATATTTTCTGCATAAGTAATGGTTAAGTTGAAGCACAATTGAAGAACTCCATAACAGATTACAGCAGGATTTAAGATAGCTACATCTTGCAAGAACTAAGAAGAATATATTGTAAGCTGCCTTTCTTGTAATACTAAGAAAAGTAATGAGTCAAACCTCAACATTATCAGCTGCTTAGCAGGATGTCAAGAAAAAGTTTAAAATACACTGGTATTATTATAGGGACCTGATTCTGTTAAGATACTCTATGAATGAAAAGCAATGATGAAAACTCAAATTTTATCACAGTTATCACTACCAGGAGTACACCCAGTGAAGACCATAGTAGTAAGCAGTGAAGCACTCCCTATGGCTAATAGTTCTTTTAAAGGACCACATGGTAAAGTAACAAGTTTTACTTCACTATGTTTAAGAAGATAAACTGACTAAATTTAAGTTTTAGGAAATGTTAGGATTCCATTGTTTAGGTTCTAATAACATGCTTATCACTGCTGTGGCAGGAGGGGGCAGCCAAGTAATCTCACAAATAAATGAATGAAAACCTTATCAGCGGAATAAAATTTAGAAGAATCCTGTGAAAGTAAGAGACCAAAATTATTTATTTATTTATTTTTACAATTTTGTGCCCTGCCCCTCCCACACAGCAGCTTGGGGTGGCTTACAATCTAAAAACACATAAAATACAAATATAAAACTCTTACACAAAACACTTACAGGGGGGAGACACAAAAACAAAACAGAAAACTCCTCCCTCCCTGTCCCTCCCACGCTACCCGTCTCCCTCACCAAAAGCCTGATGGAACAGCCAGGGCTTACAAAGTCATCTAAAACGAGGTCGCCTTCAGAATTAGATGTAATTCACAGGACACTCTGAAGTGAATGCACAAATTCAACTGCAGACAGTGGCTAAGAAATGTGATTACAAACGTGCTGTCAGAAACAATGGGTGAAAACAGACTCTTAGGGCTGAAGCAGCAACTCCTTTTTCCACTCCACTATTTCATTCCACCATTTTGTAATTGCCTGGGGGTTTCCACAGCTTTTCNGGGGTTTCCACAGCTTTTCCACCAGCATTCCACAAATTCCGCTGGCATTCCACTAATTTGGAAACTGTCTGAACAATCTCGGAAACTGTCGGAACAAACATTGTTCCACTACTTCGCAGTGCCAATGGAAATAGAGGAAGATTGAAAGTGTCGGAATAAACATTGCTCTGCTATTTTCGCAGTCGGTGGAAGTAGCGGAATGAAAGTAGCTGCATGGCAGAAGTAGCATAATGAAAGTAGTGGAATGAACATCTCTGTCGCACCTTGCCACTCATTGTGGAAGAGCTTTTTCTGTCGGAAAAAGCTACCACAGCAGTTTGCCGTTTCAGTCCTACCTTTAACCTTTCTTATGCATGTTGCAGGAGTGCATTGGTGCCCTATGCAGCCCTGCGACATGCATCAGAAAGGTTAAAGCAGAGTTTAGGAGGGTGCATGTCTGTTTTCACCCCATAGGGCTGGGGAAGTCCCATGTTCACAGCAAATCAAAGCAAGTGTGTAGAGCAACATAGCTTCCTTGTCAGCATTAGAAGGGACAGCATGCAAGTATAATGTATTGAAATAACATGAGAGATGGTATTACAATGTATATGCCAAGGATCCTTCTTTGAGGGACCCAACCTGGGACACCGCTTGACTGATTTTTTTCCCCCAAAAATCCCAAGCACACACTAAGTCACTTCAGAAAATATAGGTCTCAGTTATGTTTAACCTAAATAAGTTCCCCTTTTCCCCCTTGGATTCTTTGAGGTTAATAACTGTAGAGTTGTAATCCCCGTAAGGAAAATAAATGTCCCACAACTAGATGTTGTCCCTTCACATTGAAATTCTGGTCAGGTGCTTGCAGGGACATTGTCACTACGGTGTTTTGTAGCACTTGGTGACAGGCAAGTAAACTTTCAGTGTGCCCACAAATACTGCATGTGTTTGCAGTGAAAACAGAAAGATTTGAGCACAATTTGGCACCTTGCATAAGCATTTACTTTTGAGAACAAATTTATATGATTTTCCTCAGAGAACCTCTATGGGAAGTCAGGAACATGTCACTAATTTGACAACATAACTGAAAATGTCAGCACCAACCCATTAGCGTTAGACAACTCTTGTTTAAATAAAACAAGCTCTTTGTGTTTCTTCAGCGGGCAGGTCAAAGCTAAATGGGCAACAAAGTTCACTCTCAGGCTAATACTTTTAAAAATAACTGACAGGGAAGGAAAGATGAGTACTGAAAGCCAGCCGGGAATACCTGCGTGCATTAGATGGAAGAGAGGACAGGGTAGTTTAACACTGAAAACTGAATGCAGCAGGCAATTTGTCTCAATAGTACCAGTACTATTGAGAAGAATTCTTAGTACCAGTACTAAGTTGGTACCAGTACTAGGGTTGGGAATTTCGGATTCGGATAGAACTGAATCGACCTGAAAATAGCCGATTTGGTTCTTCCAAAATTTCAGTTCTCAATTCAGTTTTGAGTGATTAGGTTTTTTTTACATTTTTTAAAATTATTTTTTTTCCAATTCAAAAAACGCAAAAAAAAAATGAATCCAAAACTGAACCGAGAACCCGAAATTCTTGAAGAACCAAATTAAAAAAACAAACTAATGTGCAGTGGCCATTTTGTTACATGAACAGTAATTTTTTAAAATTGATTTAAATACAGATCCATACTACGAATCAACATTGAAATCCAATAACTTTGGGAAACAAAACCAAAATCAATATGAATTTTCATCTGAAAGACCACCACTAGATGAACCCCTGCTATAAACACTCCTATTAAATAGTAGACTCATAGGTGGCCTAGAGAGCCGGTGTGGTGTGGTGTAGTGGATAAGGTGCTGGGCTTGGTCCTGGAAAGCCAGGTTTTGAATCCTGTCCTAATCATGAACTCGCTGGGTGGCCTTGGGCAAGTCACAACCCCTCAGCCTCAGTTCCCCATCTGTAAAATGGGAATACATGTGTCTCTGTGTTTCCCTCAACCTTGTCCATCTTAGATTGCAAGCCCACTAGGCAGGGACGTATCTGAAACATTTGTGACTGTAAAGCACTGTGTATGGCTAGTAGTGCTATAGAAATTATAATTAATAGTGGTGTTGCGGGAAGGGAAAAGACGTTAGTCCTTCCTTTTGGAAGTGGATGGGAGAGCTGTTTTGTAGCTCACTCCCATGACAGCAGAGTCACTTGAAGAGCCACAGCCTTATGTGACTCTATTCCTCTTTTCTGTGGGCCGCGTCCAGTTTAAGAAAATGGTCCAGGAAAGAGTATGGGACCAGACGCTCCAAACCGAAAAAGTGCTGTTGGAGTGTCAGATGGTTGCCCTAGATTATATCCCCCCTAAGCCGGGTTTGTCAGGGGCTGGATATTTATTTGCCTGGATGGATGCCACCATGAGGATGGCTTTTACCAAGCTCCAGTGTNATGGAAATAGAGGAAGATTGAAAGTGTCGGAATAAACATTGCTCTGCTATTTTCGCAGTCGGTGGAAGTAGCGGAATGAAAGTAGCTGCATGGCAGAAGTAGCATAATGAAAGTAGTGGAATGAACATCTCTGTCGCACCTTGCCACTCATTGTGGAAGAGCTTTTTCTGTCGGAAAAAGCTACCACAGCAGTTTGCCGTTTCAGTCCTACCTTTAACCTTTCTTATGCATGTTGCAGGAGTGCATTGGTGCCCTATGCAGCCCTGCGACATGCATCAGAAAGGTTAAAGCAGAGTTTAGGAGGGTGCATGTCTGTTTTCACCCCATAGGGCTGGGGAAGTCCCATGTTCACAGCAAATCAAAGCAAGTGTGTAGAGCAACATAGCTTCCTTGTCAGCATTAGAAGGGACAGCATGCAAGTATAATGTATTGAAATAACATGAGAGATGGTATTACAATGTATATGCCAAGGATCCTTCTTTGAGGGACCCAACCTGGGACACCGCTTGACTGATTTTTTCCCCCAAAAAAATCCCAAGCACACACTGTCACTTCAGAAAATATAGGTCTCAGTTATGTTTAACCTAAATAAGTTCCCCTTTTCCCCCTTGGATTCTTTGAGGTTAATAACTGTAGAGTTGTAATCCCCGTAAGGAAAATAAATGTCCCACAACTAGATGTTGTCCCTTCACATTGAAATTCTGGTCAGGTGCTTGCAGGGACATTGTCACTACAGTGTTTTGTAGCACTTGGTGACAGGCAAGTAAACTTTCAGTGTGCCCACAAATACTGCATGTGTTTGCAGTGAAAACAGAAAGCTTTGAGCACAATTTGGCACCTTGCATAAGCATTTACTTTTGAGAACAAATTTAGATGATTTTCCTCAGAGAACCTCTATGGGAAGTCAGGAACATGTCACTAATTTGACAACATAACTGAAAATGTCAGCACCAACCCATTAGCGTTAGACAACTCTTGTTTAAATAAAACAAGCTCTTTGTGTTTCTTCAGCGGGCAGGTCAAAGCTAAATGGGCAACAAAGTTCACTCTCAGGCTAATACTTTTAAAAATAACTGACAGGGAAGGAAAGATGAGTACTGAAAGCCAGCCGGGAATACCTGCGTGCATTAGATGGAAGAGAGGACAGGGTAGTTTAACACTGAAAACTGAATGCAGCAGGCAATTTGTCTCAATAGTACCAGTACTATTGAGAAGAATTCTTAGTACCAGTACTAAGCTGGTACCAGTACTAGGGTTGGGAATTTCGGATTCGGATAGAACTGAATCGACCTGAAAATAGCCGATTTGGTTCTTCCAAAATTTCAGTTCTCAATTCAGTTTTGAGTGATTAGGTTTTTTTTACATTTTTAAAAATTATTTTTTTTCCAATTCAAAAAACGCAAAAAAAAAATGAATCCAAAACTGAACCGAGAACCCGAAATTCTTGAAGAACCAAATTAAAAAAACAAACTAATGTGCAGTGGCCATTTTGTTACATGAACAGTAATTTTTTAAAATTGATTTAAATACAGATCCATACTACGAATCAACATTGAAATCCAATAACTTTGGGAAACAAAACCAAAATCAATACGAATTTTCATCTGAAAGACCACCACTAGATGAACCCCTGCTATAAACACTCCTATTAAATAGTAGACTCACAGGTGGCCTAGAGAGCCGGTGTGGTGTGGTGTAGTGGATAAGGTGCTGGGCTTGGTCCTGGAAAGCCAGGTTTTGAATCCTGTCCTAATCATGAACTCGCTGGGTGGCCTTGGGCAAGTCACAACCCCTCAGCCTCAGTTCCCCATCTGTAAAATGGGAATACATGTGTCTCTGTGTTTCCCTCAACCTTGTCCATCTTAGATTGCAAGCCCACTAGGCAGGGACGTATCTGAAACATCTGTGACTGTAAAGCACTGTGTATGGCTAGTAGTGCTATAGAAATTATAATTAATAGTGGTGTTGCGGGAAGGGAAAAGACCTTAGTCCTTCCTTTTGGAAGTGGATGGGAGAGCTGTTTTGTAGCTCACTCCCATGACAGCAGAGTCACTTGAAGAGCCACAGCCTTATGTGACTCTATTCCTCTTTTCTGTGGGCCGCGTCCAGTTTAAGAAAATGGTCCAGGAAAGAGTATGGGACCAGACGCTCCAAACCGAAAAAGTGCTGTTGGAGTGTCAGATGGTTGCCCTAGATTATATCCCCCCTAAGCCGGGTTTGTCAGGGGCTGGATATTTATTTGCCTGGATGGATGCCGCCATGAGGATGGCTTTTACCAAGCTCCAGTGTAACTCTTTTCCCTCCTCCTTCCTGGATGGATGCTATAAGGGGATCCCAAGGGAAATGAGATTTTGCAAGCACTGTGATGGAGGGAGCCCAGATTCAGTGGCCCATATTTCGTTGAAATGCCCGTTTTTTGAAGGACCAAGGTCCAGATATCTGGAGGACCTCCGGCCAGGGGCTGATAGCATGCTACTAAGGAAGCTATTATCCCCTTGTGATTCGGCCTTAACACGCCAAGTGGCCGAATTTGCCAGGAGGGCGCTATTCTTGAGCCAGAACCGCCTCGAGAGCTCGGAGTAGGGTGTGGGTAGGGGATTGTAGGATAATCAATGTCCAAATGTATAAGATGGCTTAAGTCAGGGACAGCGCCCAGCTGGGGGTGACATACTGAGGATCACTCATGCGGGGGGCTTTCTGCAGCTTGCTGGGAACCTTGGCCTTGGTACATTATGGTCTGATTTAGTCCTATCATGATTATTGCATCTCTCATTACTGTTATGTATTTGACAATATTTGGTGTTTGTTGATTATTATGCTGTTCCATGGGAAATTTCCCTCGGTACATCTTGGCGGTTATGAGTATTGTTTTATCAGTTTTTGCTTTTAGGTATATTGTACCAATTTTGGATGTTAGTTGATTTTTATGTTACTGGGTGCAATTTTGGCAATGACACTGGTCACGCCAATAAATAAATAAATAAATAAATAAATAAATATGTGACTCTATGGCTCTTTAGAAGGTTGCTGGAACTGAATTCTTTACGTTCACAGACAGAGATTTAAAATTTTGCAAGCTCTATTTTCAAAAATGCCTAATTGATCAAGGAGTAGAAGTACCACAGGCTTTTAATGGAACTCCTTTGTGTTAAATCAGATTATTATTTTTTTAAATAGAATTTTTTTTAAAACTCCACACACACTAGAGCTGTATAGTTCAATCTGCCGTCCTGAAATGCCAGCCTCCCCACTATTCACTATCTTACTAGAAGAAAGGCATTTTCCTGCCGTGTTACTCAAGTCCCACTCTTTTCACACAATTGGAATTAGTACATCAAATTATGGGTGTGATCCTGCTTGCAGATGGTGATGGTGACTCAATCTAAAGGGAACGGGACTTGTGCCAACTCTGTTAGCGTTCGTTCTGTCTGTCTGGAAGATCATGCTGCTGTTTCCAACTTGGATTCGAAAAGACAAATATTGAAAGAGGGATCCCATTTCAGACATGAACACCTTGAAGAGAATTCGTACCTAAGTATCTTCCCTCATTCTATGTAATCCCCACCATTTAAACAAAGAGTAAGAATAGCTGATATGCACAGATGTGCACTTACTGCTGGAGGAATGGTGTGCCACAGTGCTCACAGTAACACATACCTTGCATCTCTTGCATTCTTTCTGACAAGTGCAGTCTTGTCTGCTGCCAGCTAAATTAGACGTGATATTCTGGGGTTTGTGAAAGCTGCACTCTTTTCCATATTTACAACGCCATCCCATTGAAGTGAATGGGGCTGCCCGGAGACCTAGTGCTAAATGCCTCAAAGACAGTGCTATTGATAGAATAAAATCTTCTTAAGCAAATGGGAAGTTCAATACCAGCATTTTTATGTGGTTAACAGGTGTCACTAGGTAGGAATGGGTCCGGCGCTGGGGCACTCCACTCCAGTGTGCATATGTATTCCACGGGGGGGGGGCTTGTGGACCCTGCTGCAGTGGTGCCTATTATAGCTACATCCCTGGTGATTAAAACAAAGCTCTGAAACAATGGTATGTTAAATGGTTCAGCAGTTTAGCAATGTATTTCACTATATGATGATGAGAAGCTACAGAAGTTTGTTTTTTAGTGCACTGGTTCACAACAACTAATGCCAGTTTGGGGGCTAACTACAGTTTTATACTTTAACAAATCACCCCCACGTGTTTGCAGGATGAAGCCTGCAGTGTGAACCTGCACCAATAGTTAAAACCATGATCCTTTGGAACAGTGTTGCGTTGCCTACATCTCAACAATCCCTATTTATGAGGGACAGTCCTTCTTTGGATGCTGAGTCCCACTGTCTCTCTTTCAGGAATGGGAGACAAAAGACCTGTATTCAAACCACCGGCACCTCTTTCTTGGTTGCCTCCCAGAGGAAACACTTGAGAGGACAGTGGGGATATTGATGGGGAATGACAAGAAACTAGGAATGTACACGGGGGGTCAGTTTTTTGTCTTTTTGTGTCTTCAATTTTTGGTTTTTTTGTCTTTCATAGAAATTTACTGCAAATAACATGCAGAACACACTTTATGCATTAAATGATAAGTAATACATAATTAATTATATATGACCTGGAAAAAATGCTTTTAAATAAAGAGCTTTTCATTGGCAAATCAGCATTTTCCTATGAATGACAACTCTGATTTTACACTCTCCATGCTATATAATAAAGTATCTGCATAGAGTGCTTAAACACGTCTCCTACCGTCCGTCCTCCCACTGCCCTTGTGTTTGTGGTTTTATACTTTAATAGCCAACTACCTAACCACACAAATTACATTAAAATACAAGTTTATTTATGTAGGCACATGCTTTCGCCATGGCGCTTCTCCAAAAGAAAACAAGTACTAATTAACATAAAATAACAAATATATAACATACAATATAAATCTATACAAAATCTTGGGTGCATAACTGCAACCAATGTACAGTTGCATCTGATAGAGTCAGCTTTATAAGTCAAAATTATTAGTTAAAATATCTGTATCCTTTTCTAAAAGAGCCTAATAGTTTTTCATAGTTCGATAGGTATCGGAATTTAATTAAGACTGGTAGAAGATGAGTATCTCTAATTTCCTTAAACAATGAAAAATACCACCACGTAATGAACAGTGTCTTCCACAGTTCCAGATTGACACAGGCAATATCTCTGTTCTCTAGGTAGACGCAACCTCCTTCCTGCCAAAACAGCAGTTAGCATTTGTTCCGTATGTAGCCTGCATAAAGCTGTTAACAGTTTCTGCTTCAAGTCAATAAATAAATATCTTTCCGTTTCCCAGACTGTCTTCCATACAACTTACGATGGTTTTATGTAGCTATTCCAAGCTACTGAAAAGTCATTCTGCTGAGAAATACCTTAGTCTTTGTCTAATATCTGACTTCTTGCCACATGATGCAAAAATCCTATAATTTTTGTTCCCGGAGCGCTGCTCTCTAGCCCGGCCCCTGTTNTCCAGTGACCTGACAGAAGACCATGTTTTAGCCACCCGAACACAACCGAACGCGATTCGAATTGAACGAACTGTTCGGCCATTTCATAGTTCGGTGTTCGGTTCCGTTCGGTGTGTTCGGCCATTTCGTAGTTCGGTGTTCGGTTCGGTTCGGTGTGTTCGCCATTTCGGCGTTCGGTGCGTTCGTGTTCGTGTTCGTGTTCGGTTGTCCGAACAGGCCGAGTTCGGGCCGAACACCGAACTACCGAACCGCGTTCGCCCATCCCTCATTTATGCTAGGTGCATGTTTCGTGCAGGAGACGTGCACGTAGCGGAATGTAGATTTCAAACCCTAATCCACCAGCTATCTGCTTGGCTAACCATTTGCCCCACACAGTGGGTTCAAATGGGTATTTGGGTCAAACATGCAGGGCAAGGACCAGCATGTAAGCTGGTATAACATGGAGGCAGGAACAAGTGCGGAGAGCATGACAGCTGTAGCAGTCAAGTCAAGTCAACTTTTATTTATATGCCGCTCTCTCTCGCCTATGGCGACTCGAGGCAGTTAACAACAAAAGTAGAAGACATCCAGAAAGCAGTAACAATTATAAATTCAACACAAACAACACAACCTCAATGACCCCTCAGTTAACACAATAACATACCATTTCATAACATAGCATTTCATTTTTAACCATACCCTCCCTGTCCCTCACACAATCCAATATAACAACAACAAATCAATAATATTACAACATATCATAATCACACCAGTCCTTCCATATGCTCCATCCCTGCTGCCACCCGGGAAGGAGCAGTGAGCTGCCACCACCGTGCTCTTCCCACACACTTTTAGACTAGCATTGGCTGTTCTGTGTATACACCATAACACTCCTGCATACACGTTTGGTCACCCATTGAACCTATTTTGAACAGAGAAAGTGAACGTGCTTGGATCAGAAGGTCACCGTCTGTGTTTACGTTGAACATGAGTCTGATGTTATGGCCCATTTCCTACACCCAGATACTGAAAAACTGAACTCAGAGTAAGGTGTGAATATGCGAGTGTGTGTAGAAGGATAGGGGATGGATGCATCGCTCAGAGCCATAATCTGGACCCTCCTTTCCTGAGCGCACCCATCAAGCACCTCCCCCCTCAACTCTAATGGTAACCCTCAGAGCTTGTCAAGGTGTGAAAACAAGAGTTTACACAGAGCCATCCCTAATATAACTTCCAATATCCTTCACACAAGCTCCCAGACCATACACAAGAGGAAATAAAATGTACAAATCCTTAAAACCCCAAGATGCCCAGCGTATCAGATTACTTGGAGAGTGGGGGACAAAATTCAAAGGGACCACCACTATTTCCCCTTTCAAGAAATACTATACAACCTCACAATGCTGTGTGCAAAATAAGTATTTAAGTGTTTCCACTGCAGCATCTGTGCAGGTTGCTGCAGTGGCAGTCAGCCGGAAAGCTGGGGAAGAGGCCAGGGAGTAAAAGGGAGAGGTGAACCAGAGGGGGCTTGCCCAACACCACCACCCCACAGAACTGCACTGCCACTTGCTAAAGATAGCAAAACTGCATTGATCTTTATCTAGAAGAAGACACTTTTTATTTTTGTTTGAAAGCTTCCTATATTTTATAATGAAAATTCTTATTCTTGTTTTATTTGTTATTAAAGATAAAAGAGAAGTTTAAACAAATGAATCCAAAATTAAGCTGGTTTGGGGACTGGTGGTGGGAAGGGAACAAGAAGCGAACGTAGGAACATAAGAAATGTCATACTTAGTCAGACCAATGGTCCATCAAGTCCAGCATCCTGTCTCCGACAGCAGCCAATCCCGGTCGCATGGGAGAAGTACCAGTATCACAATAGACAATCCATTCCCCACTGATCACTCCTTGCTCCTGACAGTAAGAAGTTCCCATCTTGCCATCTACTTGGCTAATAGCCGTTAATGGACCTATTCTCCAAGAACTTTATCCAGTTCTTTTTAAAACCCAGCCATACTACTGGCCCTGACTACAACCTCTGACAACAAATTCCATAATTTAACTGTGCTTTGAGTGAAAAAAATACTTTATTTTTATATTTTATTTGTTTTAAATCTGCCACCAGTTAGATTCGTGGAGTGTCCCCTAGTTTTAGTGCTACTTGAGAGGGTAAATAAACGGTCCCTATCTATTTTTTCCACTCCACTCAAGATTTTATAAACCTCTATCATATTCCCTCTCAGTCTTCTCAAAGCTGAAGAGCTCTAACTTATCAAGCCTCTCTTCATACGGAAACCGTACCAAACCCTTCATACATTTTTTTGCCCTTCTCTGCACCTTTTCAAGTTCTACTATATCTTTTTTGAAAAGGGGTGACCAGAATTGCACACAGTACTCAAGGTGCAGTCATACCATCGATTTATTCAGCTGATATTTTCAGCTTTTTTTCTCTATCCCTTTCTGAATATTTCCAAACATTGTTTGATTTTTTGACGTCCGCCGCACATTGAGCTGAGGATTTCAATGTATTGTCTACAGTGAGTCCAACGTCCTTTTCTTGAGTGATTAATCCTAATTTAGAACCCAGCATTGTGTACACATAGTTTGGATTATTATTCCCCATGGACGATTTCAGAAATGACGTGGTGAATGTCCACCACAGTCAACCTCAGTCAAACGCGAGGGTGTGTGTGTGTGTGTGTAAGCGCTGTGAATGTCTGTTTGCTCGCATCTAGATGTTCACCACAGTCAAACGTGGCCCGGGGTGAAGCTAACCACACTTTATGAGGTCAGGGAGGGAGGAGGTCCAGAAGTGTAGTGAATGGTCACCACGGCAGGGGTGAATGAAAAGTAACTTCTGAATGGAAACCCNACTATTCACTATCTTACTAGAAGAAAGGCATTTTCCTGCCGTGTTACTCAAGTCCCACTCTTTTCACACAATTGGAATTAGTACATCAAATTATGGGTGTGATCCTGCTTGCAGATGGTGATGGTGACTCAATCTAAAGGGAACGGGACTTGTGCCAACTCTGTTAGCGTTCGTTCTGTCTGTCTGGAAGATCATGCTGCTGTTTCCAACTTGGATTCGAAAAGACAAATATTGAAAGAGGGATCCCATTTCAGACATGAACACCTTGAAGAGAATTCGTACCTAAGTATCTTCCCTCATTCTATGTAATCCCCACCATTTAAACAAAGAGTAAGAATAGCTGATATGCACAGATGTGCACTTACTGCTGGAGGAATGGTGTGCCACAGTGCTCACAGTAACACATACCTTGCATCTCTTGCATTCTTTCTGACAAGTGCAGTCTTGTCTGCTGCCAGCTAAATTAGACGTGATATTCTGGGGTTTGTGAAAGCTGCACTCTTTTCCATATTTACAACGCCATCCCATTGAAGTGAATGGGGCTGCCCGGAGACCTAGTGCTAAATGCCTCAAAGACAGTGCTATTGATAGAATAAAATCTTCTTAAGCAAATGGGAAGTTCAATACCAGCATTTTTATGTGGTTAACAGGTGTCACTAGGTAGGAATGGGTCCGGCGCTGGGGCACGCCACTCCAGTGTGCATATGTATTCCACGGGGGGGGGGCTTGTGGACCCTGCTGCAGTGGTGCCTATTATAGCTACATCCCTGGTGATTAAAACAAAGCTCTGAAACAATGGTATGTTAAATGGTTCCGCAGTTTAGCAATGTATTTCACTATATGATGATGAGAAGCTACAGAAGTTTGTTTTTTAGTGCACTGGTTCACAACAACTAATGCCAGTTTGGGGCTAACTACAGTTTTATACTTTAACAAATCACCCCCACGTGTTTGCAGGATGAAGCCTGCAGTGTGAACCTGCACCAATAGTTAAAACCATGATCCTTTGGAACAGTGTTGCGTTGCCTACATCTCAACAATCCCTATTTATGAGGGACAGTCCTTCTTTGGATGCTGAGTCCCACTGTCTCTCTTTCAGGAATGGGAGACAAAAGACCTTTATTCAAACCACCGGCACCTCTTTCTTGGTTGCCTCCCAGAGGAAACACTTGAGAGGACAGTGGGGATATTGATGGGGAATGACAAGAAACTAGGAATGTACACGGGGGGGTCAGTTTTTTGTCTTTTTGTGTCTTCAATTTTTGGTTTTTTTGTCTTTCATAGAAATTTACTGCAAATAACATGCAGAACACACTTTATGCATTAAATGATAAGTAATACATAATTAATTATATATGACCTGGAAAAAATGCTTTTAAATAAAGAGCTTTTCATTGGCAAATCAGCATTTTCCTATGAATTACAACTCTGATTTTACACTCTCCTTGCTATATAATAAAGTATCTGCATAGAGTGCTTAAACACGTCTCCTACCGTCCGTCCTCCCACTGCCCTTGTGTTTGTGGTTTTATACTTTAATAGCCAACTACCTAACCACACAAATTACATTAAAATACAAGTTTATTTATGTAGGCACATGCTTTCGCCATGGCGCTTCTCCAAAAGAAAACAAGTACTAATTAACATAAAATAACAAATATATAACATACAATATAAATCTATACAAAATCTTGGGTGCATAACTGCAACCAATGTACAGTTGCATCTGATAGAGTCAGCTTTATAAGTCAAAATTATTAGTTAAAATATCTGTATCCTTTTCTAAAAGAGCCTAATAGTTTTTCATAGTTCGATAGGTATCGGAATTTAATTAAGACTGGTAGAAGATGAGTATCTCTAATTTCCTTAAACAATGAAAAATACCACCACGTAATGAACAGTGTCTTCCACAGTTCCAGATTGACACAGGCAATATCTCTGTTCTCTAGGTAGACGCAACCTCCTTCCTGCCAAAACAGCAGTTAGCATTTGTTCCGTATGTAGCCTGCATAAAGCTGTTAACAGTTTCTGCTTCAAGTCAATAAATAAATATCTTTCCGTTTCCCAGACTGTCTTCCATACAACTTACGATGGTTTTATGTAGCTATTCCAAGCTACTGAAAAGTCATTCTGCTGAGAAATACCTTAGTCTTTGTCTAATATCTGACTTCTTGCCACATGATGCAAAAATCCTATAATTTTTGTTCCCGGAGCGCTGCTCTCTAGCCCGGCCCCTGTTGTCCCCGCTGAACTGCACATGCACATGAACTAATTTTTCCAATTTTAATAACTCTTTTTATACTTCACTAAACACTATCAGTCCATCCAAAGTGACTGAAGCACTGCTCAGGCTACATACATGCAAATTTATGAGTCACAACTCGCAAAAATAAGGAGGATATCAGCTGCTGATAAAAAGGTACACCAGGTGAAATTGACCACTAGTAAATAACATTAGAATTATTATAACTTTAGAATGGCTTAATCGATCTGCATCACATTTTGTGTGTATCACCCTATCCTCTAAAAAAAAAAAAAACACACAGCAAAATTTTCACAATGAAAGCTCAACCCATTTATTAATAAAAGCATTTTTAAGTTTCAGTGTTTATAATGAATCAGCATCCTGCCTTTAACTATAGAGCACCGGCATTTCTAATCTATATTCACAACATCTGGACACTGAAAATTAACTCTAAAAGACTAAACTCTGCAATCTGTCTCTGGAGAGATTCCTATATGACTGCACTACAGCATGATTGGAAAGTGCTATGGTGCCTGGGTGTTCTGCCCCTTACATAGTTTCACTGAGCATGTGCTTCTCTACTCCCTCTCTCTCTCAGCTGTTCAAGCTCGCCTCAACAGCTGTCTCTCTGATATCTCTACCTGGATGTCTCAACGTCAACTCAAACTCAACATGGCTAAAACTGAACTCCTTATCTCCCCCCGCCCAATCCTTCCTCTCCTTCCTCCCTGTCGATCCTTATCAACGGAGTCACCATTCTTCCCGTCCCCCAAGCAAGTAGTTTAGGCTTCATCTTTGACTCACCCCTTTATTTTAAACCCTACATTGCCTCTGTTGCCAGATCCTGTCACTTCTCCCTCCATAACGTTGCTAAGATTCGCCCGTTTCTCTCTGTCTCCTCTGCCAAAACCCTTGTTCATGCCCTGGTCATCTCTCACCTCGATTACTGTAACCTCCTTCTCACTGGCCTCCCTCGCTCTCACCTTTCTCCCCTTATCTCCATCCAAAACTTGGCTGTCAGGGTCATCCAACTTGCCCGTCGCTTTGACCATGTGCAGCCCCTCCTCTCCTCTCTTCACTGGTTCCCCCTTCCTGA